>OZ025240.1:56328320-56398320 GCA_964019155.1 Osedax fenrisi | reverse complement strand
CTGCTATTAATTTGTCAGGATATGATGCTGCTTTTATGCTGCTATTATGCTGCTATTATGCTGATATTATGCTGCTATTAATTTTAAATGTATATTATGCTGCTATTATGCTGCTATTATAATAATATCAGCATAATAGCAGCATAATATACATTTAAAATTAATAGCAGCATAATATTAGCATAATAGCAGAATAACAGCAGCATAATATCCTGACAAATTAATAGCAGCATAATAGCAGCATAATAGATATTTAATAGCAGCATAATAATTTTAAAAGTATATTATGCTGCTATTATGTTGCTCTTACTGTTAGCTGGGTACATATAGGTGTAAGTATAACACATAGCTATGTATAGATCCTAAATACGTTTCCATAGAGAAGATATCATGTATGCGTATATCTGAACTATATATACCTTCATAGTATACTGTTTGTGGCTATTGATCAGTAATCACTGATAAGCTTATCACTGATAAGCTATCAGTAATCGTGTATCATAAACTAGATAAGAGCGTAGTAAAGTTATGATTGCATACATATGTGCTCGCTAATATACTGATTACTATCGTGACGTCATAGCATAATAACCATTATGACTCATCTAAACATAACGTATAGTTTGATATACAAATAATGAGATAATTAAATAATAATTATTACAATATGTTTTAGATGTATAATACCTACTATATGTATTATTTATTTAGTTATGGCCCATAACTTATGGGTCTATATACCCATATATAGACCCATATATGGGGCATTATAATACCTTCCAAGTATACTTGCGTCGTACGATGTTTACTCAACAATACAATATTACATTGAATTGTTTATAATCGAACTTATATCTAATAACAATACCCATAATGCAGATGTAACAATGATAATAAATACTAATAATAATAGTAGGAGGAAGGAGGAAATACTATAATAATGACCTATTAGGTTAATAATGTATAAGCTTGAATAGATTAACTATAGTTAATCTATCGAATGTATATATATATATATATATATATATATATATATATATATACATTTATAGGAATAAAGGTATACTACATATATGAATGTGATACGCGATGTGCGAGTTGTACACACGTAGTGGAGTGGTTCAAGGAGTGTTTATTTACACATACTACCACTTACATATACACACACATACACACTCATCCACACACACACAAATACACACACACATACACACACACAAACACACATACGCACCATATACTTAGCAGTTCTATAGATAATGTACTAATGGAACATGTAGAAAGAGTGTGCGTAGCGCTGAGAATAAGTAGCGAACCATGATTACCGAGGAAATTTTGTCCTTGTTATTACGTAATAGCGACTCGAAGTTTGAGTGACAGGTGTGCTATGAATTGCGACGGGGGACCGTTTGTAGCGGTCGTATTCTGGTCGTGAACTTGTGGTAACAGTAATTAATATGTCAAAGATTCACGAACACCCATTAGAAAACATGTTAGCACACACGTATGTGATGTTAGCACACACACACACACACACACACACACACACACACATATATATATATATATATATATAAAAATAATTCTATTTTTAGAATTAATATCTTTTAAGTAAATAGAAAAGTTAATTGATAGTACTCGAGTACTATCGTGTACTAACGATCGTTACTAGTAGATAGTTTGTTATAAATATAGATTATAAATTCACGTCGTGTATGTGGCATTAAATGTTTTACTTGAAATATGTGTTATAAATATGAATAGTATATATATATATATATATATAGGATTACGATAAAAAAGGACATAGAGTTGAGGCGAAATGGTTAAATCTTAAATCCGAAATAAATTTGTATATATAGCCTATAGGCTCATTTTGGGATGTAATGCAGCTAAAAAAAACCAAACAGGACAATACTAAACCAATTAAACCAAATAATCCACAAATATCTATACAAAATATATGTATATACTATTAACTCGTATTTCAAATGTATCCTTTAACCCTCAACTCGTCCTTTTTGATCGTCTCTCTATACTCCCTATATATAATATATACTTCGCGGGTTGATGTATCTCAATATATCTATTGAATCTAATAAAAACTTTACATATACAAATTTTAGAGAATTAAAAATATTAAGATCCATTTAATTTTAATAAATTAATAATCAATAACTTTTGCATAATTTATTTATTATAAGTTGGTCGAATTTATTATGTTTTTCACTTATTGAAGAATGATGATTATAATGTATTAAAGAATATTTATTGTATTTTAATATTGAATATCGCATTTTTACATGCTGTTTAATTATGTATTGACTTTTAGAATAACGGGTCACATAATTAAGGTATCGCCACATAGCTGACGTTCTCTCCGCGGAGTTTGGGACTTCATCGAAAAATGCCCTTTTATTTACTCTTTTATTAATCAAATATTCTAATATAAATTTCCTTTTTTTTATAAAAGATGATAGATATCTTGTAAATGCCGTGTATATCAATATATCAATTAATATGTTAAATACATTCAAATTATTCAATATATTCATACGTATTCATACCTATTTGACTTATGCTATAGCACCCCTTATAAAAACCCGTAAATTATGGGTACTTTCCACTATTAAGCAGTACGTATACGTACTTATTGTATTGTTCATTCACCCATAACCTCTCTCCCCTTCGACCATTTCAACTACGGGTTTGATTTGGGTTTAATAGTAGGATAGTGTATTTATTGAGGTCATCGAGTCGAATGTTGCTAATAATTATATCAAACGGGTTGATTAGGATTATCTAATTACATTATTTACAATTCATTATTAACGTATTTATATAATATATATATATATATATATACGCTATAAGTAAATAACAGACGGTGAAGTGACAATACAAACAGCTGTTGCTGCAATACACCCAGTCAACACTGTTTTGTGGTGGTGTTGGTTTCTTGTTGATTTCATAAATAGCAAGACAGCGATTGAGATATGACGTAATAACCTGTCACTGGCTGTCAATGATCCGATCAGTCATTGAATATACTTATGCCACTTCCCTCTGTCGGATCTATATGTGATTATACATATATAGATATATATATATATATATATATATAGGCTAGATATATATTGTTCGTATTATAGAAGTTGTAATGTGAAGCCAAGGTATATCCATTGTTATTAATATAATACCGTAGACACAATACATAATAGTTACCGACTATATATAGGCGGTACTACTATAGTATCAGATAGTACTACTATAGTCTTCTATAGTCTCCTATATCTTCATATATCGCACACAGTATCGATTAAGCGTACAATTGTACCCTATTGTACCCTATTGTACAATATATAGACAATATATTGTCTGCTTTATTGACTTACCGAGTTGTCGAGTATCCTGGTTATCCAGGTTGTTGTTGTTGTTGTTGTTGATACGTGATTAACTAACGATGACGTCACGAGACACGTGACAACGTACAGGGCCCACGTGACTTCACGCGCGTACTGTAAATAACAACGGGGGAGCTCGTTACCGGCTGAGAGGCGTATACGACAGCCCCACTGCCGCTCCCACTAGAACCGCCCCCACTAGAACCACCACTAGAACCACCACTAGCACCACCCCCCGCTAGCATAATGGTCACCGTAACTACTGGACCACTACATACGTCATACGCTACGGTTACCATGGTTATACGCCGTTATGACGTAATATTAATTATGCAACTCTCTATTATACTCTATAGAGCCTATAGGCTATATATTATATAGCCTATATATGTGTAGTGGCGTTTATATATAAACGGGGTATACCCACGTGGTATATAGGTTAGTATTATGTAACACGATGATGATACCACTACAGCCCGTGTGTAGAGATGATACAGCTAACCCGAGTGTCAGCTAGTAGCTGACAGCTACGGAGTCAGTGGTGGTTGTAGAGTTAACCAGTTAGACACCACATAGACAACATCCCCCTACAACCACTAGGTGTTATACGGAGGTGTTGTATAGGCCGCCCGCTCGTATACCGCGGTCTGAAGCTACAATGTGTACGACACACATGCACGCCGCGTGTATTGTGCGGCGCACTTAGTGGGTGCGAACTATGGCCTACATCTCAGTACAACTCACTAGACAATTGTTTTCTAACAAGAATTTCCGGACATTATTTCCGGATATACTGGAAGTGGGATATATGGGTAGTAAGTTAATTGCACATTTACAAGCCGTAGCCCATCACACACCTATAGGATGTGTGTACACCATAGATATAGAGTACTAGTATGGTACTCTATATCTATGGTGTATGCACACGAATGCGTACAGTTGGTAAGTTAACGCATGCGCTGTCCTAATTACTCGCTGTACAATTAACGAATGCCATGGCATTACGTGGCTTCATATTACGAAATAGCCGAGTCTGCTGCTACTATTGGCCGTGTGGTGGCGCTACTAGTGGTCGTGTGGTGGCGCTACTAGTGGTCGTGTGGTGGCGCTGCCAGTGGTCAGAACGTGTCTAGACGATCTCTTTTGTAGTGCCCTCCTACTTAACGGGGCGCCGGCCGATCGCTGGTAATCGATAATCGATCTGGCCCTCACCTGTAATTACTGATGGGGTTGATAATGGTGGGGCCGGTAGTGGTGCTAATGGTGTTAGTGGTGCTAGTGGTGGTAGTGGTGGTGGTAGGACAACGCTACATACGCTTGACCTCTACGCTCTCGCTTGACCACTCGCTATCATCCTAACGACCACACACCACACACTTAATGATAATCACTATAGCAAACAATTCATCCATTCACATTTTCAGCATAGTGCTAAATGTATATGTATATATATATATATATATATATATATATATACATATACATATATATATGTATGCACAGTATAATATACAGTGTGTATTGGAGGGTTGATTAATGTACATTTAATGTATTTGTAATATTGTCATTCAGATTTAATAATATCATCACATGTTATCATGCCTACCACAACACGTACACTATACGTATACATAGTAGTATCTGTATGTGGGTGTATGTAGGGGCGCTGCAACAGGGGGGCGGGGGTATGCCCCCCACTTTAAAATTTAGGGGGACCTCCTATGTATTGGTCCCCCTCACTTTTACTACAACATTTATTTTGATTGGTTAGTCCCCCCTGCATAACAAATCATTCCAGCACCCCTAGGTATATGTGGTTAAAACCAACATATCACATTGATTTGTTATATATTAGTAATGAACACTTAGTTTTCATAATACAAATAATAATTTAAAGCATATTATTTTTCATTTTAAAAGTGCATAGTTTGATACAAATTCGTTAAATACTTTAAATTAATGTAAATTATAAACAATACTAGTAAACCAAATTTGAAAATAATGTTCAAATAATTTTGAAATGACTTTTGAAAATTTTTAGCAAACTTTGAAATTCAATTTCAATTATCTAGGTCACTTTTAAATGAATAAATAGTGGTTTATTAATTGATATTTCAGACCTATCCTCCATTATTTTTGATTGAATAACCATTAATTGCTTACTTGCTTATTTCGGGATTCTTTTTATTGATTCCCGGACAGTTATTGACTTCCAAACATCATGATTCATCATAGCCGCTCGTAGATCATTTTCTCATAGACCAGTATCACGCTCCAGAGTCTTTATATACGAATCAGGTGGTCTTCCTCGCCTTCTAGTTCCATGGGTTGGCTGCCACAGAACCAGATCCGAAACTACCTCGCCTTATCTTCGTAGGCAATGGCCGGCAAACTTTAGTCTTCTTCTTCTGATCTTGTTCGATAATCTTTCTAGTGTCCCATAAAGTATTTCATTTTTGATTTTATTTGTCCAGTGGATTTAAAACCATTCTCTGAATTTGTGTATTTGTTCCATCCAGCTTTTTGAGTAGTGAGTTTGTTAAGGTCAATGTTTCACGGCCATATAACAGTTTTTAACAGTAAAACTGTTGTATCCATTCTGTTATACGGCTTTGAAACCATTAATAATGTTAAATGATGTTAAATATAACATATGTAACTTATGTAAATAAATAAAAATTTATTTTAAAATAGAAACATTTTATCTATTTAATATTTATTACGTTAATCATAAATAAATAATAGAAAGTAGATATTTAAAAAAATTAAAACAATTTATATTTTAAAATTTAATTTAATCTATTAATAATCTTAATTATTAATTAATATATATTAATATAGAATTTGCAAACATTGTGTTCTATTTTCAAAAAAATTACAAACTTGGCGTTTTATTTGCAAATGATTTTGCAAATGACTTTGCGTATTATTTACGTACATTATTTTCAAATATTGTGCAAACTTCTGTTTTATTTTCAAAATTTTTACAAACTTTGCATTTTTTTATTTTAAAATTATTGTCAACATTTTTAAAAATCATTTTCGTATTATTTTCATAAATTATTTTCAAATATTTTGCAAACTTCGTGTTTTATTTTCAAAAAAAATACAGAAATGTGTAATATTTGTAAATAAATTACAAACAGTTTGAGAATTGAGTTAGTAAGCTGTAATGTTTATCTAAATTAAGTTTGTTAGTAAAAGAGATTACTAGTTAATTGATAGGATTATTTAGAATATTTTGCATTGATTAAATATAATTCTATATGATATCAGTAGTCAGGTCATTAGTGATATTTAATAGTTCAGTTTTACATAGTAGCTACTTAACCTAGGTTATTATAATATACAAATATACAAATATATTTGTCAGCTTAGTTTTGTAGTTCGTTTTAAACATTTATATAGTTAGGTAGAGTCCGTTAGCAGTGCATCTTGTTCTATGTCCTAATCTGTGTATAAGTTGTTAGTATATGTATGTATGTATATATGTGTGTGTATGTTTGTATGTATGTGTATATTTACAGGCATGCCTATGTGATTTACTACTACGTGATACACGTATCTCTCCTTATTAGGGGCGCTGGAACGATTTTGTATTTAGGGGGGACCAACCAATCAAAATACTTTTTGCGGTAAAAGTAGGGGGGGACCAACCTGTTATTTATATACCTATATATATAGAGATAGTGCGAGTGCGTGTGATGACTAGATTTAACAGTTGCCTAACATCGATCACAGGTATCCGATGTTAAACCGATGGTCGATACCAGACCACCCAGGACTTATCTACATCTGCATCTGAAGCTGAAGAAACTGCAGGTTAGCCATACACCACGAGGTTAAAGGTTATCACTACTAACATAACATACAAGGTGATCATAGGGATATAGATATTTACAAGCTTTTAATATTTAAAAATAAATTTAAATGCATATATTGAATACACTAAAATATTATAGTGAATAAAATAAGTCAAAAAAAATTTCACCAAATTTTGACTAATCGCCAACTCTTCAAATGTAAGTATAATTTGCATTGAAAAGGATCCGATTTTCATTGTTAATGAAAAAAATCTTAGAATAGTGGAATTAAAACCCTAAGGATGGATATATTTTGATGAAACACATTGTTTATCTTATAGATATAGAATACAATATAACTAAATCATATTTAAATAAAATAAAATCCTATACCTTCGAGGAATTTTCTAGAATTGTAAAAATACATGTTATATAGTATATTGTATAGTATAGTATGCCGTACAATATAGATTACAATAAAATAACTATAACTCAATAGATAATATGATTTTTAATGGTTATAGGTAATGAATTTCTTAATAAGTGTATACATTTGTTAGGATCTTTTATTAGTATTATAATCAACTATAAAGTAATAACAAGAACATGTCTTTGGTAATATAATATCAAAAGCGATAGGACATTATTTTGGCATTATATTCACTATATATATAAGAATATTTAAAAATAAGATTAACATTTTTTATTAAACATTTATTTATTATATATTTCTAAAACTTAATTCACATAGTTTATTTTTTGTAAATAAAACAATACGATTATACCAACAATTTAAATATTTGATTAAAAGTAAAGTTAAATTAATTATAGTTATCGATATAAATAAACGTTTATGTACGAATAACACTATAATCTCTTCTCATATGAATACTGCTTACTATATTTTTATTTAAACTCTGAATTTCGACCAATGATTAACCACCACTAGTATGCAATTACCATTAGTCACACGTATTATGTAATATATTGATTAGTCATCACAATAAGTAATCATCATAGTGGCTTCTAGATGTAATAATTGCATTATTGATAATCCTATTGTCATTATTATTAAATATTAATGAGTAGCAATTTAATTTCGTAATATAAAATAAATTATAGCATACCGTAATACATATAGATAGGTTTATAATGATGCAAATGCGTAATATTTATTAATATTTAGTATTTTAGTATATCTCCTACGTAAATAATGTATATTAAATTAATTTAATATAGAAGTAATATTGATATTTCTCCGTATATTTTCTAATATATGAATATCATCTTTATCACATGTTTGTATACATTATATTTATACTATATTCTATAATTAGTAGGCGACACTAAGTAATAAAGTTCATACAAGTTATACTCAAGTACAGCAATATTAATACACCTAAACAACTGTTGCTTTGTTACAGCTGGAAGAAGAACGACTGGCAACCATAGAGAGAGACAATAGGATTCTTCTAGAAAAGATGTCCTTTACGATGAGAACAAAGGGAAGAGTCGACAATAGAAATGATTACGACTATAAAAGGTAGATGATAATTATGTATACAAAATATTATATAGTATAGAATTATTCATATATACAGCTATTACAATTATTATTATATATTAAATATTTGATATTGTTGTTATAAGGCTAATCTTAATATAAGCTACGTATAGCTTCTGAATATCCTTCTGTATATTAATTCAATATTCAGGAAATAAATATTCATTCATTCATTCATTCAACTATTTATAAATATATATATATATATATTATATCTATTATCTATTAAAATACATAATTAGTTTATATATATATTATATTTAATTGAAAATAATTATAATCTAATGATCAAAATAGGAATGTATTTGTATGTAACAGTACAGTATATCTAAGTTGATTGTTATAATTAAACCATACATATGTATATCTTAGTAAGATAATCTTACAATTTAGTATTTATTTCACTTAGAATATAATATAAAATGCAATACAAAACATACAATGATTATATCATTGATATGAATACAATATATCTGTATATATATATATATATATATATATATATATATATATGTATACAGGATGTATACATACATAAATGTCCTTACATATTGACCTAGTTCCAAATACTTACAACTAGTATACACACACAATAGAGCTACGCGCAATTACCAGACGATAATTATATAGCAGGCATATCACCTACTATATCTACTACGCAATCTCAATGAGTATAGAAAGCAACGCGGCTTAGACAGGATTACAAGCTAGTACTACTAGTGGCCACCAGGGTATTGTTACCACAGCCGAGAATGTATATCGTTAATCCCGTTATTTGTATATACGCGCAAACTTCTAGCAGTGTTGCGAGGGACTAGTAATGTTCGAGCGTAAAAACATTAAAATCTAAACGAATACAGCCTTATTAATACGTATACACCCGAACACAGTTTGAACAGAGAGAAAAGGGTTAGAGAACTATTGAGGGTTACTCAGGAAAATCAAGAAATTCTGCGACGAATTAATAAAGTTTGTAATCGAACATACATGTTATTACATGTAGGTTTTAATAATTTTGTAGGTTTAATTTATTTTTATCTTTAAAATAAAACTGAACTATTATTTTATCGTTTTATTTATATCCGAATGAATATGATGATATAGGATACTACACATACTGTCAGGAGGTATCGAATAAATCGCTTTCATTGGTCCTCCTTAGTCTATAAACTGATTTCATTCATTCATTCATATAATAAAATATTTCCGTAGAAACAACCTCAATATGATCACAAACATTGGGAGAAGGATTGGGAAAAGAACTGTTTGTTAATGGATAACATATCTAGCTATCCGAGAGATTGGTGGAAAAGCATGCCAAAGGTGAGTAATATGATTGTAGACAAAATTTAGTACTGCATATACTGTGGAATCATGCTAGTTTATATTATTAAAAGTAAATATGTTCTTTTATGAGTATATGTAAACGATAACATTTTGTATATTAAAATGTACATAAATTATATCGAATCGTAATATTTCATATTCTATATATACTAATGATGATGATATGTCTATTTAGTCTGGCAGTATGAAAGATAAACAGAGTAAAAGAAGTACTTCATCACTACCTCCAGTATCTACTTCCACTTCGAGACAAGAATCTAAACACGTCTCAGAAAGAAACACGCCCGCTCCGGAAGAGTGAAACATGACAAACTGCCTACTCCATTTTAATACATCAATTTATTATTTAAATAATATTAAATATTATTTTTTAAACCATTCAGTACATTAATACTCATTATTTATACATAATTTATACATGAAATGTTTCATTTTCTATCATTAATGTTGTATTTTAGCCAATGGCTAAGCTTGGTAAGCGCTAATGTGATATTAGAATGATTATGTAATCGTATTCTATTCATATTTAATTACATTATTGTATCAATAAACGATATAAAAATATGATGATTTATTTACATTGAAAAGTGCCATACAGATATATCACTAATGTTCATAATAAAAAACTAATGTCAACGCAAGTTTCGTTGATGGTTGTTGGTTGTGTGTGTATATACAATTGCAGATAAATACTGATATAACTAAAGCTGTAGATTGTGAACTTCTTCTTTCTTTGCGGCATCACCACTTCTTCCTTCAAGGCGTGGCAATCGCTCTCTTCAGCATGTTGTCAACCTCGTTAAGAGACTTCGAAAGATTCGCGGCGCAGAATTCATAATCGCGAGCGGTCCCGGTCTTGAGTCTTTCGCTAGAGTTGGAAACGCTGACTAAGAGTTCCATGAACTTGAACTTACGATGCGGAGCCAGGACATCGGCGTAACAGGCACATGACCTGCTGAACACGTCAACATCCTCGGTGATCGCTTGCATGAGAACCGAAGTGTGCTTGTCCGTTAATGAGTTCACTCTTTCGCGTATCCGGCTACAGTCGCGTAACAGTTCCGACGTGGAAAGAGGTTCCTCGGGTGGGGTCATAGACGGGGCTTTAACGGGGCGTTTATTTAGTAGAGTCGGTACTAATACTAGTTTACCCCCCAGTGGTTTCGAGGGCGGGGGAGGAGGTTTGCTCGGTAGTTTGGATTTCTCGGCGGCAATTAGAGCAGACTTCGTAGCTAGCTCGCTGACGATCGACTTGGGGGTGGTGAGTTTGTCCTCTAGAGGGGTGAGTAGAGAGGTCAAAGCGGTGGCAGCTATCTCTTCCGCTAATGCTTTACTTGGGTGACCAGACGATGCGTGGTAGATCTTCATAGGACTATCCGCGACGTCCTTCTCTTTCGGTTTCTTCGATCCGAAACCAAATTTAGCCTTCACGGAATCGAACATAGATGTCGTGGGAGTTGTAGCCTTTAGTGTGGAGGTGGTAGCGGTACTATTAGGTGTAGTAGAGGCGAGGGGAACGTGAGACGAATGATCTACTAGGGAATCTTCGGTTGAATCCAATGAATGACTGTTGGCGAGATATTTGTGACTATTTGTTGGCCTAAATTTGTTGGGCATCGTCGGTGAAAGTGACATGTTGACGGTGCGAGACATGAGCGGAGATCCTCGAGGCTTGATAGAGTTAATCAAGGTGGTGGGTGTAGTCATAGCAACGGGAACGCGGTTACTAGGGGTATTATTGTGGGGGTGGTAGGAGCGCGGCACAGAGTCAACAGATTGGGCGCTTCGCTGCGAATTATCGAGAAGGGCGTCATCATCGGAAGTGGAGGACTGTCGTAGTAGTTCCTTAAGACGGGGTCTGACGGAGTTATCTAGTTTGTCGGTGTGGCGGGTCCTAGTCGTCGAAGCTCTGGACACGAGCGGAGAACAGCCCTTTCGTAACGAAGCTCGACAATCTTTCGTTTCGCTCTTGTCCCTCGACAGCGAGGTGGCGGAATTCGAACGACATAGGGAGGAAGCGAGTTCTTTATCGGTGGCCGAAGTATCGACGGGAGGCCACTTCTGTGAGTGAATGTTCGCGACGCTCGGGTCTATCGTGGAACAGGGGTCGAGGTCGCGGATGTTCGTACACTTGGCTACGTCGGCCTTCCATCGTTCAACCTGTTACGTTGACATTAGTTTAGTAATAGTTATTAACTGATATATGAGTTAAACTAAAGATTATATTTATTTTTAAATGAATTAATCCGTTTGCATGTAAAATATTTTATAGTACGTGAAATATTTCTTCGGCAATCGTAGATGTATAGAAAATAGTTATCCTGGATTAGCATGTAAACATTTACTATTTCAATAATTTCTTATATATTTTTGTAATAATATCTATTATAATATACTAATATAATTAAACTATTTAAATATATAGAAAATATAAATGATAACTATTATTAAATAAATATAAATATATATTCAAAAAATTTAATAATAACATTACCAGTTAGATTGGTATACAAATATGTTATGTTGATCAATATACAATAATTAATACATTACAATTTTATTAATATTCTGTAGTCATAAAAGTTTAATTTATATATTATTTCATAAATTTGACAAATACTTGATGAATAATACATAATATAATAAATCAAATAATATAACTATTTATTTATTAGACAGTAATTTCATGTATTAATATCTATATTTAATGTAAATTTATAATTGATATTTAAAATATAATTAAGAATAAGTTATAAATAAGTGCTATTCACAAGTGAAATCTGGTGAAATAAAGCACGCAATCATAATATTATATATTTGTACTGTGACAATAGCAACATTTTCTAATTATAATTTGTTCTATTTGAGATAATATATGCAATTATTAAGGAATGGATGCATGAAAATACTAACGAGTATAAATGCATACGCATTGACTTTCATATTTCAATCAATTTATAAACTATTTAAAAGATAAATAAATACAAAATGTGCATCTATCTTATGGTATTTGTTTGATTGAGCGTTACTTTAAGTTCAATTTTGAATAAAACTTAATTTTTAAATTTATTTTATAAATATAAATTAATGTATAGTGAAAATATTATTAACTAAGCATTGCACTTGAATAAATTATAAAAGATTAAAAAGTCTTATATATAGCCATGTATATTATATTATAAGTTCATATGTTATATATTATATGTTGAAGTTTATATGTATATAGGTATCGTAACTTTATTTATTACAAAATCACACATAAAATAATAAGATCATATAATTATTCATTTATAATATTATATTATGCTTTAATATAATTAATGTCTTATTGTACATTATACATATAATAAACACATTATAACTAAGATGCTTGTATAACTGATATAAAATACTTATAAGATCATATCATTTATGTATTTTTTCTGCGCTAATTTCACTTAATATGTACATTAATTTTATCACAGTAATAATAAAATTAGAAATATCATGAAATTGACAAGAAATTTATAAATATATTTTGTATTTCTGTATACTTGTAATTTTATATTACACTTAGATAAATCTTTTAATTAACAAATTTCTATTTTAATTTTAGCATAGATCATAGATTAAATAGCATAACATAAACAAACAAATCACTAGTGTGAATAACTAGATATCATTGGTTGAATAAGAGAATAATATTTTACTTTCAACGGAAATTCAACAATGCATTTTTATTGTAATTTGATGTCATCGGAGAAAGACGTAATTAATAATTTACTATTATGCTCTATAACCTAGATAAAATACTTAGTAGAGCTATAAATAGAATTGTGTACGCTACCCTTAATAATGATGTATTCAATAATTTAAAAGAGGACACAAGTAGTCATATGAATAAAAGGAATAAAGGAATGAAATGAATATATTAGAAATTATAATTGTAACAGACTATTAAATATTATAATATTAAATATTTTAATAAAGATAAAATGTACATATAAATCAATTTGAAAAAATATGGATTATTTTTATATACAAAGTATATTCGAAAATAATGAATTGATCCAGTTTGGGAAATAATCGTAATATCGCCAATTATAAAATATCTTTTTATAATTTTTTGAATATTTTTAATAAATTAAAAAAATGATTATTCAATATTTACAAAAATTGTAATGGAATGTTGTTTTGTATACAATTAGGAAAGACTAATATTGGAGTATTAAGTTTTTTGTTATTGAATTTATATAAAGGTAACAAAGAGTAATAATAATCTATAAATAGATAATACACGTTGGAGTTTTAAAATATATCAAGCTATAATTTGTATTATTAAATAAAATATTATATAAACCTAACGAATATAATTTTTTATAATTTTAAATTAAATAAATCATAATTTAATAAATAGTGTTATACACAATATAAATATTTAGACAATAATATTTTAAATTCTTAAATCTCTGACAGTTATTATATGTTTACAAATCAAATACACGCATTAGATTAGGATGTTATCAGATACTGATAGATACCGATAGATAAGGATGAGCATACCTTCTGACAGAGGGCATCACTGGGAAGGACACGTTTAGAGGTCACATCGTTAAGGTCTTTCTTGAGAACCTCTTGCGTAAGACGTGTATGAGGTGGTAGGGTGTCAGATCTTGATATACCTGAACCTACAGCAGAGAGAGAGAGAGAGAGAGAGATAGAGTCATGTTACATATCTAATAGTGTGCATAAGAAGAAGATGATGATGATGATGATGTAATCACCTTTATTACATCATCGACGTAATAGTATGCCTAATTAGCGCTC
The DNA here is from genome assembly GCA_964019155.1 of Osedax fenrisi. Classification (NCBI taxonomy): domain Eukaryota; kingdom Metazoa; phylum Annelida; class Polychaeta; order Sabellida; family Siboglinidae; genus Osedax; species Osedax fenrisi. Next base: position 56,383,396 of record OZ025240.1, on the reverse strand, counting down.
GAGATATTCTTCAATCAATACATATTTCTGATGAGTAAATATACTTGTATACGAACTACCTGCATATACGAGAGATAGATAGATAGATGGTTTATTTATATAAATATACTAATGATATACATAGAAGGCTGTACATTGCTAGATAGGAGGTTATGGGATTTACCTTCCATGGGGGAATTGAATTGTCTCGGGTAGACACTCTTCGTTCTAGGGATGAGATCAGCGGTGGGGGGTGGGGGCGGTAACATGTCACCCTGCTGGCGTCTAGAGGTCATAGAGGTCATCACCTTATCGTGGTTAAGGTCGACGGGGGGCGATGTCCTTAACTCGATATCGGGAGACATCTTACCTTCGGGTATTGCACACTGTGAGGCGGCGGGTAAGTATGATGAACACAGATGCATTGTGGGTATGTGGGTATGTGGGCGTGTGGGCGTGCGCAGTAATTGTAATATAGTGAATACGTTTCTAATAAATAAATAGTTGTAATGAAAATTATGCAAATTTAAATAAAGTATATTTTAATTATATAGGATTATTACCTATACTTTGAATACTATCGCCTCAAATAAGTATTACTACTAATTTATTATTAATACTAATTACGAGTGACGTTAAAATTGTGAATGCTGTATGCATTATTAAAACTATATTTATTTATACGCAACGCAATTAAACTATCTGGTATCTATATCATGTAGCCAAGATGTGATTGGATACGCGATGAGTCATGATGGTGAGTCATGATGATGATGATGATGATGATACCTATTACTATAATTGTAATGAAACCTTATTGTTAATATTCGCATCCACAATATAGTGTTTTGGTTTCACAATTTTCAAGGAATCCGATCTTATGGGTCGTTTAGGAGGATTCAATAGTTTCTGCGCTCGTTGAGAGGTCGTGGAGAGGTCGCTAGAGGTCATAGCCGGATTGATTGCGACAGGGGAGATCGGAGGGGTTACGCCTGATCGAATTACAGTTATATAGCGAAAAATTAGCATAGGCTACAACGTTGTTATTGTTATCGTTAGGAAAACCAACCATTATTAATATCATGTTTCTGATCTATTGCGATCTCCAAAGGATGGGGAGGAGGAGGTGGTAATTCATCAATATTTTCTTTGGTTTTAATTTCTAATGAACGGTAACGATATTGTACGAATAACTTGGGAGATGGTGTTGATTAGATATGATTAAGTGTGTAAACTATAAACAAGAATAACAATATTATATCAAAAACTATAGTATGGACATAAGCCTACTTTATAAGGTGTTCACACTATCTGTGATATGTTTGTATAGTAGTGATACGTAAGAGAGCTGCGTTGTGTGAACACTTTCATGAGGTCAGTTTCACATAGGAAAGCTTTGACCAGACGAGCATTTACGTATTGCGTGAGAACACCCTCATCACATTCTATAACATCGCACTACGCATACTAGAATATGTTTATATACATGATAGTTTAGTAGAGAGCGCATGATAGTTTAGTAGAGAATGCATGATAGTTTAGTAGAGAGCGCATGATAGTTTAGTAGAGATCGCATGATAGTTCAGCAGAGAACGCATGATAGTTCAGAAGATAGCGCTTGATAGTTTAGTAGAACGCGCATGATAGTTTAGTAGAACGAGCATGATAGTTCAGAAGAGCGCATGATAGCTCAGTAGAGAGCGCATGATAGTTCAGTAGAGAGAGCATGATAGTTTAGTACAGCGCGCATAATAGTTTAGTAGAGAGTGCATGATAGTTTAGTAGAGAGCGCATGATAGTTCAGTAGAGAGCGCATGATAGTTCAGTAGAGAGCGCATGATAGTTTATTAGAACGCGCATGATAGCTAATAGACGTACCATCACTGCTAGTGATGAGGTTCATGTTTTCTAGTTCGTCGTGGATACTGATAAAGGTGGGGCGTTTCGTGGGCTCCCAGAGCCAACACTTTCGCATTAGTTCGTATACGTTGCTAGGGCAACCGGGGGGTCTATCCATACGAATGCCCTGGTGGAGCATCTCGTACACCTTGTTGAGTTCAACACCCGGGTAGGGAGATAGGCCGTAGGTCACCACTTCCCATAGTAGGATTCCGAATGCTGGAGGGGTGGGGGTGGGGGGTATTAGTACTGTACCGCTGTTATTGCTGTTACTATGGCTATGGCTATTGTAGTAGTATACAGGATTTGAGGTGAGTCATAATAAGACTTGAGGTGTGTGTCACCATCATAAGTATCGTAATTAACATATTTATTATATTTCTAATTAGATTAACGTGAAACTAGATATGTATGTACCAATTAATGCTGAATCCACAATAAATAAAGTATGTAAATATGTAATACTGGTAAAGTTATAGAGTGTTCTAGATTGACTTACCCCAAACATCAGACTTGGTGGAGAAGAGGTTGTAGGCAAGACCTTCAGGGGCTGTCCATTTGATGGGGAACTTAGCCCCTATGTGGGCGGTATAGGTGTCATCCTTCATGAGACGGGCGAGACCAAAGTCTGCAACCTTGACCCGGTGGTTATCACCTACTAGACAGTTACGAGCTGCTAGATCTCTGAAAGAGGGGTAGAGATGACAGTGAACGAGAGGGGTGTAAAGAGGGGTGAGTTAAGTGGGGTTTTTCACTGTAACTTGGACAATCAAAATAGAATAGCGCGGAATTTGCACTCGATAATATTATGCATATGCAAGACCGCAAGGGTGTAAATCCGGTGTGAACTCCGCTTAACTAACTCATTAAGATAGTGTAACGTAAGGAGGATGAAGCAGGTGAAGGAGGAGGAGGAGTATGAGGAGGAGGAAGATGAGATATTACATACCTATGAATGAAGTTCATCTTCTCTAGGTAGGCCATACCGGCTGCAATCTGCGTGGTCATGTAGAGCAGCACCGTAACACCCACTTCTTCCCTAGAACACGACCTCTGAAAGTCTAGGAGGTTACCGTGCGACATGAACTCAGTGATGATATAGAAGGGGGGCTCGCGGGTGCAAACGCCCAGTAGTTGTACGAGGTTCGGATGAGTCATATTCTTCATGACGGCAGCCTCCTCGAGGAAATCGGCGAGATTGTTTGTTGCTTCCTAACCAATCACATTAGTCGTTAATATGACATATATATATATGTGTGTGTGTGTATGTATGGACGTGAGTATGTGTGTGCGTATACTTGTATTACATTAGAGTTGATTGATCTATCTCCAGTATATAGTGTTGTATCATTGGTTGTAGTAAGTTGTAATAAGTAATGTCTACTGCTACTACATATATTACTACATGCTATTATCATATGAAGAAATTCATACACTTTTAACAATAGATAGTTTAACAATAATGTTTATGTTTCTATTGATAGCTGACTAAGATATGATTATATGTGTAATACACACTTTGATATTTACTTGACAACTTTCATTCGTAAGTATGCATATTCCAAATTAACCATTAGGAGAGATTGTTTTAATAAAGTTATCATCATATTTATATTCCTATCTTATTATCATTTTTTATTATTAAAATATTGAACTCTATTAAATAACTTTATTAGATAAAATAACATGATAATAAACAAAATAATTATTATAAATAAGATACTATTCACACAATTAAATACCAGTTTACCCTAATAATATGACTGTTGTAATAATATGTTATCAGCGTTATGAATGATTAACCTTTAGAGTTTTTACTGCAACAGTTTTATTATAGGGTTTCCATGTTCCTTGGTAAACATCTCCATATTGCCCCCCACCTTGATAGAAGTTAGCATGTTATATAATTAGAAAACTTCATTATATTCTATTGTATAGATATCTATAAATAAACAAATTGTATAAATACATAAAACTATAAATGAACAAATAATAATGTTAAATAGTAAATACCTAATATATAACACATAGTTGTATTGGTATATTTACTTTAGTCAGCAATGTTGAAACTAAAAAAGAAAACATCAATTGTATTAGAATGGTTAGAAATAATAAAGAAATGGGTACACAAATACAAAGACAAACAAACACTATAGATTTGTATTTTACATAGATCAGTATTTATATATCTCGCTAATGTAAAATTCATCAACAGACATGGTGCCTAGATTTAGGAAACTTAAGATGGCTACCATCATGACCAATGTATTTAATAACAAATATTCAAACAAATAATATTGATTATTAAATACACTTGATTTCTTTTCTATATATATATATTAAACAAATAATATTGATTTCTATATATATTCAAACAAATAATATTGATTTTTAAATACATTTGATATCTATTCTATATACGCTTATAAAGTGCATTTCAATTATATCAAAATAAAAATGTATATTTATTTATATTATATATTTATACTGCAATATAATTGCAACATTTAATTAGATTAAGATGGTCGGCCATCTTAAATTTCATAAATCGAGGCACCATGTCAGTTGAAGAAAAATCACGTTTCTACCAATCTAGGTAAATTATAAATCTATGGTACAACACATACACACTTAGTCATACATATTATAGATGTTATCAGGTAGAATATGTATACTATTAATATTACAATATAGGAACATTCATGATTTTACATGTACATTTAGTTTAAATCAAAATAATATTTAGTGACTACAAATTTCGTCTCATATGGCTGTTTATACTAATTCATATGCATTAATATCTAATAATAGTAATACTTATATTATTGATGATTTAAAATATTTAGTCAATAGGTTAAGGGATGCAAATAATAAATGAGCTTACCAAGTTTTTGTTTCATCTCTATTTCTGTGCGTTCAACTTCCCATTTATCCCCATCTGCTTGAGGTATGAACCCATAAACATCAGAGGGGCGTAGTTTGGGGGCGGGGTAGAGTAGGGTTGTAATGAGACCGTCGGAAGATGTACTATGATGAAGGACTAGTGACGCTAGTGAGGAAAACATGTGTTCACATGTGACATATAACTGTGGGGATAGTAAATCAGACATTAGTGGTGGTAGTAGTGCTGGTAGTAATAGTAGTAGTAGTAGTAGTAGTAGTAGTGCTGGTAGTAGTAGTAGTAGTAGTGCTGGTAGTAGTAGTAGTAGTAGTGGTAGTAGTAGTAGTAGTAGTAGTAGTAGCAATAGTAGTAGTAGTAGTAGTAGTAGTAATAGTAGTAGTAGTAGTAGTAGTAGTAGTAGTAGTAGTAGTAGTAGTAGTAGTAGTAGTAGTAGTAGTAGTAGTAGTGGTGGTGGTGGTGGTGGTGGTGGTGGTGGTGGTGGTGGTGGTGGTGGTGGTGGTGGTGGTGGTGGTGGTGGTGGTGGTGGTGGTGGTGGTGGTGGTGGTGGTGGTGGTGGTAGTAGTAGTAGTAGTAGTAGTAGTAGTAGTAGTAGTAGTAGTAGTAGTAGTAGTGCTGGTAGTAACCATATCATCTTGTTCTTGTATTCTGTAATGGTAAACCCTGCCGTCAAACCTCACTGATATAGATCTCTGACCAGGACAACTTTCACTGTCTCTCACCTGAAACAGTTATATAAAACCACGTTATGATCAATAACAATACATTGTTAATCTAACTTAATATCAATATATAGTTCTGATATAAGTATATTAGAATTCTATTCTATATGAAATAGTACTATGACCACTTTTATAGATTATAATTAACTAACATTTAATGAAAGCTAATGCACATTTTATAAAATTGTAAAAAAAATGTATTAATGCATGATAATAATTATCAATTATGTACACTTATTCATTGATATCTATGCCATCTACATTATAATATATGATATACCTATACATTCATTAGTAGTAATCATTAATGTGTGGGTTTACTAATATAATATTTGCCATATTAATAAATCATATTCAAATATTGTATATTTTATAGATAAACTACCCAGTGCGAAAACTCTATACTACTAAGTGTTGCTTATATATAAGACTGGGGGGTGGGGTGTTATAAACCAGAAAAGAGCCGTTGATTCCACTACTGAGAAGGTATTCTGCGGTGTTTCTAGACACCCCGCTACCGTGGTACCAAGAGTACTTATCAAGCGAAGTAGATTTTGTTAGGTGACTATTCGGAACAAAACCTTCCACTCCGGGTATAGCTGTAAACGGTGATGAACGAATAATCAATCTAGGTCAATAGGTCAATAGAATGGGTTTATAATACATATTATATCATTCATTAAAATAAGCGTAGATATAATTATAATTTCAAACAATAGTCTAAATTATATAGTTTATATTATTTTTTAACTAATTCTAGTTGTGTTTAAAATATGTATATATCACATAACTATGGAATTATAGATGAATTCCTGAGTTTAACTGTTAGCAGTATTGATGTTTTACGAGTATGGATTACGAATTAGTATTTATTATATATTACATTTTAGAATAAGTTATGCTAATATTATAATTGAAACTAATACCTAAGCCATAGAACTAAGACTAGCATGTGTAATCGGATTGTTACATCTATATGTTATTATATAATATTAACATTTACTCAAAATATACATAAAAGATATATGTTCATATATAACTTATATTTTTACATATAATAATGTCATCATATATTAAAAAACGAATATGAAATTATTGAAATAACCATGTTAAGAATATATATATGTTGGTTATTTAAGATATTAATTGATACAGAGAAAGACATATTATACTAGTCCACAGGTAATGAGATAGCCAGTGATTAGGATTACAACAATCTGATAACATTTATTTACAATTAACAACAGAGAGAATATTCAAAATAACATATTTAAAATAATTACCATATATAATTTTGATTAATTAATAAATAATAAGATATTTTCGATAAATAATTATTGATTGAGAATATTTAAATAAAGTAGTATAAAATACATAAACAACATGCACAGGTACAGCAATAACACATATCTCTCTATAGAATAGTAACAATAGAGAGGTGTGGTATGCTAATAGAGTATAGCTGGTGGTATGCTAAATCATATAAACTGAATAAACTTACTGAATGAATGAAGCTTTTTATGAATATCATTAATGATATAGAATCATTCTTATCACAGAATGTAGAATATATTATGACCTATTTTATCATTGGCATAGGGGCGGGTTATCTGTATTTAGAAGACTTTGATAGTATGTACAGACACTACAGGGGAAGATAATAATAGATTTAGATTCATTGTAGTAGTAGTAGTAGCTACTAATAGATTATATGGTTTACTAGATTCTACTAGATAGATAATACAGTACATTTCAATGTTCAACATATAACATCTATATTAAGAATAATACAAACTGCCTTCACATAGTTGTAAATCTATTGTAAATAAAATATGTGACCTATTTACACACACATTAAAATGTAGCTTCTTTTGTTTATATACGAAAAAATACTTGAGATAATGGGATGATGATATGGTAAACAATGAATAGTGGCGGCAAGGTGATATTATATAATAGATTCATCAGTCTCTCAACTGATGATAAACAAAATAATGCACTGAGATAGTAAACAAACTTGTATCGCTTCGTATGACTTCAACCTCTCTCCAATAGTCTCCCGTTGCCTGGTCCAAGCATCTTACTTGATCACCTGTAGGAATACACATCAGTTGTAGTGCAGTGCAGCACATATCATGTGTAGCGGTGTTAAATAGTGATGACTCATTAGCAGTCTAATTAGATTAATTGACCTAATTAACTACAGATATGTACGCGAATATATCACATTATAAATAACCTATATCAGTGAATAATATAATCTGTTACTATGTTGCATACTAGACTTATTTATAGAATATTTATGAGTAAAACATGATAATTTATTAACACAATTGCAGCATTTATTAATAAGATGTAATCTATAATGTTGTATAGTTAATGTTAATACATACTGATCAGTATCATGTTCTATGTTATTTAGTGATTGAACACACACACACACACACACAAACACACACACAAACACACACACAAACATACACACACACATAGTATCAATCAAAGTTCCCATGCTGATTAAACATAGAAATACAACAATACACATACATAATACAAAGCTGAAATCATCATGCAGCAACTTAACAATAGATTGCTTATCTCTCTAGATAATAGCTTATATAATGCACAGCGAAAATATGACCTATTAATTATCATCAGTATATAAGTGTTAACTATATATATATATATATATATATATATATATATATACACATACAGTTGATATATACATATCACATGTATACTTTATTATATAATAATTACTGAATGATTGATATACTGACTGCAACAATCAATAGGTGGGTGGATGGTTGTAGTATGACTAATCATAGGTGTAGTATGACTAAGCATAGATGTTTGTGTGTAGCTGTGGTTGCAGGTTAGTACATGAATAATCATAGCATCCTGTACTATATACACCATACTACTATATATGTGTGTGTGTGTATTAGTATATGAGTATATTAGTGTATATATATATATGTATGTTAGAATATATATATATATATATATACCTATATATGTATGTTAGAATATATAGCTAAATATATATATGTGGTAAAAGCAAAACCTTTTGGTAAAACTACACTTGATACTAAAACAAATAAACTTCTGAATGAATGGGTTTGAATATATAAAGTGTTTACGTTATAAATGCATACACACATACTACACATATATCACTATTACATCGTATAGGTGGGTATAACTTGACTATTACATCATAACTCTATGATTATTACGCAACAAGTACCGATTATAGAGCGTACTTTTCGTTCTCGGATGCTTTTCTTGCTCTGATACTGACTTCCCTGCGAAAGTTTCCTCTGCCTACTACCGGTACCTGGACGAGTGGGCAGTTCTCTCTGAGCGTAATGACTTCCGCTTGTACGTCGTTGTAACAGGGTCCGGTGATGTTCATCCGTCACGGTCAGTGGTTCGGGGCGTGGTTGTCGTCGAGGTAAAGGGGCGTAACGGGGGAGGGAGGTCACGGTATCGGGTGTGTAGAGAGGGCTGCACTTCTTGAGGCTACCGTCTGCCGCTAACACCCCACCGGTCAGTAGAGAAGAGGCGTGTTTACGTACGTGGTCAACCACGGCCTTCTTACGGCGTTTAGCGCATGACCGACATTTACTGCCCGACAAGCGCGTTACTAGGGAACACAGACGTAGCGAGTGAAGGAGGGGAGGGGATGAGACGGCACCCTTGGAGGAGGGGGTGCTACGGTCGGGCTTTAGGTGACGTCTAGTGCACGCTGTCATCATAGGGGGCGACATCGTCGCTTCGAGGTGAGATGCTATGTGTTTAGGTGTCATCACGTAGGGGAGACCTATGTGTAGCCGTGTGTGTGTGTGTGTGTGTGTGTGTTATCTCGAGACGGCTGTCGTGTTTACAATGCTAGTGGATACGGTAAAGCGAGTTTGTCGCGACCGATTGAGAAGGGGGCGTGTAGATGGGCGTGTCGATGGGCGTGGTTCAGTGTAAAGTTCGACGTTCGAGCTAGCGTGTTTTGTAATACGATATGAATCAACAATGAACTTCCGTTCCGGAAACGAATACCGTGGGGAACACCTGCTTATCTGTTACTCAACAATTAAGATGAAGTAGTAATAGTTATATATGTAAGATATCAACCGCACAAATGTAGGTCCACATTTCCAATAGGTATTTTTAATAGTGTTATAATACACTATGAATAACAGATAGCATAGCTGGATACGGTGATGTCATACGATTATGATATTATAATACATTATATTATAATACATTATAATGTTATAAATAACTATAAATGTTCTTTGAAGTACACAAACAGGACATAAACAGGAGGTATTAATAATACCTATCATACCGTATTATACACATTGACATATGACGAACTGCAATGTATGCATACTACATTAGTATATTTCACATTGATACATTGTAGCGCATCGATAAGCTATATATCACTGAGGGGATATCGATAATGACTCATCGCTACGAGTAATATCCCCATGAGTCACTCACACGTATACATATCTCTTTCTCTCTCTCGCGTCGCTAACGTGTCAACAGTAAACACACACACACACACACATGTATAGCACCATCAGCGTCATCACTACTACCATACACACGTGTGTGTGTGTGTGAGGTGGCAGTGAGAGAAAGAGAGAGAGAGATGTAGGCTAAAGTACGATCGATATTACGTAATAACGACGGTGGTGGAGGGTGTGTGTCAGGTCAAGACATCAATAATATCTTACGTGTGTGTGTGTTGGTGATTAATTAAGTTAATAAAATAGTAGGCAGGGGGTCACAAGTAGAGACAGCAGAAGTACTTAACCATATCTATATATATATATATATATGTATATTTATGTCAGTCTAATATATTATAGTCTATAGACTATAAGTCTATAAACTATAGTTACTATATATATATATATACATACATTTATAGTATACTATAGTAGTAATATATTACCATGTTATATATAAATATATATATATATATATTTATTTATAAATATAAATATAATGTATATTTGGAATATAATAATAAATTATAATTATGGAGGCGCCTGTGGTGACATAATAAGGCATTACTCTAGAGTTCATGTTTATACAGAGAGTTTACAGATTTAGCCCAAAGTGTAATATAATCCCCTTAATCAAATTCTTTAATTGCCACTAATCTTAATACATTTCACATTGATATATATATTGTATATGCATTTTGTAAATGTTAGATACTTATATTTAGGCATACAGTAAAATTATAGATATAATAAAGGCTTGAGACTTTATCCAAACGAGCTCGAGCCGAGACTTTAGGTAACTGAGACTGCATCGATGCTTTAGATGTGAGCATCATATACATCACTAGTATACACTTACATAAATATACTGATATATAAGTATATATATATATATATATATATATATATATATATATATATATATAAATAATATAGAGAAATGATAAAAGATAATAATTTATGATTTTTATCCTAGTTAGATAACAAATAAATGAAAATTGCGTATAATAATTTAATAACAAAACGGTGGTTATTTTGTTTGTATGGTTATTTATATGTTTATTTGTAACAGTTTTAATGATTTCTTTTATAAAATTTTTTTATTAAACATACATCTATATAATAATTGTAAAACTAAATTATAAATAATCAATATAGCTTTCATTCTTTATGCTGTTCACATGAGCAATATATTCCAGCAATTTCGCTATAGAATTCTTAAGAATTCCAGTTTCAAAATCCCCTAGGCGGTATCAATGTTAGGGTGTTCACATGAGCAATCTATTTTCGCATTAGAATACTTAAAAATACATACATTTTATGGACTTAAATCATAAAGTGGTAATATACATATATTCATAATTTATTAATTATATAAGGATTTTATATTATAATTATAATTATTAGTTAATTATTAATTAATTATTAATTAAACGATGGTAATCACTTAAATAGCTTAATTTTAATCACTTATAATCATAAAATATTATAAATAGATAGACCCCTAGAAAGGTAAATGCGTTAATACTTGTGAGTGGTTTATTTACCAATTGCATAAATTGTCACAAAAACTAGAATAAATTCGGAATAGAGCATTTAGCAATAATCGCAGAAAAAAAATAGACATTTACATTTTGGCAATTCTTAAGAATTCTGCTGCAAAATTGCTGGAATAGATTGCTCATGTGTCAGCGCTTTACATTTATTTATAATAAGATAAATTAGCATTACGTTTAATGTAATCCCATAAGACATATTAAATAACTATCCTGTTTATTAGATAAACTGTTATCATAAGTTATAAACATATTGTTATTTATATAAATAGCATATATGTTATCATTTAAATAATCACTTGATACACAATGTTGTATCACTATTCATATGTTATTCTATAGTAGTAGCTATATACATTAGATGTTCAGCAGCATCACCTATAATCCCATCATCAACGGATCCTCGTATAATCCAATGTTTTATTTTTATTTTACTTCTCCGTTTATTTCTTGTTTTTTTGTATCGTGTCGTTTTGTCTTAATGTTATCACATTTATATATTTTGTTTATATATGTTATATAATTATATGTTTATATATAATTATAACTTTCTTTATATATAACCAGTAATTCAATAAACTTTTAATCTATCTATCTATCTATCTATCTAGTTGCTATAGTTTATACCTATATCATACTTTACCTATGTATTATCTATACTATTAATATTAATAAAAGATAATCTGATATGGAAATATTATTTCGTATAAACGATAGAATTTATTAATCAAAATACATTTAAGTTATATCATATAATATTATGGTGTTTAAAAATACAAGTTTATCCCAACACAACTCCTTGAAATGAATACATTCTTTTATCAAATATTATTATATGTGGAGATTATATTGAACATGGTTGAAATACAAATACAATCATAATTTTAAAATACGTTCTTTAAGGGCAGGCGCTGGAGTTAAAATGTGTTAAATAATTTAATTTTTACAATATTTTTTTATTATGTATTATCCAAGTTCTGTATTTTATTTATAATATCCTAAAATATTTTTTAATATTTTTGAGTATTTCTATCAATATAAAGTGTTTTAGGAGTAATAAATTTATAAATATATTGTGTATTTATGAAAATACTTGTAATAAGTAATCTTATATTACGATTTATTAGAATAATCGTTTAATTTAAAAATGTCTAGATTTATTTTAGCATAGATCATAGATTAAATAAATAAACAAATCACATGTTATATATTTGTTTTTATATTGTATTTTTTATATATTTGCACATTTATACATATTATCCATGATTATTTATGTAAAAACTTTGAATGTAATTTTCTCCTGTTTTTACTTTTTCACTTAGTAACCACATGTAAATGCCTACTAATTTTTTAATTTATATTATTTTTAACTGAAATTTTTACTGTAAATGTATAACATATACATCTATATAAATCCTGTTTGAATTATTATTATATTTTATATTAATTAAATAAATAATGATTATGTATGATTATGTAATATATTTATAATAACAAATATTCATCGTTTATAAACTGTTTTATTTCATACTTTTAAATTAATTATATTTATAAAAATCAGAATATATATGTATTAGGATAGTATCTATTGATTAAAAAAAAATTATGTAATTATCTTTATTATTTTTTTATCTCAAACTTTTTCGGTGGAGCTATAAATAGCATGGTGTAGATGAACTCCAGCGCCTGCCCTTAAATGAAAAATTCTAATGAGATGAATTCTTTATATAGTGTATATATACATAGTTATATATAAAGTTGACTATTTTATAATATATTATATAATACTGTAAAATAACAATATTAATTTTTAATTTTAAACATTAAATTTAAAATATATATAATTTTGAAATATAAGAAAATGATATACATGTATATATATATTAGAATAATAAGTAGATAGTGACTTTTATTCATACACTTACTTGCAGTCTGATATAGTTACAGTTAGTATATTACACTAATTACTATAGTATTACACATAGGTAGTATAACAGCACATCAGAATGATTATTATTAGTGATGGAGGCAATTTACTATATATATATAGCATTATTTGTTCAATACTTGTGAATATTAATAACCAATTGGTTAATGGTTGAATGCAATACTTAATCCTCTCTCTGCATGTGACTGAACTACTTGATCATGCCATCAGCAATTTCATTAAGAATATTATTGCATATTGTATAATTTACAATCTATACAATGTATTCTTAGTACAAAACATTGCATACTATAATATGTATACTATAATAGTTAGATGTTCAATATATATCTATATATACATGAATAGTAAAGGGAGTGAAATATGCATTACCCACCTCACAATCCTGAGTGAGGGGGGCCAATACCCCACACCACCCCTTGTCCCTATGTTTGACCCATAATTGTTATAACTGTAATGAGTATAGAGGTAATACATATACACTTATACATATACACTAATATATATAGACATCTAGACAGCATAATTCATAGACTCAATGCATCATCTATGTATGTTTTTAATATGATCTCTCCCTATATTAACACATCATGCATAATAACACTGCCGCTGCTGCTATTGTTGGGAATGTATGACCTTGGACTCTGACTAGATTAGCTGGTAATGCATGTGCAGAGAGATAGACAGAGGTTATTGTTTATATCACCCATTGTTGGACAGCGCTAATAGAAATATAACTTATAGGTGTGATTAATAGAAACATACACACACACACACACACACACACACACACACACACACACACACACACACACACACATACACACACACACATATACACACACACACACAAACAAACACACACACACACACACACACACACAGGGTTCAATATTGTATACTGTATTCTAAAGTAGCAGCTTACTTACTAAATGATGTGTATTCTGATGTAAATAATACGCAGATCTTAGTCTGATTTATTAGTTTGTTATAATTAAGCATATATTTAATAATTAAATACATTATTAATATCAAACAACAATATTCTAAAATATATATATCTTATTATTCTTGTATTAGTTATTTTTATCTCTTTTTATCTTCAACGTTTTATTATTATCTAATTGTTATCATTATTATTATTATTATTATTGTCAGGCACAAGCAAGGGGGCCTATGACCCTATTATAGAGCCTAATAAACAGTATATCATCATCATCATCATTATATATAAACATAAAAAACATAATGTATTTCTACTATATGAAATATACAATATAAGATAATAATAATACTGTTCCACATTAAAAGATGTGTAAGGGTGCATTTTTCATAATTAGAATGTTACCTAGACAAAATGAATGAGTTAAATATATACAATACTTGGAATTGATCTTTAGATAATATATATATATATATATATATATATATACTATAATATTCAATACATTATAAATAATATCAAATCAGTATATTGAGATTAATTCTAAATTGTAATGGAATATTGATAGTCACAATTAATTAAGTATAGCCACTATAAGTTTGTGTATTAATGGTGGGGGGGGGGGTGAGATTGTTATGTAATATTATTCCAGTGAAATATACATGTAAATCTTACATATGCATACACTATACTTAGTTATACCATCATAAATATTATACTGTACAATATATTATTATAACAATAATCTCATAAGACATTCACACCATCCTAAAATGCTTGCTATGTCAAGTTTTTTTGTGAGAAACTTTCCTTACTAAATTTTTAGATAAATTAGATAAATTAAAGATAAATACTATATATATATATATATATATATATATATATATATATCTCGTTACTTTTAAATAATTTCAAATTAAGATTCAAAACTTTAATATTATTCTGCCCCATTGTGTATATATATATATATATTAATAAATATATGTATTTATATGTATTTGAGAGTAAATAGACTCAGGAAATATATATATATATAAATAAATATATATATAACTTTAATAACTTAATAATATTTATGTTCACATTTATTCCTAATATAGAATATGTCAGTGTGAATA
The DNA here is from genome assembly GCA_964019155.1 of Osedax fenrisi. NCBI lineage: Eukaryota > Metazoa > Annelida > Polychaeta > Sabellida > Siboglinidae > Osedax > Osedax fenrisi. The sequence continues at coordinate 56,367,809 of OZ025240.1, read as the reverse complement.
TATTTGCAGGCTCATATTACATGAAAAAGTGATAATAATAATTATTCATACTCATAATGATTCCAAAGAATATATACATATATACTTATATAAACAGAGTACAAATTTAAATATATTTATTTGTAACTATAGTTACAACTTAAAGTATAATAACAATCATTATGATTAATCCAAAAGCCCATTTATTATTTACCCATTTTGTATAAAGACATTTAGATATAACATAAATGATGATAATTTATTATTTAATATTATTAATTTAAATTCATTATAATTATAATGTATATATAATATATAACCATATAATTGTGTTAAAATATAATAAATAAACAACAAATAAAACATTATGCACTCATGGCCACCTACTAGATGTATATTATACAATTACAACGTTATGAAAAAGACAATTAATTTTAAAATAAAATTAATTTTAATATATTTTTCAATTAGTTATAGTTTTTAAACAAATATTAAGATATATAGCTTATAATATAAGCCTTATATATATTATATCTTTTATTATTTAAAAAAATAAATAAAACCTTATAAAATAATTTATAACTGATATGCATGGCATAAATCCTTCCTTTTATTGGGTACTACTAGTACTAGTACCTCTACTATACGAGTACTAGTACCTCTACTATATTAGTAACTAGTAGTACTACTAGTAGTAGTTTCATACTAGTTATGATTATTATAATTATTGATAAAGAAAATACGCTGTTTTTGTTGTGTGGCTCAGGTCTCCTACACATTTAAGACTGTTACCCAATCAAGTCTCTCCTACACATTTAAGACTGCTACTCAATCAAGTCTCTCCTATTGTTGATGAGCTATAGTAACATACAATGTGCTATGTATTTTCAAGTACATCAACATAGTATATAATCTTCATTTATTATCTATTGTGCTATAACATGCTTACAATTCTCATAGAATCTATGCCATAGAGTGGGTCTCACACAGATGGTTTAGTTATTATAGTTATGGCCGTAATGGTCATTAGTTTCTGATTATAGAAATGGAGTAAACGACAAATTTCTATTTCTACAAATAATTATCTAAAGAGAAATGTTTCAATTTTTCATGGGTGAAAATCGGTAAATGGATCATGTTAAATATTTTTCTAAATATAAGGAACACTATAGTTTATACATTTGTATTGCATTGCAAGTATTCGATTTTAAATGTTAATATCAATATTAGAATAAGTTATTATTAATAAGCATAATATAACATACTTTATATAAAGTGTAATTAGCTTGAGAAATTTTAATAATGAATATGTTATCAATTATAACATATAGGTTATTGATTTTATATTTCAATAAAATATATTATAATAAATGAATATAAAAGAGATGATATTATAAACACTGACTAGGTTGTGACCCAATAGTAGGTTGTGTACTATGAGTGTTAACATGAGCAGCGTAGACTTTAGGTTAATAATTCCGAATAATCTATTTCAGATATTATATATCTTTTTCAATTAAAAATATGAGTATATCAAACTTTATACAAAGCAAACTACACGTATTAGATTCATTAGTATTACTATAAATACAGTGATTATTGTCAATGCTTATTGCCTTGGTTGTCATCATTATCATATCAATAAGGTATGCATTTAAATAATAAACACAATAGATGAACCAGTGCCATATGAAGGATGGTTAAACCTGATGATCTAACTCTATATCACTAATACACTGTTACATATATATATTATCTTAATTATAATATATGAATAAATATGATAATTGTGGAATTATGGGTTAATATATAATTAATAAGATTAAAATCATAAATAATTGAAATCAATTTAAGACCATGTTCACACTGAAACGTAATATTGCAGATTATGACTGTTTTTAGTCTGCTAGCCAATAGAAATGCAGATAGACATTAGTGATTTCAGACTTACGCAGAAATACATAATTCACAGTTGTCACAGTGTGAACAAAACCTAATAGTGCAGAAGCATGTGAATGTCAGTAATATAGCATCAATCATCAATATAATTTAGGTATATAGGCATTGGGTATTATAATACATAAATATAAAGAGGAGATATTTCATCTAAACATCATTAGACTTACGATATACATATATATATAAACAAATGTATTATACATCGGCACATAATAATTAATTAATATATTTAATGAGAATAGGGAGACGGGGGGAATATTCCTCAGTCACATAATTAACAGATCAAATTCTACGCTGTAATTATATATTATATTATGCAATTATAAGATGAATCTATGGAGGTGGTAGGTATTGATAATAACTGTAGTAGCATCCACGACTGACATACATGTGTGATTGTGTGTGTGTGGCCACAAGAGTAACGCCCATAGGTGACACACACACACGAGAATGTGAACATAGCAGATGATGTTTCAGGTGGTAGGTATTAAACATCAGTGCAGTAGCATCCACCATGGGAAGTGTGTGTGTGTGTGTGTGTGTGTATTTGTTTCATAGCAGTAATAGTAGTGATAGCACCCATAGGTGACATACATACACATACATACATGTATGCATGTGTGAACACAGTAGCAGATGATGATTCAGGTATATTGAGTGCAGTGAATGCAGTGTGCACTGCTGTCTATGTAAGTCTATAATGAGAATATTACACTTGAAACTATGTGTGTGTGTGTGTGTGTGTGTGTGTGTGAGTCTAGTAGACCAACAATACAATTGTAATTATGTGCATTGAATTATACACACTTATATATAATTAACAAAGTTGTAGCATATTCTTATGTTATATAGTTCACACTAAAAACTTGTCTTTATACATGATTATATCAACATACAATATGAATATATGTATATATATACACATTAATGTAGAAATAAACTTAGATTTATAATAAAATTAGTTGCAATTATAAATTATTAATAATTTTATATGGAAATGAATTATAAGAGATATATTATATATTAGTTATAGCATACATTATAATATATGTATAATATACAATATATATTGTATAATAGTTTATTATAATATTAAAATAAAAGAAAATCAATGTTATATATACTATAATTATTATAATTTACTATGTAAAAGTTAATGTATATATATTTAAATATGAAATAAAAGCTTTTATTACATACATGGGTATACATGGGTAATATAAGTAAGTACTATAACAAATTGTAAGGCTGCATATATAGTCTGATAGCAGGGCTTATTTTAATAAATAGTTATAGAGATTACAAATAAAATATTTTAAAAAAATTCCTAAATAACAGACATATACAAAGATCTCAGATTTATAAATTGTAAATATTCAAATTTTCATTATTTTTATATTAATTATAAAACACCAGAATAATGTTTGTGCTCCCATTGTGTATGTATAACCCATAACAATGATCATTCATGCGCTCCTTATTACATCCATCGTACTAAAGTCTATGAAACACTCTTATATCACACCAATTATAAAAAAAATATCCTTAACCACTCAAACTTATCGAACCTTCTCCCAACTTTCTTCAATCTCTAAGACCTTGGAGACAATTGTATCTACTCAACTTATACACTATATCACTACTAATTCAATTATTGATAAGTTTCAAAATGCTTACTTACTCCATCGGAGCACTGAATCAGCACTGAATCTTATCATCAATGATCTACTCCTATCCCTTGAAAACAAAGCCCCGTACTACCTTGTGTTACTTGAACTATCCAGTGCCTTTGACACTCTAAACCATGACATTCTTGCTCTACGACTCAATGAAATCGGTATTCATGGTCAAGTACACAGGTGGTTTATGGTTTATGTCGATCTTTTCCTTAATGTCCTCTTCAGTGAAAATTAACCCATCCTTCTCTACTCCCTTTATCAGCACTCATGGCGTTCCACAAGGCTCCGTGCTTGGTCCTTTCCTTTTTTTATTTATATTTTACCCATAAAATCCATATTTCGTAAATATCCTTACATCCACTACCATTGCCACCTCTTTGCAGATGATCTACAAATTTATAATTCTATTCCCATTTTCTGTGACTCAAACTCTATTCAATTGTCTATTTTAAACTGCCTCACAGAACTTACTGACTGGTTCTCCCATAATTCCCTAGTACTTAATATGACCAAAACTGACACCATCATTCTCTCCAGACCTACCTACCCCTAATCATTACCCACCCCTTTCTACTATCCCTTCCTACATCACAATCCATAACAACTCTTGGTTTCACCATCAACTCCCACCTAGATTACTCTGACCACATATCTATAATGATTCGCAATGCCAACTATTTTCTTTATAACATTAGAAAATCACGAAATAAATTGACTTTTTCAATGACTAAAAGTCTAATACACTCGCTAGTCTTCAGTAGACTTATATACTACTGCTCACTTCTATGTAATCTACCCCTAAAGATTATGCTTAAACTTGATATGATACAATATTTAAACTTGATATGACGTGCTATACGCATGCCTATATACACTGAAATTCTCTTCAATATTATCAATATCGACCCTAATGCGATCACTCGGCTGGCTTAAGTTTAGGTATCTCTGCAGGTACAGACTACTATGCATCACCCATAAGGTGATACATGTTAGATATCCCGAGTACCTAGCAGACTTGATCAGTATTCAAACCCTTAGTCGAGCTAGCAGGAAATATCACACAATGAAAAGTGTGCAATGCTCGACTATCTCTGCTCACTATGGATCTGCTTTCTCTGTGGTAGCTCCAAAATACTGGAATTCTCTACCATATGACATTAGGTGTTTGAAATCCCTGTCACTATTTAAATGTAAACTATCCACGCACCTATTAACATTGTTACCTACCCTCCCTTTTTATTGTACTCTATTTATTTTATTTTTGTTTCCTTCTCATGACACCCATAACCACCAAGTGATTTTGTAGTCAATAAACCATTTTAAAATAAAAAATATAACAATGATAAATGAATAACAAACATAATTAATATACCTATTGTTATATACTTGTATACTTAACATAGGATGGAGGAAACATTTATTAAATGAGAACTACATTGCTATTAACACAGCAACTGCCTGATATTGATATTCATAGACACTGGTTTCTTACTTGGGCCTTTGTGTGAATGCTAACTAATAATATTTCTATTTGTATTACATAGTTATCTTACATATTACATTATTTATTAAATTAAATAATGTACTCTATAATGAAAAAATCAAAATACTATTATTGTATACAAAATAAATGAATAAGATTTGTAAATATTGATGTATTAAATTAGTTAACATTTTATAAAAAATATGTTAGAAAATACAAATAAAAAACTAAGTAGTCGATTATCTTCTATTATAGAGATGCTAAAAGAACACTACTAAAATGTGCATTGGTTTAGGCGAGAAGGGTGCGATTCATTAGTTGAGACCTGTATGTCGATGTATCACAGATATTGGGCTTATGTATAACACAATCATTCTGATATGCTAGCTACACTAATTATACTTACACTCTAATACACACACACACACACATATATGTATAGAAAACATAGTGGTCTAATAATTCTAGCCTTGAATGTGAAAAATATCGGTATATTATATATATATATATACATATGATAATCATTATAAATAATGTATGTAATAAATATGTTAGATAATAAAATGTTCTAAATGACAATTTACCCCCAGATTAGTACAACAAATCAAGGGTATGTAAACATCAGTACTGTAACACGTACATAATACCATTAACTAGCCTAGCCTGAACACTGTTATTGTACACACACACACACGTAATGTTGATGTGAGTGTAGTACAAGCTTTACAGTGTAGTAACAACAGTGATTTATAGCAATAATATTTAACTAAGCTCGCTAATTTATGTTATGGATATACAAAATAGATACGCAGATATATACGCAAATATATACACGACGGAATTCCGTGCAATTATATATAAACGTATTATGCATGCACAAACTATACACATAGGTGTTTGTAATATATATATATATATAAATATATGCCTACAAGCAAAACAACAACATTTGCAGATAAGTATAATTAGTATTAAGTAACGCAGTAAAAAATACATATACTAATAAATTAGCCATTATACGAAGAAACAAGAATTGTACATAAACTAGTTACGTATAGCATACACACACACACACGCTACTGTATTACATGTACAGATGGTGTTGTTAGAGATTAAAGAACCTTGCTTATGAAGATTAGTAATCATTATCTATTATCAGTGTAACTTGATATGATTTGTAGCATTTGCAGATATACTTTATATTAATACTTTATATTGAAATTAACAATATATATATATATATATTGAGTAATGCTTGAGTACGATTAATAGTGATAACCTAGTATGTATATATACATATTAGTAAGTAGTAAGATTATATAGCTAGTACACTAGGGAACACATACACACACACATACACACACCAACACTAAATAAGCACAAGTATCAATCATTTCACAGGGCAATTATCAGATCAGATGATATCAGATTATTCACACAAAATCACAGAGAATTCATACACATAATGCAGCTATGAATAATGCCTGCATTGTAAATAATACATTTCATTCAATATAAATAACAATAGCTAAAATATACAGACATACACATATACACAGACACACATATATATATATATATATATATATATATATATATGAATATAGGTTTTATACAGTTATATAAAGACTAGCCATAAGTAGTTTTTACTAATGATTCATTATACAACTGACACATACACAGTTAATATAAATAAATAGGGAGGAATGCCGTGGTGGATCGATTAAACAGCAACACCCCCGGCTGCGCTTCACCTTCACTGACCTCTATTCAAGGACAACTGATGTTCCGTCTGCGCCGTGAAGTCAGCCATCACTACCATGACGTCGTCGTCTTCGTCGCCGGGTTCGGTGGCGTCCTCTTCCGTCTGTAGGAGGTCTTCCCTCGAGGTCCATCGATGCTCGGCGGTAATCGAGGTGGGGGGAGGCGGCGGGGGCTGCTCCGGGAGCGGGCGGTTCTGTAGTAGGGCTTCTGTGTGCGCGGAAAGAAATGAACGCGTGTCAATCAGAATTACTAAGTGTAAACTACGACGCGTATATTCGCTTGTATTGTATGATATAATAGGACGCGTAGACTATAATAAAATAAATATTGCGTATGTAATAAATAATGGTACGGGTGGAGGCTGGTTTGTGCCTGACTCAAATGTGTGTATGTCACCTGGATTGTAGTCGGCGCGTATGTAATTTCACGTCTGAGGTGTTATAATATATCCGTAAACAACACTCTCAGCATCGTTTATATTGTTATATGTTTGTATTGTACATTATTGTATAGTTATGTTATTTAATATTTATAATTATTTAAATATTATGTATTTTATAAAGTTATAGCACTAGATTTTCAAACTTATAAACATTGATATTAGATATGTATATATTAATTACATATACATGGTACATATGAAAATCGGTATATAAAATTCTTAATTGGAAAATTTATAATTATATAATTTCGAAATGCAAACATATATATATTAAATTGTATTAATTTGATCAGTGTTCTAATAGTGGTACAAAGTTTTGTAATAGTGGTACTCTAATAGTGGTATAAAGTGCTATAATAGTGGTATAAAGTACTCTAATAGTGGTATAAAGTGCTATAATAGTGGTATAAAGTACTCTAATAGTGGTACAAAGTGTTCTAATAGTGGTACAGGGTTATAATGTGTTCTGATAGTGGTAGTAGATGTATTAAGTATGCTTCTAAAGTGCAACACATTTTTAATTTATATAACATTTATAGAAATGATTAATATAAACAATTGAATTGCCTTTATATTGCTGTTATAATACTTCTGACATGAGTTATTAACAGGAAAGAGGTCAAATATGTATTTGTATTTGAATGATTAATCAGGGATGTATTTTTATTTTTATTTGATGTATTTGATCAAATACACATTCGCAATATATACGAATAAGAATTAATTTCGAGTGAATTAATCACTATGTTGATATCAGATATCAGAAAAGCTTGGAACTTTTTCAAGATATCAAAAATTCATATTAATTTAAGTAATTTAAATATAATTAGTCTAATTAAATTAGATTTATTTAAAGACTTTAAATTATTGTTAAGTAATATTATTTAGAGTAATACTATATTTATAAATGTATAGGCAGATATATAATTAGTATTTATCCATATGATGACACTAACACCTCTTTTAATTGGTTAGATGTGTAAATATGAATATATGTCTACTTATTTTAATTTATATAAGATGAATATCAAAGTAATGTGGGACAAAGAAATTCTGTATTACTTTATGTAGATAATCCTAATAGTTAAATATAATAATGCATAGTAATGTTATTGGTAAATAGGTTCATACATGTTATGATCTATTTTATGTATATATTTATGTATATATTTGTACCTATACACTTAATATCAGAGATATATTAATAAATATTATAAACATGACTTATAGTTATAAAAGATTTATGATACGCTTCTTTATTTTGTAATAGCTATTCTTAATTTGATGAGTATTTGTAATATCGTACATCATATGTGGTCAATAAGTTTGTATACTATTTTGTTTCACTATGCTATTTGTTGAATTTATTTACAATGGTTGAACATATATCTGTATTTTAAAGATATAATATTTTGTATATAAATTTACGTTTTATAATATTGATTTAGTTAAAATAAAGCATTCATAAATCATCACAAATTACTTAGTGAGTTGTCCCAGATTAATTCGCTATTCATCTCATATATTAAATATATATATATATATATATATATATTATATATATGTATTGATATGCATCACTAAGTATAATGCAATGATATGCATGATTGATGCAGTATTGATGCTTCTAGACCTCTAGAATTATTGTGTATAGATTATACAAAACTAGATAAGTAGGTAAATGGGAAAGAGAATGTATTGGTTATGACTGATGTATACATCAATTTTACTATTGCCGTGTTAACTAAAGATCAGACAGCGATCACAGTCGTTAAGACACTGATAAACTAATGGTTTAATAATTTTTTATCTCAGAAAGAATACACTCCGATCAAGGGATGAACTTCTTATCGAGTATATTAGAAGAAACTTATCAGTACTATGATATACTGAAGTCACACACTACCCCTTACCATCCAGCTTGGAATGCAATCGTTGAAAGATTCAACAGAACCCTACAACATTTAATAAGAACAGAAGACAGATTGGCCAAATCACATGAGCTAATTAATTTCTATAATGTAACACAACACGAAACGACGGGCTTTTCGCCTTATTTTTGATGTTTGCGAGAGAGTGTAAACTTCCCATTGATAAGATGATATGAAATATAGGAGGAATAATATCGCTAAAAGGCACTTGAGCAGAAGAAGCTGCGAGGAGAAAAGAGATAAGTAAAGAGGTTCTAAACATTAAGAAATGTAAAAAGAAGAGTTCAGATGTTCAGAAGAAAGAAGACGCCGATAAATATTTAGAAGATGGTGAGTACGTCTATATAAGGAAGAGAGTACTCGGTAGAAATAAAAGAGGTGTGAAAGATTGTATATATGGTTACGGTTATTTTTACGGTTAATTACGATTATTTTTTATTATTTTTGTAGATAAAATATTATTTATTTTAAATTGCGAGGGGTGAATGTAGTGATATGCATGACTAAGTATAATGCAATGATATGTATGACTGCGTTAGACTGACTAACGCCTCCGAGAAGTCATCAGTTAATCGTAATACGTTAATGATACATTACCTATATATATATTATATTCATATTTACAGATTTGCTCAATTAAAAATATTTATAAAAGTCAGTGTATTGATATATTCAAATAGTATTAACGTTATTAATAATATTACTAGAAATAATGTTATTTAACTATTACTAGTGTCTTTCAAAACCACTTCGCTGTTCATCCTTTATTCATTCATTCTATACTATCCCAGTATTCATTCATCCTATACTATATCAGTATTCATATTTTATCATATTATTTTATTATTTTATATGTGTATTTGTATTTGAATAAAACATTACATAAATACTTGTTTCTTTATGATAATGTATTGGTATTTGAGGTAACTATATGTACTGCCATCCCTGACTGTCAATAGTCACTATTATCAGCAGGTACAATGACATTAATAGACTTGTGTATAAATGAACTGTTAGTTTGATCAGCAGTAAGTAGTGCAATGAACTATGTGATAGAGTACATCATTTAAATATAATATATGTATGCATACTATGAATTGATGTATTATCTATGATTTATTAGGACACATCTGATATGAAATTGTAAACATTGAATTCAATCTATAATTTGTATAATGAACTTTCCATGTATGAGGAATGACACTGTGCCAGCTATGAAAAATATAGATATCAATTTATTATTCATATAGAGACATTTATAATAAACACAAACTTAATTTTAAGATAATAATTATTATTAAAGGTATTACTAATTTACTAATATTTCTTTTAAGGAGATATGCTGGTATTGCAAATTCAATATTTATTATCACAGTATAATTGAGAAAATGTATAAAAGTATTTTATAATGATCATTAGTGTTTTTAAATTATATAAAAATATTATATATATAATGATAATTTCATATTATATAGTATTTTAAAAATAAAATATAAAATTTGATATTCTCGGAATATATTATCAATATCAATGATTTCAGCCGAGCTGAACATTATGCTCTAATATGGCTAAACATATAATATAAATGTACTCCAAAAATCATATAAGATTAGTTATAGCTAATTCTTCCCTACTAGATAATTGTATAGATATTTTCGTTAATGATGTATATAAGGTAGATTAAATAAAAAAAGTTTTACAATTAGATATTGTAAATATATTCATTAATTAAATATTTATATTTTGTATTGGTTATACTAATATCACGATAAATATTAAATTAATGAATATTTGTAAATTTTAAAATCAAATTAAATCTTTTAATATATTGTCTATTATCTGCAATGAAAATTAATGTAAGCCATATAATAACAAGCACATTTACTTATTAGATATTTATGTATATTAGTTAGATCATATGTCTAATTTAATATATTAATAAAACTAAATAATAATATTTTAGCGACTTAAAACCAATTAATTGTATTTTATTTTTGATAATATACTCTCACTAATTTGTTTATTATAATTAATTATTAATTGTTAAATATTCTGAATGGTTAGTAAAATATCAGTGAAAAATAAAATTGAAAAAGAATTCTCGTATCAATTTTGTAAAAATGACATACCTTACATAATGTAAGTTACATTATATATATATATATATATATTTATAAATATATTATTATTATTATTTTATATAAAATATAAATAGATATAGATAAAAATTTATTTAGTTTATATAAATTTATACAGTATTTATACTAATATCAAAGATTTTGAGAAGCAAAGATATAACACTCCCTATGCATGCTAGCAGTAGTATTGAATCACTGAAATATTTTAGGTTCGGCTTTGTTTTCATTGTAGTTTGATACGAATTTACATTATAAATAACACATAGTTTCTAAAAGTAAACCAATATAGGTGGTACTGGGGTATTTTGTATACAAATTAGAATTACATTACAATTTCGCTTAAGTGTTATATCTTTCCTTAGAAAAATCTTTGCTAATATTATATATATATTAATATTATTATTTTATATAATATATACTATATATATATTTCTGAATAATATCATTAAAATAATTATATATATAATTAATAAAAATTATGAGTATACTATGGATCAACGGAACTTTACGATATACGGACAAATTTGACGGACATCTATCGTTAGGTTCACTTGATTGTATTACATTTTAGCATATATGATTAACTGTAAGATCGACGCACATCTGTACATATAATAAAAACAATCAAGTCAACTTAATGATCGGACATCGATTTCAATAGTATAGAATATTAGATTACTTTACGATCGAAAGACATAGATATCCATCGAATTCGTACATTGATTGTAAAGTTCAGTTGATCCTATAGTATAGGACCTATACTATATATATATATATATATATATATATATATATATATATATATATATATATATATATATACTATTTGGTAACGAACACAAATTATGATAAACAATATTATATTATATTTCAACTATAGGAGCCCTCTTGCTATCTAAATATTAATATTTATAGAATGATAAATTAAATATATATCATTGCTTATAAATCAATATTTGAGTATATATTTATATTACCAATACTTAAACGTATCAATATAATTAATATTGATGAATATAATGATTGTATTATTATAATATTATTCAATATTATATTGAATATAATATTGCCACCTAAATATTTGCTAATCCATTTAAAATAGTTAAATACGGAACACGTTCATAACCGGCGCCAAAAATCTATGATTAATACTTTATTCAATATCGGAACGCGCGCTTTCGCAATTGAGACTCCCGCCTCTAGATATAGACGTGTCATAATATATAGATAGTATTTGACCTAGATCGTTATTGCTATATCTAGCCTAAGGTAAACTATAAACCTATGATTCAATATATAACTAGTCATAATTCCTTTGTTAAAAAACTCGTGAATACATGTGTGTGTGTGTGTATGTGTGTGTGTATGTGTGTGTGTGTATATATAAAGTATGTATCTCTCTCAATATATATACGTTTCAACTCCGAAAGCGTGAGCTGCGATATCGAATAAACTATTAGTCATATATTTTTGGCGCCGGTTATGAACCACAACCGTTAAATACCACTAGCCCTATATATTCAAACTAATACATATTTGACTATTAGTTCGACTAATAGTTGGTTGTATATTATAATTTCAAGTTATAAGTTAAACTATAACAAGTAACTATATTTATGAATTATCTGAAAGCAGACCGCCGTTTGTTATTATAAGAATGTCAGAGTTCATGGTGGCCTGTACTTATATATGCACTACTGCACATTATATCCATTATAAGATATGTTATACTATAACTTATAGTAACACAATAGTTGATATGCTCACTTGGGGATATAATCATTATATGCATTATAATAATGCAGCTAAAAAAAACAGAAAATAAAACAAAATCAATGAAATTAGACAACCCCAAAATAAAAATTGAACTCTGACATTCTAATAATAAAAATCGGCGGCCTGCTTTTAGATGCACGATCATAACAATAAAATAATTTTATAATAATTTAAAAAATTTATAATCAATAGTTTTGAATATATTTTTTATATAGAATTAATATATATATATATATATATACATAGAATTACTCATTTTACTCACTCTGATACATGTGTAATATATGTGATATATATATGTAATACATTTATATAAATATTTAGTGAATTTAAATGAATATTGGAAAAATATATATTATATTTTCAAATTATTAATATAATTATTGAATAATTTATTATGAATAATAATATAATTAGTATACATACATATCATACGTATTATAAAAGGAAGATAAATATAAATTATATTATATATATAATAAATAAGCAAACCACTATGTGCAGTGAATATATTTCCACTGTTTATATGCACTCTGGTATCTTTATCTTTATTTTTAATTGTAGGTTTTTGCTTTGGTAATGAGGGAGATTTCACTTCATTTTTAGTTTGCTGAGCTCCCATTTCTGGTTGTAATTAATGTAAATTTAACAAATCCAGAGTCGATTTTCTTTACGACTGCGGTAATATTAGATATATTTAAATTTATAACACCTTTCATATTATGTATAGTTTAATTATCATTATTACAAATATATATCAAAATAAATTAAAATATAAAATAAAATCGCCATATATTTATCATGATAATGAGGCAAATATTAATGTCACATGACTAGTAAAAGGTAAAAGACATTTCGTCTCTTGTATACATAGAGCTAGAGTGAAATTTCTCTATAGCTCTATAAGCATATATATGCTTGTATATGAATTCGATATATATTTTAATTCTAGATTTTACCATCCACAAGTGAACATATTTATAATTTAATAAAGATGTATAATTATAAATTATATATTTATAGCATATATTTTATTTCTATATAAATAATCATTTTACCCAGCTAAAGAGTAACTAAGTTAGTTACTAACTAACACACACACAAAAACACACACACACACACACACACACACATACATACACACAAATACACCCAGCTAACAGTAAGATCAGCATAATAGCAGCATAACAGCATATGCTAGAGCCTCAAATGTTTACATTGTGCTATTATGCTGCCATTGTGCTGCTATTAAATGTTTATTATGCTGCTATTAATTTGTCATGCTATTATGCTGCTGTTATTCTGCTATTATGCTGCTATTATGGTAATATTATGCTGCTATTAATTTTAAAAGTATATTATGCTGCTATTATGCTGCTATTATAATAATAGCAGCATAATAGCATGACAAATTAATATCAGCATAATAGACATTTAATAGCAGCATAATGGCAGCATAATAGCACAATGTAAACATTTGAGGCATATATATAACCCGCATAAGGCATATAACATTTAATTTAAAGAATATAAATATACCCAGCTAACAGTAATAGACTAATAATAGAAGCATAAAAGCATAAATAATAGCCTACACTGTTTACATTGTGCTATTATGCTGATATTATGTTGCCATTAAAAGTCTATTATAGTGTTATTATGCTGCTATTTATTTGTAATGATATTATGTTACTATTATTAGAATAGCAGTATAATAGCAGCATAATATACTTTTTAAATTAATATCAGCATAATATTAGCATAACAGACTTTAAATAGCAGCATAACAGCAGAATAATAGCATGAAAAATGAATAGCAGCATAATAGCACAATGTAAACATTTAAGGCTATTACATATGCTGTTATGCTGCTATTATGTTGATATTCCTGTTTGCTGGATAGGCGTGGCATTGGCTTTAGACTATATTTCTAAATATAGGTCAATGTACCTCATAGTTACATGCATATATCTTTAAGTATAAATATATTACAACTTACCAGTAGGAAGAATTTAAGAATAAATCAGAGATGATTAGATATTTTCCTAAATCGTAAACACTCGGCTTAAGTCTGTGTATCCAATACGTGTGCGTTAATCCAATACATTCTCGTGTATTTGGAACGTGTTGTTTAGTCTATGCGCTTAGAATAACTGGTAGGTTATTATTCAGATAGGTTAGGCTATATATACCCTATAGTTAGAACGTGATTAGTTAGCAATTGTGTCACTAGGTGTCACTAGGTGTCAGCATCGTTCACTCGTGTCACGAAAGGAGTGCATTATAAGTTATAACACATATGTAATTTATAACATGTAGTTTATACTTTCTACACGCTGTATTACGTAATGCATAATGTGAGGTCATAATTGACTAACGGTTCGTAATATGTCGTCATTAATCTCGCGAACAACAATGCCATAATAACAATGCCATCTTATTGATTTGTATTGTTTTTTAATCTATGTCCTAAATATTTAAGTTTGAATTAATTACATTAATGTTTGATGTATTTATGCTACACACGGGTTCATGTATGCATACACATAGGTATGTAATATATATATATATAGTATATTATATACTATGTATATACATATATGTATATATATACTATGTATATATCTAATTAACAAATATATAAAGATGCGTTAATCATTAATATTAATCATTAGCATATAATATAACATTATTACATTCAATATGGATGTTCATATTAATATGATATGTTATATATATATATATATATATATATATATTATTTTATGTGAGTAATAAAGTGCCAACAAGAAGAAAACTTGCATCCTATAGTTGAAGATGTAATGTGAAACATATAGAGATAGCTATATAGATACCTACACATCTTTATAAATGTCTCTAATGCAAATATGTATGGTTTATATATAGTTAATAATCCATATAATTATTTTAATATATGTTTATTAATTTGTATACAATACAATACTGAAAACTACTTTATTGTATATATATATATTCAATATATACATTATAAACAATCTATACTTTTTTTTGTAGGCCTACATAAATATAGCCTGCAGCTTTATACATATAAATGATATAAATGATAACTATATAAAAATGAATAATATTTAGGTTCGAGTAATTACGTTGTATACTCGTTCTTATCTATAGATAACAACGAGTAAACAATTACAATGTTACGCAATGCATACTATACGATAACACATCACGTAACAATTGTATGTGTGTACGCATGCGTCAGTATCCATGTGTCTTCATGTCCCTGTCTAGTTGACACACTATGCACGGCTTTACGCACGGTAACTTGACCATGCATGATATCGTCATTAGACCACCCTGTAATAGTTGTGTTGATGTATTATTAGCATAGTTTATTACATTACCTTACCAGGTAGAGCTTGCTCGGCATTTCATGACTCGTTCTCTCCATCCATCTCGATCTTGCATTGCATTTGCGAGTTCTTCTCTTTCGCATCCTGTATCACTTGATAGCTGATCGATATATGTCTTTGCATGCCTACCTCTTGATCTTTTTCCGTGATTTGGATACCATAGTTTATAGATGTTCGTAACAATGAAATAATTAATAATAGACTATCAGAATATGCTAATTTTGTGAATAATCAATACATATATTGTTAAAGTCTATTGACATATATCTGAGAAGATATATGTGGATTTAATCTTTAAATATAATACTAATATACCTATATATTAATATATATTTACCTATATGTAGAAAGTATATGTTATTCAGCTGAATAACATTGAAAAATTGGTAATTGGTAATAAAATATGGTAATATATTAATATAGTCATATAGAAATACCTATTACACGAAGAATAATATTATACGATAATAATAAGACTTATCATAAAATATGGTCTTCAAATGAAGAATATATCTATTGTTTTAGGAATTTATGAATTAGGATTTACCATTAATGGTCCCGCGCAAAAGTCGGAGATTGTATCCAACTGTTTTAACAAATTTGGATTTTTCTGACGATATATCCAATACTGTAAGATAAGCTATGGAGTTATTAATAAGGGTAGATCCTGAATGCAAAAAATAGGACTTCATCTGAATACTAAATAGAATAATGTAATGGCATTTAACACACTTGACTCAATAGTTGTGAAAACAGCTGATTGTCAAACGTTACAAGTCGAAAAAGACCCCAAATAACGTAGTTCTTGATAAATTCTTCATAAAAGAACATGTAAGTGAGAAAGGCTCTATCATGGAACACACTACCTACATAGCATGCATATTATATGGAAGTCTAAGATAAACTTACCACTTAAAAAAATACTCTTTGTAGAAACTGTATACTTTATATGTATACTTACTTATATATAAAGTGTACGAATATATGGGTCTGAGTCATGGACATCGAACGTTCAACAGCAGAAATCACTGGATGGTAAATAAACGCGAATGCTTCGTAAAGCCATAAATATATATTGGAAGGAACACTTCACAAACAAAATTCTGTAGGGTAAATTACCTTTTCTTTCTTCCAAGATTAAATCCAGAAGGTTAAAAAAGACTGGACACTTTATACGGTATTCTGAACTATCAGCACACTCGCTCAGTCTATGGGAACCTATACAGGGAACATCTAACAGAGGTTACAGGCGAAACTATGTGGATATTTATAAACTATAGTTTATAACATATATGTGGAAATGTTAAGAAAATACACTGGCCTCCTAGAGAAGTAAGATATATGAACCAGCATGCTAGATAGATATATCTGGCTGTAGTTGTCAAATACTAATGCTCGAGTAGAAGATCAACAAGATCATCCACAAAATTACGAAATAGGCATTTTAAATATAATTTTGTAAAAATGAATATGAATATTATAGTCAAGAATCAAGTTTATTTACTTACTTTTACTTATAATCCCGTGACGCATGAATCGTAGGAATCATCTCGAGTACAACAACAACAAATCTTCTCCAGCCGTTTCTATGCTTACCCTTCTCCAAAAGTTTACCCACCGTCTTATCAGTCCACTGTATTATATTATAATATAGCCATCCAGTATTTCTTTGGTCTGCCTCTAACCCTTGTACCTTCGACCTTACATAATAGTTTTACTCAAACTATCATGTCGGCATAAGTGTCCATATATGGTAAATACGAACCACTGCCAACTACTATAAAAAGAAGAAAACTGCCATAATATAGTACTGTAGTTCGATGTTATGAACAACCAGGGCCTGATTATCAGGCCCGTAGCCAGAAATGTATACCAGGGGGGGCAAGGCCCCACAAAATGTTAAGACTAAAGTGTAATGAATATAAACTAGTATACCAGTAATAATATCACTACTAGTAATTTACTAGTATATTATATTACTTATATTGACGTACAGTGTGAATTAAACAGGGTATAAATAAACAATACATAAGCATACACTATATAAACATATCTTTATATGCATATAATAACATATAAAAAGCAGTAGGATCAGTTTAACAGGCAAGGTATATAGTAATAATATCAGTAGATAAGTCTACTGAATACTAGCGAGTGAATTAAACATTTAGTCATGGCAAGGGTAAGCTTAAAACGATATTTTCTAATATTATGTAGAAAATAGTTAGTAGTGCATCATATTATTAATATTTGAAGATTAGTCTAGGTGAGAGGTTATAGTGAAACCAAATGTAGTTATAGATTGAGAAGTTAGAAGACATAGTAGAAAAGGATGCGTGATTGATAGAGGAGAACTGGGTCTTGTGAATATGATAGTATTAGTTTTAGTAATATTTAAGGACATTGCGTTATAAGAGAACCAATGTGTAAGATCAGTAATACAATTAAACATAGACATTTTAATCAGACCAGAATCACTAGAACAAGGAAATGGCTATATATCTGAAGATCGTCGGCATAAATATGATAGTTAATATTTGGATATTTGATAAACAAAATTGATTTATATGAATAATATAAATAATGAACAATATAGGTCCAAGGATAGAGCCTTGTGGAATACCACCTATGTTGAAATGAGAATACAACGAGGAGTTAATCTTCACCGTAGATGTTCTAGATGAAACAAAATACATAAACCAACTGTGGATTTGACCATGTATACTAATTTCATTAATTCCAATAGAAATAATATTATAATCGAGATTATCAAAAGCAGTATATACGTTTAGTAGTACGAGATAACATGGGGCTATTACCAAGATATATGAGAATATCATTAATGATAAAAGTAATGGCAATTTCAGTACTACGGTGAGGAAGATACGCACTTTGATATGTATCAACAATAGCAATGGGCATAATGTAATTAATAAGTTGAGTAGACATAACTCATTCTGACGTCTTAGATATTGATGGTATTTGGGATATTGGACGATAATTTGATACATTATATTGGACAAGGGTAGTTTTTTTTAAATCGGAATAAACTATGAATATTTAATTGGGTGTGAAATAATGATAAGATGATATAAGAGCGCCTATGAATGATTTCAGCGATAAGTCCAGTTAAATAGGGTGATAATGAACGAAGTAGATTGAGTGGAATAAGATTAAGAGGGAATTGTTTTCAAGGATGTCTTCAAAGAGAGTATAATATCATGTGTAGAAAGAGAAAAACATGAACAGTGATTATGAGTGGATGTTAAATTGAGATTGAGTAGTGCTGAGTTGATGTTTGGAAGTACATTGATAATGCTAGAAATTTTGTGTTGGAATAAATTGGAAAACAATGAACAAATAACTAAATCAGTTTGGGCAGGAAGACACTTGGTCTTGGTTTTGAAGACACCTTACTTAGAATATATTCCATAACTACCGAGCATATCAGTGTAATATGACAATTTGGTAGAGAGAAGTTTTTTCTTGTAAAGCGATAAAAAACTTTAAATAAAATAAGATCAGATTCAAGTTTAGAGGATGCATATTTACGTTTTAGTCTACGAAGTAGTTTAATAAGCTCAGTATTAAACCAGGGAAACTTATAATAAGTTCGGCTGATAAGAGTAATGGAAGGTACCACAATATCAAGCGAATAAGGTATTGAAAAATTAAAATAATCAAAAAGTGTAGACAAATCAGAAGATATAGGTTGCTACTACTGTTGCTAAGTTGATTGAATATAGAGTTAACACACATTGGTTTATTAATAGAGGAGATTTTCTGAAACGATCTAGAAAGTCGATTAATTTGTATCACCGGCAAGTTAAAATCAAATAATATGGCAAAGTGATCAGATATTAGATAACTTTGAGTGGGATATGAAATTAAATTAGAATCAGCTAAATATAAAAAAAATCAATATTATTACTATTAGTGTTAGTATACTATAGTATATATATTTTTTTATATTTAGCTGATTCTAATTTAATTTCATATCCCACTCAAAGTTCTTTAATTAAAGAAAACATGTTGCATTAGGGAATACTCAAATGTAAGCTTATTCAGAGATAAGGAAGCATGATTTTCATTATTAATTTGAATTTTAAAATCACATAGAATAACCGTGTTAACTGATGTGAAAGATTCTAAAATAGAAGATAGGTCAGCTAAGAAACTCCATAGGCTAGATGAAGGTGGACGGTAAATAAGTATACTTATAATGGTAAATAATGTAAGAAACTGAATATTACGGATCAAAATTTCACATGAAGAGAAACATAGGGTAGATGACGAAATAAGCTTAAGTTCCGATGAGAATAACAGAGCTAGGCCGCCACGACGATGTGATGTATATATATAAGTTATATAATATAAGTATATAATTATTAGCAAGCAATAATTTAAAACCATCAGGGGTCAGTTAGGAAGCTAGAGCAGAATCACCAATAGTTAACCAAGTATCAGTAATAACAGATATAGAATAATTAGAATCAATAATTAATTATGTAATCAAATCAACTTTATTTCGTAGAATTGAGGAGTTGAAAAGAATACTTTTTAGGAGAATGCACTAGTGCATAGATATACAAGCTGGTAGTCAATCAACAGTTGGATCTTTTTTTACGCGATTCATAGGTATTATAATCTATAAATGGATTAAATTTGCTTTATTTTGTATATATATACCTATATATATACATATTATCGGTAAATATTCTTATTTTATTTCCAAAAGATGCTCTACCATGGTAAGTGCACTTGTAAGTTTAGGATAAACATTTCTGATATCAGATGTACGATAATTAAAATTTATTTTTTCATATTTGATAGTGCTATTGTTTGGGATTGGGGTTGGTTTGTATATTTGATTCTGTTACTACTATTCTGTGATCTATTCATTTTCTGCTCCTATTTTAGTTATAAAACCAAATAGTTGTTCGTTGTTTGTTCATGATAGGTAAACTATAGTTAGTTAATTTATTAATATATTAATTAATTATAAATTTTTAATATTTACCATAATTTTAGAAAATATTTTATAAAACCATAAATACTGAATTGTATCATCACTATAATGTCTAAGACTAAAATACATACATTCTAATAAATAAATATAATATAAATAAAATTATATAATAAAAATATAAATATAATTCAATATCTAGTAAATACTATATGAAAAAAACTTAAATTGAAATAAGTTTTAGGGGCCTAGCCGATCTCAGGGGGGGCCTTGTCCCCTCAGGCCCCCCCCATGGCACGGGCCTGTGAACACGTGATGAAATCTTCATTAATATTATTACGTAATATCACATACCAGGGTAAGATAATTATATATATATATATATATATATATATATATATATAATTTAATTAATATGTCATGTTCAGCAATATATTCATTATAATATATTTATTATTTTACTTTCTTCAATAATACATATATGCAATATATATACTTCAAAATGTCAAGGTCACTTTATATATACATACATATATATATATATATATATATATATATATATATATATATATATATATATATATATATATATATACATATATATATATATGTAAGGAAGAGAGAGAGGTAAGTATATATATTTAATATATAATATATACATATATAATATACCTGTAATGTAAATATAAACACCTAAACACCCAAACACATACACATACACATACAAGTGAACGGTATACATTGACATCGTATTTTATATCATATGTTATTAATACTAGATTAACTAATTAATATAACATATACATTTTATTGATTTATTGTAATATCTATGACACGAGAGTATTATTATTTATAAATAGAAAAAAGCAACCAAATATACTAATTAGAATTTATAAATTGTTTTATATCGTATACTAAATAGAAGTATATATTTAGCAATACTAAAAATTCAAATTATTTGTATATAAGCTATTGTTCTTATAAATAATTATTTTAGATTTCCAGTTTAAATAGTATATGCATCCTGGTATTAAAACATTATATATATATACAACTCACAAACATACACATATTAATTATTATTATATAATATATACTATATATCAAAGAATATTATATCAAGTACATATCCTTGAACACGTGCTGTTAATAACCACTTTTTATCTCACAAATGTATCTCAAGATAAGTATATACCACGAGGTATATCGTTTAGTTTATGCATATATAATGTAGTAACTCTCAACGATAATTATAATTAATTTTATTATATAAATTTAATGAATTATATACAATTTTCTTCATTATATACAATCACCTACACTTTTCCATAGTTAAATTTCTATATATATATATATATATATATATATATATATATATAAAAAAGTACAAGTATTATATAATACGAATTTTGAAATATAATTATCATAATTACCACCACTACAATAATCATCAGCATCATCGCCATAACTATCACCAAGTTATAAATCTGGGGTTATATTCGATGACAAACTATCTTTCATACACAAATAAACTCTGTATGTAAATCCGCTAATTTATCACTATATCAAATATATAAATTTAGAAAATTAATCACACATATAACTTGTAAAATACTATTTCATTATCTTATATATTCACTTTTAGATTATGTTAATTCTCTATTTACTCATGATTACACAAATTTAGGACTAACAAAATTATAGAATTATTAGGTCATCTATTCGTACTATTATAATCTTAAATTAAATAACGTATTATCAATTAGTTTCCTCCAGCATAAATTATGAATACTTTCCTTAAAAAGATAGAGCATTCCTTAAATATGTTTCCTTAGTACATAGTATACCTACTATATATTATTATCTATTCAAATACATATACTATATTATCTGAAAGGATATCCCATTATCGACCTCTCTCTTCCCTTATATCTGCCAAGTAAGAACTAAATTTACCTATATATAATTACGAGACCATTATGGGTAGATCTTTCTGTGTGTCAGCACCTACCAATTGGAATAAACTTCCGGTAAAAACATTGTGAAATGAAATACAATATTTTCGGACGTATAGTAAAATTGTTTTTACTTCATTAATATTAATATTGTTAATATTTATTTATCGTAATTATTAAAATCAATATGTTATATTTATTTACTTTTCATTTGTTTCATTTCATCACACCCTGTTGGGTTATGTAATTAATTTTATATTTGTACAGTGTTTAAATAAACTATCAAATCAAACTAAATATATTTAATATATTTATATATAATCATTACCATAATAATCATCATCATAATCACCATCACCATTATCATAATCATCATCATCACCACCACCATCATCATCATCATCATCACCATCATCATAAATATAATAATAATACTAATCATCATTATAATAATCATCATCATCATCATCATCATCATCATCATCACCACCGACATCATGATCATAATAACGGCTAATAATAATACAAACACATTTTCCAATCTGTCTAGCATTCACAGATACCAGAGATTAACTCCCTTTTCGGCAGAGGAATTACTAGCTGACACTACTTCCGTATCTGCTCGACAACTACAACATCCGGTTCTTTAGGTGTAACGTGATCACATTCAACCTGTCACTCAAAGATGTAATCGATATCAGTTCGATGTACATTGTTTGAGCAGGTAGGCTTCCTTCCCCGCGCTTCCTTATATCGAGAGCGTCATCCCTGTTAACCGTATATGACTCATTCCAATATTAGTATTATGAGATATCAAGTATATCACGTGATGTAAAAATTCAATAATAAGTAGGTAATTATTATATATATATATATTACAATTTTATATAATGTATATATATATATATATATATATATATATATATATATTATTTAATATTATACATATATTATTCATATTATTCTTAATGATCTCTTCCCTATCAACTACTAATCCATTCTTCTATATCAACTATAAAATACACATCTTCCTTTTCACCGTACACGATTTGTATACCACTTGTACTTCTATTCTGATTATTATATAAATCGCTCGCTTCGATAGCTAACTATAGTTGAGTTAAGGAGCTATCGAAGGGAGCGATTTATATAATAATCAGAATACAAGTATACCACTTCTTTTATATTTTAGTTCATTTTGCACATTGCTTCCCAATTTAGATTCCTCCCACTTAATCATAATTACAGCTATTATTCATAACCCTATTATACAACTGATATCATAAAATAAAGATGATCATTAGCATCCCTTATATGTACTACTGTTATTGATAAACATTACCCGTTATCAGCTTAGAATTATATTAACGTGCTTTATCTATATCGCTTATATAATATATTTTCTTTATATAATTTGCTCCCTTAAGGGATAATTATCCTATGAATCATAGTGGGTCCCATTAATCCACTATTATAAATCTCAGGTATCACATATTGAGTAATATTCTGCGATATTAAAGAATCTTTGGTGATATCGCAATATACTCATATACTTTGAGGGGGCCCCTTAAAGTGTGTGAATATATTATTTATTTATTATATTTATATTTATATCAAATATTCTGCGAAATCTTTGGAAAATCTTTGTTTACATTTATTATATTTATATATTATTAGTTATATCCGTAACAATCATATATTGTTTATGTTTTTGTTTACATTTATTATTCTCGTTTTTGATTATATATTACGCTGTGCATTTAAGTTGATGAATTAAACCGGCGATAAATAATATTTGTAATATTACAGAGGTATATATACTTATATGTATTATATATTATATATTATAATATCACATATATATATATTATATTATACGTTATTATTTATATTAATTTAATTTTTTTAACAATTGATATACATATATAAATTATAATAATTCTGTACAAATTACTATACACTGATATATATATATATATATATATATATGAATCTACTTATATATACGTATATTATATGGAAGTATACCTTATGTATATTATACACAAACTATATATATATACAAACTTAAAAATTAATAAAAAGTAACATTAAAAAAAACGTATACAAATATTATTTATGTAATTATAAATATAGATCATATATTCTATAGAATGTATTTTATTCGATATATATATATATATATATATATATATATATATACATAGTTGCATATGAAATAGTATAATGTATAGGATATATATACACTACGTGACTACATAATATATATATATATATATATAATACATTTTAAAATCTAGTGATACAATAGAAATGATAACCTGAATAGTGATTTAGAGTGAGCCTATACTTTAAGAATATATTAAAACATAACTACCATTCATAAGAGACTACCAAAGACTGAAGTGTTTACTTTATAATAAAATGTAAGGTAGGTCTACATCATCTGCTTAAATTTAAAAAGTTTATTAGCTATATTTTTTAATTCTAAAAAATATATATATACTACGAATGATAATATATCTACACATATATCATCATCAATGCCACCTATTAAATGAATAATAAACCGACAAATTAATATATTCATTATTATTTATTTATGTATTACGAATCATAATTTACGACACCCGGTATTCATTCAACCGCGACATAATAATATATTAAATCAGTAAAGATAAATAGTTACGTCTGCTACCATAATATGTATTTAGTTATAAGAATGTTACTATGGTATTATTAATAGATGCGAAATAATAATAATAATAATATTTATTAAAATGTGTTCAAATTGCGGATGCAAACGGACTCCTCAAGATGTCGTAGACCTGTACGACGTACAGTGTACGTGTTATAAATAACCCCGAGGGTTCCGAACAGTATACTAAAATGGTATACCATTTTTGTTATGTTTCGATTTATAGTCTATTCATTTATTTATAAACATAACAGGCACAAAAAGAACTATAGTTATATAGGTATACATGGTATCGAACTTGAACCAGCTCGCTTTCTATCTATAGATAATTCCAGTAAACCAGATACCGTATACGGTATATAGGATACCTATTGTATATAGCGGGGTAATAAAGTTTTAGTGTTAAACTGGTCATGAATACTTAATGAATATAATCATATTCTAGTGTGTATGATATACACTAGACTTGTATAACTACATAGAATTACTAACTCATAATGATATCTATAGATAACTTATAAGTGGGACGCATATCTAACTCGGATCCATTTTATATATAAAAGTATACTATACTTAGTTTATTTTGATTAATAATTATAGCTACCCATATTAAATACAGCCGATAAGTTGTAAGGGAAAGTCTCCTATTAACGACCTATCCAATTATCGAACCACTATCGTAACTCAGTAACTATGAGATATATCAACACATTAGGTTTTATATATACACAAAATGTTTTAATAGTAAATATGAATAAGTATTTTTTTCTTCAAAATATTAAATCCTACAATTGTTATCTGATTTGACAATTTGATTTAATGTAATATTCTGGTTTTACCTTTTAAATATTTTAATAATAACTCTTTTTAAATAATTGTAAATAATGTATTCATTAAAAGAAAACGTAATACTATAGTATCACACTGTAAACATTAATGTTTAATATTATAGATTACTTAAATTTTCATTAACTATAACAATATTATAATTTGAATAAATAGTAACTGAGATGTCTTAATTATAGCGATCCATATGATTATGATATTACCGATACCCTAAATTGCCCGAATAGGTTTACACCCTACCGACCCGATGTGATTTATAATATCCAATCAAAATAGATCACTGTTTTATTTTTAAAGTGTGTATAATTTGTATATGTATCATGTTAACCCATCTATAGTGTACTTTAACTACGTCAATAATACTATACAATGATTATATAGTATATATATATATATATATAGTTATATTAATAGTAAGTTAATTTAAAGTTTCATATAGAAATATAAAGCTCTATAATAAATGTAATTTGTATATTAAAACTTAAATTCAATGACATAAATTTCGTACTTTTTGTAATACATTACATCTATTTATATATGCTATTTTAATTCGATATTATAATACTTGAGTTATATTCACCACACATATTTTAGGGGGGTTGGTAATTAAATAATGGGGTCGGTATTACCTACATGTATCCTATTACAAATCCCCATTTTATTCTCAATATAACTATATCACAAATTTGAAATAGCAACATTATGTATTGCCATAATGTTACCCTAATTACACAATTTCAAATAAATATATTGAATATTGAAAAAGTTATTGCAAATAATCATTTTGGTGTCGGTAATTGGAGACTTCACTACTCGAATATTTCGGTATTTTAAAATATATTTACTTGTTGAAACATATATTAATTTAAAACAGGTTCACCAATAATAATATAACGTTATTATTGTAAATAATATAATACCTATATATTAATAATGTTGAGTGAATTGTAAAAATCCCATCCAACATTGATGAATCTTATTCAATATATTATAGAATTAGTACTCTTGCTAGGGCTTCAACATTTATTAGTTATTATTATTAATAAAGGTATTATTTCGAGTTGCAATACTTTAATTGAGAAATTGCGAGTGGTTCGGTGAGAGGTATAGTATTGGGTAATTATATATATGGTATTACCATATATAGTCTTATATTCAATATTATATCTATATTGTGAGATCGATTTTTATTTACTTTAATCGATTTGTATTTACTTTAATAGATTTTTATTTTCGTTAAGTACAGTCTAGTTATCTACCAGTTAAAGTTTCTTAATAATCCTAACCGGGATTATATAATAAGAGTTTCGATGAATATTAATATTTATTTATATTAGCATGTTATATTATGCTATAGTACGTCATATAATTAAATATATTAAGCGTATTACATAATTAATAATATCACTAGGGTAGGGGTGCTGGAATTATTTTGTATGTAGGGGGACCAACCAATCAAAATAAATAGTGTGTTAAAAGTGAGGGGGAAATACATAGGAGGTCACCCTATATTTTAAAGTGTGGGGGATATATCCCCCCATCCCCCCTGTTGAAGCGCCCCTACCCTATAGGGTAGTTAGCCGGACGACAGTCTGCGGTATCGTTCGTTATACTTACAACTTTGTAAATATATGTCCCCACTCTTTATACATATATAGAGAATAGCATACGTAAAGAAATACAGTGTGGTCTATAAAGTCAACGTAATATAGTAATACCACTTTGTGTAAGATACCCAATAAAACATACACAAACATATGACATATTCTTCTGTGTTCCGTAATATATAATAATATGAAAATTTGACCAAGACGTATATTCAGATTATATTTATATTATATATTATTTATAATTGAAAAACCTCTATTATTATATCATTAATAGAGTATATTGTATATAGAATTATATTTATATGACGTAAATATTTTTTAATTACAGTAAAATAAATTAAAATTGCTAACGAATAAAATTCAATTAGTAAAATTTAAAATTTATTTTTAACATAGTAAACGTTAATAAAGTATTCAGTAACAAATAATCACCGTTCAGTTAACATCAAATAACCTGAATTACTTGCCATTGAAACTACACGAAAATATGGAACATCAGAGAAGCAACCGATCAAAATTCACCATTCGAGCCGATCAACAGAATACTCGTGAATCCGTTAGTTTCTACTACTACTACTACTACTACTACTACTACTACTACTACTACTACTACTACTACTACTACTACTACTACTACTACTACTACTACTACTACTACTACTACTACTACTACTACTACTACTACTACTACTACTACTACTACTACTACTACTACTACTACTACTACTACTACTACTACTACTACTACTACTACTACTACTACTACTACTACTACTACTACTACTACTACTACTACTACTACTACTACTACTACTACTACTACTACTACTACTACTACTACTACTACTACTACTACTACTACTACTACTACTACTACTACTACTACTACTACTACTACTACTACTACTACTACTACTACTACTACTACTACTACTACTACTACTACTACTACTACTACTACTACTACTACTACTACTACTACTACTACTACTACTACTACTACTACTACTACTACTACTACTACTACTACTACTACTACTACTACTACTACTACTACTACTACTACTACTACTACTACTACTACTACTACTACTACTACTACTACTACTACTACTACTACTACTACTACTACTACTACTACTACTACTACTACTACTACTACTACTACTACTACTACTACTACTACTACTACTACTACTACTACTACTACTACTACTACTACTACTACTACTACTACTACTACTACTACTACTACTACTACTACTACTACTACTACTACTACTTCTACTACTACTACTACTACTACTACTACTACTACTACTACTACTACTACTACTACTACTACTACTACTACTACTACTACTACTACTACTACTACTACTACTACTACTACTACTACTACTACTACTACTACTACTACTACTACTACTACTACTACTACTACTACTACTACTACTACTACTACTACTACTACTACTACTACTAAATCAAATCAAATCAAATCAAAACGTTTTATTTAAACACTCATTTCATAACACATTAGTGTTCTGATAAGTGTATGAAAGACAACAACTAGAAATAAATAAATAAATAAACAATTTAATTTCTATCGATTAAATACTGTTTAATACGTATTTTGAACGCAACAGGGTTTATAACAAGACGACAATTTAGTGGTAAAGCATTCCATTTAGTTGGAGCAATATAAGAATATGCCCGTTTCGCGGTACGTTTCAGCTTTGGTATAGTGACTTTAAGTTGTCGAGTATCAATATTAGATCGTAATGATCTATTATGAACTACGAATTTTAGATGTGATCTAATATACGTAGGCTGATTATGGGTCAACGTTCGATGAGTGATATTCAGTATTCTTTGTTCAGCACAGTCTGATGCATTCAAGATTCTGCTTTCTTTCATTTTCAGAGTAATACTTGAGTGGTCGTGTCTTGGTTGTCGATAGATATTCCTAACTGCCGATCTAATAATTCTATCGATAGGGAGTAAAGTAGATTTCGGTAGACCAATTAGGAGCGAATTACAGTAATCTAAAGAGGAGAACACCAATGAATTTGTTAGAATTGTTGTAGCTCTTTTATTTAAGTAATGACCTATCTTGCGTATTTTGTACAGTTCGTAGTTAGCTTTTTTACACATGCTACTTACATGTCGATTCATATTTACGTTGTCATCGATTATGACCCCTAAGTATCT
This sequence comes from Osedax fenrisi, assembly GCA_964019155.1. Lineage (NCBI taxonomy): Eukaryota > Metazoa > Annelida > Polychaeta > Sabellida > Siboglinidae > Osedax > Osedax fenrisi. The sequence continues at coordinate 56,336,974 of OZ025240.1, read as the reverse complement.
GATTGACGTGCTTGGGGTTATTTCATTATTATTGATGAATATCTGTGGAAAGTTGGAATAGTTACTGGGAATATTCAACAATTCAGATTTATCAGTATTTAGCGATAGTTTATTAACGGTAAGCCAGGCGTAAATAGCATTAGCACAATTCGATAATTCATTATCAAATTCAGAATTATATTTTGATAATTCAGTATATAATAGAATGTCATCTGCATATAAATGGTACTTAACATGCTTAAACTGTCTGATAACATTAGAAAGTGGTATAATATATATGATAAATAGTAGTGGCCCAAGTACAGATCCTTGAGGAACACCTGTATCAAATGAGTTATAATTAGAATATTCCTTTCCTATTTTTACAGTAAACGTACGGTTAGATACAAAGGACATCATCCAATCTAGAGCTGTATTTATTATTCCTATTTCAATCAATCTATGTTTTAGAATATCGTGGTCTAGAGTGTCAAAAGCTGCTGAAAGGTCTAGAAGAAGTAGTTGTGTATGATTATTATTATCAAGGGATGTAATAATACTATCTAAGACATCAATTACGGTTGTCTCGGTGCTATGATTTGTTCTGTATGCACTTTGGTAGTTATCTATTAAATTGTTAGAATATAAAAAATCTTTCAATTGTATAGTAACTAGTAGTTACTATACAATTGAAAGTTACTAACTACTCGTTCTAGTAATTTAGATATAGTAGGAAGTTGTGATATTGGGCGATATTTTTTCAAGTCATTTATGTCATGTTTATGTTTTTTAAGTATGGGTGTAATTATTGCATGTTTATATTCAGGGGGAACTATTCCAGTAGTTAGTGAGTTTTTAAAAATTGTAGTTAAGGGAATGGATATTGACGGTGCTATTATTTTCATTAAAGGAAGTGGTAATGGATCTTGTGGGGATGTAGAGTTAGAATTTGCTAATAATGTTTGAATTAGATTATTGGAAGGGGGTTGGAATTCTGTGAGGTATTGATTAATTAAAGTCGAGTGGTCTATTGATATATTGTGTATATTATGTTGATTATTGTTAAATGTACTACATAGAATATTTATTTTATCTACAAAATATTTGGAAAAATTATTGCATAGTATATTATCTGGAATATCTGGAAGGACTCTTTCTTTTGATTTTCCTAGTAAAGAATTAGTTATCCCATAGAGATGTTTTTGATTAGAGGTTGATTGATTTATTTCAGTATAGTAGTATTTATTCTTAGCTATTTCTATAGATTTTTTAAAATAACTCTTAGCCTTGTGTAGGGATTCTAAGGAAGATTCTGATGGATATTTTGAAAAATATCTTTCAGTTTTCCTCATTTCCTGTTTGGCTAATAAAGTATCAGAGTTAAACCATTTATTTGTACGACTATTTATGCATTTAACTTTAATGGGAGCATATTTATTTAGTATATATGATAGATGATCATTTAGTTCTATCGCCGATATGTTATCATGATTAATTTCTATAATACTATTGGAGAGAAGTTCGTGGTCGATATTAGTAAGTTTTCTATAATTAATTAATTGTGTGTTAATTTTTGGTTTTGGAATATTGATATTAAATATTATAGCAAAATGGTCTGTAATGAGATATCTAATATTAAGTACTTTTAGTATTTGTGTGGAATATATAGAAGTAAAAATTAAATCTAATGTATTGCCTCCTATGTGTGTGGGCTTGTTTATGTGTTGATGTAGTGAGTGTGAGTCTGTAAGTGAGATTAGATTACTTGAAGGTGTATCATTTAAATTAACATGAAAATTAAAATCGCCTAGTAATATAGTATTATCTAATTGTGTAGTAGCTAATAAGTCATTGAGATCATTGAGAAAAGATATGTAATTATTTGATGGTGGTCGATATATAATAATAAAGCGTATAATTTTATTGGAGTGAATATTGAATATAGCTATGATACATTCAGATCCAGGTAGTATATATTTTGTAAAGCTGGTTAGTTTAAGAGATTTTTTATATAGAATACCTACACCGCCTCCTCTCCTTAATTCTTGACGTGGTATATGTTTGAAGTTATATATATTATTGGTAATCTGTGGAATGATATATTCAGAATATTCATTAAGCCAAGTTTCCGTTAGGGCAATTATATCATGATTAAATTCATGGTTAAAATCATTTAATAAATCAATGTTAGAGTGTATTGATCGTATATTAATTAAAGAACACGTAATATATTTATCGTAGTATATACTACTACTACTACTACTACTACTACTACTACTACTACTACTACTACTACTACTACTACTACTACTACTACTACTACTACTACTACTACTACTACTACTACTACTACTACTACTACTACTACTACTACTACTACTACTACTACTACTACTACTACTACTACTACTACTACTACTACTACTACTACTACTACTACTACTACTACTACTACTACTACTACTACTACTACTACTACTACTACTACTACTACTACTACTACTACTACTACTACTACTACTACTACTACTACTACTACTACTACTACTACTACTACTACTACTACTACTACTACTACTACTACTACTACTACTACTACTACTACTACTACTACTACTACTACTACTACTACTACTACTACTACTACTACTACTACTACTACTACTACTACTACTACTACTACTACTACTACTACTACTACTACTACTACTACTACTACTACTACTACTACTACTACTACTACTACTACTACTACTACTACTACTACTACTACTACTACTACTACTACTACTACTACTACTACTACTACTACTACTACTACTACTACTACTACTACTACTACTACTACTACTACTACTACTACTACTACTACTACTACTACTACTACTACTACTACTACTACTACTACTACTACTACTACTACTACTACTACTACTACTACTACTACTACTACTACTACTACTACTACTACTACTACTACTACTACTACTACTACTACTACTACTACTACTACTACTACTACTACTACTACTACTACTACTACTACTACTACTACTACTACTACTACTACTACTACTACTACTACTACTACTACTACTACTACTACTACTACTACTACTACTACTACTACTACTACTACTACTACTACTACTACTACTACTACTACTACTACTACTACTACTACTACTACTACTACTACTACTACTACTACTACTACTACTACTACTACTACTACTACTACTACTACTACTACTACTACTACTACTACTACTACTACTACTACTACTACTACTACTACTACTACTACTACTACTACTACTACTACTACTACTACTACTACTACTACTACTACTACTACTACTACTACTACTACTACTACTACTACTACTACTACTACTACTACTACTACTACTACTACTACTACTACTACTACTACTACTACTACTACTACTACTACTACTACTACTACTACTACTACTACTACTACTACTACTACTACTACTACTACTACTACTACTACTACTACTACTACTACTACTACTACTACTACTACTACTACTACTACTACTACTACTACTACTACTACTACTACTACTACTACTACTACTACTACTACTACTACTACTACTACTACTACTACTACTACTACTACTACTACTACTACTACTACTACTACTACTACTACTACTACTACTACTACTACTACTACTACTACTACTACTACTACTACTACTACTACTACTACTACTACTACTACTACTACTACTACTACTACTACTACTACTACTACTACTACTACTACTACTACTACTACTACTACTACTACTACTACTACTACTACTACTACTACTACTACTACTACTACTACTACTACTACTACTACTACTACTACTACTACTACTACTACTACTACTACTACTACTACTACGTACTGAGGTATATATTTACTACCATTATTATTAAGTTACTACTATTATTAATACATTGTATACTTATATTAATAACACTATTAATCATATCGTAATATTAATATGAAATATTATTTACATATATCAATACTATTTATATAAATATATCTTATATAAATCAAATACTATACTATATTTGATGACTACATCAATTTTATTTAATATTAATTTCATCAATATACCAATTCTAGTTTTTCTAAGCCATTTTTAGTCAAGTACTGTATTACTATATGTATACCTTATATATAATCCACGTTAATAGTATCCCTCACTAAAACCACATTAATTAAATATACATGTATTATATACGAAATTATTATATTATCTTATATTTCCTATTATCACCAATACCTCCCATTGACTGTATTATTCACCTACCTGTATACAATATATTCAACTTAGGTAGTAAATTCCATTCATCTACTTCATCCACCAGCTATAATATATTCGATACCCGTTTCATGTTTCAATTCTAATTATATCGTATGCATTACCCATAGATTTAGAGTACATAGTGGTACTCTAAATCTATGGCATTACCCTACGTTCATAATACCATCCTCCCTAATGTCTCCCTATTACTAATATGTATCCTTGTCCTGTAATAAAAATGAGAAGTCGGTATTGCCATTTATAATATGCTTATTCTTTCAAACTCAACCATACATGTATAGTATACATACTTTTATATCAAGTATTCTCTTGATTTTAGGACTATAAGTTCTAATTTCCGGAATGAACTATTGTTACAAGTATATTATTATGAATGTCTGAATAATATATACACCTAAAAAGAAAAGCGAGTCATTTTAGCAAATAAGCTAGTCTTTTTGCAAAAAGCGAGTCATTTAAAAATTACTAGCTTTACCGAGTCATTTTTTAAAAATGCTAGTCTTTTTTGTCATGACTAGCATACATTTCGAATGACTTGCCCTAAGCGAGTCAATGTTTCTACTTAGTCATTTTATTATATATATATATAAACATTTAAATAAATTGTAATATTATAATTATTAATAATTATTATTATTATATTAATATTATAATTATATATTATATATATATATATACATATGCCTCTTTTAAATACATATATGTAATATATAGTACACATGATATATAAATAATAAATTTCATAATTAATAAAGTAATTTTTATTGTTTAATTGACTAGGGCTTAATTCTGAATAGACTCGCTAATAAAGACTAGGCCTTGTTTCTGAAATAGACTAGCTCATACCGAGTCAATTTAATTTACCCTAGTTTTTTTTAGACAAAATAAAAAGACTAGCTTTTTGAGAGAAAAAGATATATATATATATATATATATATGTAGTGTAAATATATATATATATATATATATATATATATATGTAGTGTAAATATATATATATATATATATATATATATATACATATAACCTAACTACATGGCATTACGCACGTTTGGTATTCTTACAACACACGGTAACTCGTTTGCATAGAACACACACCCATGCACATACACACCCGTGCACATGCACACCCATGCGCACACACATCCATGCACACACACATGCACAATCTCTCTCACACTGACAGGAGATACGGCTTCAGAACGTAAGACGTCAGTACGAAGACAGAGATGATGATGAAACAGAAGACCCCACTGGTAATACGACGTCTGCTTCCAACACTACTTCGGACACGCCCACACGAGTATTGCGTAATAGCACAACAACCGCCACAGCTGCGACTACCGCCACACTAACGCCACCTGCTGGGGAGGAGGAGGAAGCGCGTACGATATCGGAAGCGGACTTGGACGAGTCTCAGAATGACCCCGACTACGGCATTATATGCTCTGCAGCTGAAGACGTTAGCATATACTATATACAATGACTTTATAAGGGAACATATAACAAACGCGAAATCATGTAATCGATTTTATACGTACAAATAAACAGCGCCACCTATATAGGTTACATTTTCTGAAATATTTATTTATGATGTAAATTCTATTAACCTATCAACTTTTAAAATGTAAATAATATGGTTTAAATTATTATTTAATGAAAACCTAATGTGAATTACTAATATATAACAAAGCAATAGGATATTTTTGTTTAAACATTTAATATAAATTCTATACATATCTATGTAGTGATTAAGGGATAAAATAATATACCCTTAAATAATAATTTATATTGCTTGTAATTTAATAGAATATTTAAAATATTATCATATAGAAACCGCGCAAAAATATAAAAATCCGGATATAGAAAATCTATTTCAATGATTTTAATACTACTGTTACCAGCGGGAAGCATGTATATTATCAAATTGCGTAGAGGAAGTGTTATGTCTTTGCTTCGCAAAATCTTTGCTATATATGTAGTGTGCGTATATGCTTAGTTATTATTAAATATAGATCCGCCGATACTGTTTATATATTTTATTATTTTCGTTTCCTATTTATCTAGATATGCCAGGCAATGTTAAATATATAACCTATTCCATATCATGTATTTGTAATAAATAATTTAACTATAGTGAATAAATACAGTAAGCTATTGATTTACTGAATATATTATCATTATATAGATACGATTATATCTGTAGCAACAGCTCTAATCTATAGGCATCATCTATAACTATACACAAACCTTAGATCACCCTATAGCATTACGTACCCGACACATACAGTGACGTTACTTACCTCCTCCTCCTCCTCCATACAGACAGATAATAATTTCATTTCGGGAGGAGATTCAGCCGAGGCAAATACAGAAAGAACTATACGGGATGCGTGCATCGATTCCACCAGTACGGAGTCGGGCAGCGTTGATGCCGACGTTAATGAGACTATCGCCTGTGATGGGGCTGACCGCAGTAGAAGATCGTCGACTGCTCGAGATGACTCGGCATCGGAAGACCACTGCTTATCGCTATACCATACGACATCTGCCCGGGTTGACGGAGAGGCAGTCGGGGAACGAGAGGATAGCTACGCTGAAGTTAGCGAGATGCAAGCACGTGATCATGAGATGTCAGCATCGTCGAGTGACTCCGAGGATAATTATAATGTTGACGCCGACGAGTTCAACTTGGAAGACGACCTCGCGCTATCGTCTGACGGTAGTGACTCATTGGAAGATGACTACCAGGTAAACGTTGATCAAGAGGTGGCTAACAACGAAGACACCTACCCATCACGTAGACCTTCAGCTAGAGGTTCCCGTTCGCGATCTCCCGCTTCTTCGTTATCGTCTACTCCTTCCGTGTCTTCCTCGTCTAGCAGTTCATCTGTATACTTGCGGACTGCCGACGAGTACGAAATGGCTGCTATGCAGGAGGTAGTTGAGATGGAGGAAGAAGAGGATGAATCTGGAGAGGAGATTGAATGTAACGGAGATAAAGGAAATTATACGGATGAAGGAATTGATGAAGTAATTGAAGTAATTGAGGAAGGCAGTGCCGTAGTTAGTCATGATGATAAAGAAGTGGAGGAAGTATTAAAAGTTGACGTAATAAGTAGAGAAGATGATGTTGAAGAAGAGCGCCAAGAAGAAACCGAGGAGCCGAAAATGAAGAAGATAAAGAGATCAGAGAAAACGATCACGGAGAAGATCAGCAGTATTGAGCTCTGCGCGATTCGGCTGAGAGCTAAACTCGAAAGAGTTAACAGTGAAGTTATGGAGCCGGTTCAGAGTAGTTCCGGGCTTCAGCAATCGGAAGAAACTATAAATGGTTCTAGAAGACAAACAAAGAAAGAGATGATTCGCCAACTGGCGTACGAGCGAGAATCAAAGAGAAACTAGGTACTAATTCAGAATGCTTACACAAACTCACATATTCAATAAATGAATAACAATAACGATTATATTTATTGATTATGATATGATTACAAGCGTACATATGTACGTATACAATACATATACAATACATATATAACGTTAGAAAATATGGTACAGTAGATGATTCTCAAATGGTACATTAGCTTGTGTTAGATGGTACATAGATATCATTTGAGGATATTAATTTGAATTATAGGTTTATCTAATCGGTTTAAATATAGTTGAAATGGTAGACGATAGAGTTTATAAAACTTATAAAACAGTAATCGATGTAATATAATGAAATGGTATACGGATTTTTTAATTATGGTACATTAGGAAATCAATTTTAAAATGTTACATTAATGTAATTTAACTGCCTGTGTGGCTCAGTGGCTAAGGCGTCAGACACACAAGCAGTAGGACACGGGTTCGACCCTCGTCCGGACCATTAATTAATTTTATAAAATGGGTCTTAATATATTATATAGAAGTGATCTTATATAATTGTGTATAAATAATTGATCGGCTCTCGTTAAAACATGGATGCCTTAACATGAGAGCGGCTTCGAAGGGACATTAAAGCCATATATGATTATAAGTGAAAACTTCATCTAAGTTCCTGGATGGGATGAAAGGAATCCCCCAAAAAAAAAAAAATTACTCTGTATAAAATTATACTCTGGAATATATTTTAAATGGTACACATATTTTTTTGAATATAAAAACATATAAGTAATTATGTCATAGGGCTTAAAGAATAATATAATATTTATGTAAATATATATAACTTATATTATATATTATTCGTTTTATTTGATTACCATATAATTGGTGATTGTATACTATTTAAAGTTATTTTGGGGTGGGATAGTATAACCAAAGCCCTGGTAT
>OZ025240.1:56137429-56328120 GCA_964019155.1 Osedax fenrisi | reverse complement strand
ATATCAGATATTTAAGACCTACAAAAATGGTAAAACTGTATCCATATTAGTCTAATAAGTCACTCGAGCAATTTCCTACTAAATATAATTTAAAGTAGTTAAGCCCAAAGGCAGAACCGATTTTGGCTGAGGAACAGGCAGGCTTTAATAAAAACTGAAATACCATTGAACATATTCTAAACTATTAACTATTAATGGAGAAATACATTGATCAACAAAGACAAATCTATTATAATTTCATCAACTCTAAAAAAGCGTTTGATATAGTATGGCATGATGTCTATGTTATGTCATGACGACTATTGGTATATACAACGAACTGATCAAGATAATAAAATCATTATATAATTCTATAATAGGCTCTATTTAATTGAAAAACCAAATTGGTATTCCCTTTCCAACGATATTAGGTGCAAGACAAGGTTTCCTATTATTTCCAGTATTACTCAATATATGTCTAGAGATAATAATGAAAGACACTCTAGAAAATCACCTGTCAATAATAGCAATAGGAGGAAGATCAATTTACAACCTATGATTCGCTGATGATATTGATCTTCTAGCTGGCTCAAAATACAAGCGTTAACAGACTCTATAGAATAGAGTGCTGCATCATATTGTATATAAATAAGTCACGAGCAGAGACAAATAATCATAAAATGTGATTGATATGGACCAAACATCAACTTATATGGAGAGCAGCTCGAGAATGTCAACACCTTAAAATATCTTGGCACGATGCTTACTGAAAACGGAACGAGCAGAAAGACATTTTAATTAGACTTGCCATAGCAACTTCAGTAATGGTGAAATTGGAGAAGATTTGTAATCCCTAAAATATAATTAAATCTCAAGTACAAGCTCTACAAATCTTTAATACTATTAATTTTACTATATGGATATGAAACCTGGACCCGGTTGTAAGGATCTACAAAGGAGATACGTGCATTTGAATCAAAAGTCCGTAGAAGATACTTAAATATCACATACAAATAAAGAAAAACTAATATCTACTTATCCAAAGAAATAAGAAAGAAAATAGGAGACTATGAACTTCTCTTAAACATCGCGATACATAGAAAAATTACTTTGTTTAGGCATATATCTAAACATAATTCTCTAGCTAAGATAATATTGCAAGGTTCAGTTATAGGCATTAGAAAGTTAAACTGATCGGATAACATCGTGGAATAGTCTAACATCAATTATGGACAAATTCATGAATGCGTGGCCGTTAATAATCCGGGTTTCGACCTATCCGATATTGTGGAATTAATATTCTGAGTCAATTGTTCTATATATAGGCTTGCTTACATTTGGCGATGCCTCTCCCCTCTCCACACGTTACGTACCAGTCGCTATGCTATAGATCATAGTATATCATCTATACGCTGTGCACGTGACAGTTGTTATCACGTGCTCTTCATCCGCTCTTGACCTCAGTTAGTAACTCCTCTGCTATTCCGATATAGTGCTGGTATCCCCGTTAATTATCACAACCAACACATTTTAGTTGATACTAGGAAGCACTTTGAACCGACAATGGCAATTGCAGTTGATAGAGAGAAGTGAGCTAAACCATTCTTGGTTAGAGAAGATAGCAGTTATGTAGCTAATGTATTCAAAATCTTCCTTTCCCAAACACTAAGGCATTTATATATATATATATATATATATATATATATATATATATATATATAATTGCCTGTGTGGCTAATTTGACGTCAGACTCAAGGTGTCAGATAATAAATGAGATATCTTTATAAATAAAATAGACTCTACAATAAAATGTATAAATGAAATAAATCCATCTTATAATTGTCTTCAGTATCCGCTGATATTGTGGAAATGTCAATCCGGTTATGGAATAAACTTAAAACAATCAGATATAACACAAGTGTATTGCATGAATTATTACGCATATCTCATAATGTTCAGATAGAACGAATATAATATTACACTTTAGATAATTATATCATCAATATGCCATATATATTTATACTTAGATTGAAGAAGAGAGATTACAATTTATAAGATTTAATCAGGAAAAATTAATGACAGACAATTATTAAAATGTAAAAGATGCGATGAATAATAATGGAAATCGCACAATTTAGGACAAGTAGTTATTTTACCGTCTTCTTTTACTGGAAGTCTGCGATATATGAGAAAAAGGTAACAGTATGCAATGGCATATGTAAGAATACTCGGAAACCTGATTTATTTATAACTTTCACATGTAATCTGGATTAGACAATATTAAAGAACATCTATTTACTAACCAGTAGGTAATTAATAGACATGAATCATATCACATGATACAACGGCGGTAGTATGTTCCGACAATGTGTTTTAAAATTAGTGGACTTGATAAAGAATGCTGATATATTTAGAAATCAAATATGCTATATGTACACAATCGAATGGCAAAATAGGAGTTTACTACATGCCCATTTATTAAGTTGGTTACAAGAAAGTATTAAACCAATTCAAGTATATAGCATAATAATTATAAACATTCCTAAAATAGAAGATGAACAATTATACAATACTGGAAGAAAAACACGAGTCATGGTCCTTGTGGATATTTAAATACAAAATATCCTTGCATGAGTAATGAAAATGTTCATAGAATTTCCCGAAGAATTGTATAGAAGAAAGGCAAACTGATAGAGGTAGTTATCTATTGTATAGAAGAAGGTATGCAAAGAATGGCGAACAAATTGTTACGATAATGATATACGGAAAAGAAATACAAATAGATAATAGATAGATTTTTACAAGTATACCTTATTGCCTAAAATATTATTATCTACATTATTTAATGCACATGTCAATATTAAAATGTGCAATTCAGTAAAAATAAATCAAATATATTTGCAAATACGTGTATAAAGGTTCGAATATGGCGATAGTTGAATGAAAATAAACGTATAAATGCGATGAGATAAAAATATATCAGATGGTCAGATATATAAGTAGTAACGAAACAATATGGAGAATAATATATTTTAAAATCTATCAATTATACCCTGCCATTATTCAATTGATAATTCATCTACAGAATGGACAAATAATTTATTTTACCGATAGAAATGTTAGGAAAGGATTAAAGTACCCCCGAAGAAGATGCTTACATACGTCTTAGATTTATACGGGATTATACAAACCCAACACTATAGCTGAATAATAGCGAATGTATGAGCGAAGATATATGATTTGTATTGAGAATAAATAATACCGAAGAAGAGTATAATGAAGACATATTTCTTAAATCCGTACAAGGAATAGTTAAGAGTGGTAGGATATAATTTGCTAATATATGGATTTGTAAACATTGAAATGGTAACTTCTATATCAAAAGAACATAACTATTAGAGGATTATCCAACTAGATGAGATTAACTTAAATTATGAATAGTATGGAATAATATATTGAAGAGTGTTAATAATGAAGAAGTGTAATTATTCTTTTTAGAAGCGATATCTGGAACCGGGAAAAATCTTAATAAATATATTATTTGCTAAGAATAACATTGCGGGAAAAGAACAGTTGGCTGTGGCATCATCGGGTATCGCAGCTACTTTACTACTAAATGGAAGAACCGCGCATTTTATATTCAAAGTTCGAATATAAATAAATGAAAAATCAATTTACAGCATAAAGAGAAATTAAAAACAGGTAAAATAAATTAGAAACTGTAAATTCATTGTTTGGGATAAATGCACAATCGAACATACGCATGACATTGAAGCAATAGATGCTAAGAGATATAGTAACTGGTTGAAAACCAATGGGAGGAATAACGTTATTGCTGAGTGGAGACTTCAGACAAATGTTACCTGTAGTACGAAGAGGAACTAAAGCTGATCATATAAATGTATGCCTAAAGACATACATATTGTATAGATACATATAAATATTGAATTTGAAAAAAAAATCGTGCGAGTAGTCCCTCACGTATCAACAAATAGAGATACAGTCGTTTAAAAAAATATATTATATATTGGAAATGGTATATTAAAGAAAAAAGAATATGGATATAATTACATGTGGAATCATAGTAAACAACCAAAATGAATTGATATCAAAATATATGAACATTTATTAGAAACATGTTTAGATAAAAATTATAAGATTGACTTTACGAAATGTATTAGATGTATTAGATGTATACTTACCATACACATAATAATGTATGTAATATTAATAAAAGCGTATTAAATTTATTTCTTTGAGATCCATAATTATATATGTTGATTAACCTATCGAATTCTTAAATGCATTAAATTAGCGAATCAGAGTTGGATTCAGCTAGATATATTTATATGAGAAATACAATTTTAGGTTAAAATTCCTGTAAATCTCATGTTAAGGTTACGGATCTATTAAAAGTATTACAATTATTTAAAGTATTCAACCTAATATTGAGTCAAAGCACTTAAATACGATATCTTGATGTTGTTAAATGACTTATAATGATCGTATAAATTTATAATATAGATATATAAATAACAAATCTAATATAATATAATCTAATATAAAAAGCCGACCAACTTCGAGTCGATTACAACTATAGTTAGTAAATAGTAGTTTGGAAAAATCAAATAGCATAATCAAGATTAGCTGTACTTAATAAATAATAGATATACAAACAGTCAACAACCGAGAAATGCCGGGTGGGGTATGACTAACACATACATATATATGTATATATATATATATATATATATATATATATATATGTACGTGTATATACATACACGCTTATAATCATAAAAAAATCAATAAATAATAATAATGTATGTGTATATACTTCATTTATTGATGGAAGCATGTCAGCATCTACAGGCTCACTTTGTTCTCGTCTCACGCTCGTAGGCTAACTTGCGGATGATAGCTTTTTTAGTTTCTTTTAGGCTTCTTTCTTCACTTGATTCTGATTGGATCCCGGAACCGCTCGGAGCGGGCTCCATGACCTCGCTATTTACCCTTTCCAGGTTCTCTCTAAGTCGATACGCCCGTACCTCAATACTGCTGAGCTTCTCGGTAATTTTAGTTTCTGTCTTTCTTCTCTTAATATGAGGTTCTCCAATCTCTTCTTGCTGTTCTATAACTATATATTCAATACTTTCATCTCTATTGTTTACCTCTGCTACTTCTTCGATTTCATTAATGATTACTACACTATTTTCACCACTATCTTCCATTTGTTCAATTACGCCTTCCTCTTCATCAATCTCCACCACCTCCTCTTCCTCCTCCTCAACTACCTCCTGCATCGCCGCCATCTCGTATTCATCCATTGATTCTAGCTCAAAAGAATAGTCACTTGACGAGGAATACGCAGAAGCAGTAGGTGATAACGAAGATGCGGGAGACTGAGGAGGGGAGTGTCTAGCCGAAGGTATCGTAATAGCGTCGCTAACTCTCTGAATGTCGGGGTTTTCAGACCCTAGCGGTGAGAGTGACGATATCGACGGTAAAACGTACTCGTTATGGTCCATATCGCGTGCCAGATAGATGCGGTTCTCATCATCCGACGATGAACCGTTCTCCGAGTCGGAGGATAGCGCCAGATCATCCGCTATGTTAAACATCGGCGCCGTATTATCGTCTGCCTCAGCCTCCTCATCACGTGGTGGCGATGCGGTCAGGTGTGCCCGAGCTACCATCTCGTCAACCTCCTCTATAAGGTCACGTGCTATGTTCTCTATGGAGAGGCGTCGTTCTTCTAGTTCCGCGTAGTCAACTACACCATATATCGGTGATGATGATCGGCTACTTGAGGTATCCATATCACTGGTAGCCCTATCGATGTTAGACTCATCACTATTAGACCCATAACTGGTATCCCTATCACTGGTAGACCCATCACTGGTAGCTATATGACTGTTAGCCCCAGACCTGCCGGACTCTGTATTATCGGACTGTAAAATATATGTTAAAGATATGTTAATATGATAAGTTGATATGATGATATAATATATAGATATGTATATATGTTGATATGATATGATAATATGATGTGTTGATATGATATGTGGATAAGATAAGTTAATATGATATGATGATATGATATGTTGATATTATATGGTATGTTATATAATATGTTTATGTAATATGTATATACGATATATAGATTTGATATATTCAGATATAATATTTAGATATTATATTTAGATATTGTATTTGTATATTATATGTTGATATGATATGTAGTAGTATTAGTAGTAGAGGTAGTAGTAGTAGTAGTACTACTAGTAGTATTAGTAGTAATAATAGTAATAGTAGTAGTACTACTAATAATAATAGTAGTAGTAGTAATAGTAGTAATAGTAGTAGTAGTAGTAGTAGTAGTAGTAGTAGTAGTAGTAGTAGTAGTAGTAGTAGTAGTAGTAGTAGTAGTAGTAGTAGTAGTAGTAGTAGTAGTAGTAGTAGTAGTAGTAGTAGTAGTAGTAGTAGTAGTAGTAGTAGTAGTAGTAGTAGTAGTAGTAGTAGTAGTAGTAGTAGTAGTAGTAGTAGTAGTAGTAGTAGTAGTAGTAGTAGTAGTAGTAGTAGTAGTAGTAGTAGTAGTAGTAGTAGTAGTAGTAGTAGTAGTAGTAGTAGTAGTAGTAGTAGTAGTAGTAGTAGTAGTAGTAGTAGTAGTAGTAGTAGTAGTAGTAGTAGTAGTAGTAGTAGTAGTAGTAGTAGTAGTAGTAGTAGTAGTAGTAGTAGTAGTAGTAGTAGTAGTAGTAGTAGTAGTAGTAGTAGTAGTAGTAGTAGTAGTAGTAGTAGTAGTAGTAGTAGTAGTAGTAGTAGTAGTAGTAGTAGTAGTAGTAGTAGTAGTAGTAGTAGTAGTAGTAGTAGTAGTAGTAGTACTAGTAGTAGTAGTAGTAGTAGTAGTAGTAGTAGTAGTAGTAATAGTAGTAGTAGTAGTAGTAGTAGTAGTAGTAGTAGTAGTAGTAGTAGTAGTAGTAGTAGTAGTAGTAGTAGTAGTAGTAGTAGTAGTAGTAGTAGTAGTAGTAGTAGTAGTAATAGTAGTAATAGTAGTAGTATTAATAATAATAATAATAGTAGTAGTAATAGTAGTAATAGTAGTAGTAGTAGTAGTAGTAGTAGTAGTACTAATAATAATAATAATAGTAGTAGTAATAGTAGTAATAGTAGTAGTAGTAGTAGTAGTAGTAGTAGTAGTAGTAGTAGTAGTAGTAGTAGTAGTAGTAGTACTAATAATAATAATAATAGTAGTAGTAATAGTAGTAATAGTAGTAGTAGTAGTAGTAGTAGTAGTAGTAGTAGTAGTAGTAGTAGTAGTAGTAGTAGTAGTAGTAGTAGTAGTAGTAGTAGTAATAATAATAATAATAATAGTAGTAGTAGTAGTAGTAGTAGTAGTAGTAGTAGTAGTAGTAGTAGTAGTAGTAGTAGTAGGATTTCTATTAGTGCGCAGTTTATATATCACAATATTTTAAATAATAATAGTTTATATTACAAGTAATATAAGTTATTATTTAATCGATACATAGATATGTATAGAATTAAAAACAAAAATATCCTATAGCTTTTTTATATATTAGTAATTCACATTAGGTTTTCATTATATAATAATTTAAACCATATTATTTATATTTTAAAAGTGAATAGTTAGATAGAATTTACATCATAAATAGTTATAAAAGTTAACCTACATAGTTCCGAAAATGTAACTTACATAGGTGGCGCTGTTTATTTTTGCGTATAAAATTGATTACATAATTTCGCGTGTGTTATATCTGTCTTTATAAAAGTAGTTGTATATAGTATATTCTAACGTCATCAGCTGTAGAACATATAATGCCGTAGTCGGGGTCATTCTGAGACTCGTCCAAGTCCGCTTCCGAGATTGTACGCGCTTCCTCCTCCTCCCCAGCAGGTGGCGTTAGTGTGGCGGTTGTCGCAGCTGTGGCGGTTGTTGTGCTATTACGTAACACACGTGTGGGCGTGTCCGAAGTAGTGCTGGAAACAGACGTAGTATTGATAGTGGGGTCTTCCGTTTCTTCTTCATTCTGAAGCGGTATAACCTGTCAGTTAGAGAGAGATTGTGTAGGTGTTTGTGTGTATGGGTGTGTATGTACATGGGTGTGTATGTGCATGGGTGTGCATGTGTGTTCTATGCAAACGAGTTACCGTGTGTTGTAAGAATACCAATCGTGCTTAATGCCATGTAGTTAGGTTATATATATAATTAAGACATTCGTAATAATATAATAATAAATATATGTCGATGATATTATTATAAATATTATTTAGCTCTCAGACTTGTTGTCGGTTTTCAATTATTTTTTTATAATATCTAGAATTACTAAGAGGAGTTATTCTGAGTTATCTGACACTTTTCTATGAAGGGAACTAAAAATGATAACTATTTATTATTTAAACAGCTTAACAAATCAAAATCGATCTATCAGAATTGTAGATTTAAAAATAATAATTATATTAATATAAAATATGAATTCGATATATTATAACTTATAATAATAAATGGGAGTTACTGGAACGTGATACTGTATATTACAGTAGATATTATAATTAATATATAGTTATCACCAATGATCGTAGATTAAATTTAGAATAGGTCAAATAAATTGGGTTATAATATACAGTTTTAGATAGGTAGGGAATTACGTAGATTAGAACTTATAGTCCTAGGATCAACAGAATAATTGTTGTAAAGGAATGTATAATAATAGTATAATAGGTATACTAATAGTATAATACTATACGTGTATGGTTGAGTTTGATAGAATAAAGTTGATATTAAAATGGCAGTACCGACTTCTCATTTTTGATATCGAATATATTATAGCAGGTGGATGAAGCAAGTAGATGAATGGAATTTACTACCTAGGTTGAATATGTTTTATACGGGTAGGTGAATAATACAGTCTATGGGAGATATTGGTAATAATGGGAAATAAAAGATAATAATAGTAGTATATAATACTTTTATTGTTAGTTAATTAATGTTGTTTAAGTGAAGGATACTATTAACGTTGATGTTATATGAGGTAAACCTATAGTAATATAGTACTTGACTACAAATGGCATAGAAAAAGTAGAATTGGTAGATGTGATGATAAAATTAATATTAAATAAAATTGATGTAGACATCAAATATAGTATAGTATTTGATTTATATAAGATTAAATTACTAATAATGAGGTAGTATTGATATATGTAATTAATATTTCATATTAATATTATGATATGATTAATAGTGTTATTAATTATATAAGTATATAATGTATTAGTAATAGTAGTGCATATATACCTCTATATTAGTAGTAATAGTATACTATAGTTGTACTAATATTAGTAACAATAATAGTGAGAGTTATTTATGGTAATATTAATAGTAGTATGTCTAGTAATGTTTATAATAATATGATTAAGTTTATTTATAGTAGTATTTATAGTCATGTTTATAATAATATTTGTATTGATATATAGGACAGTATCAAATACTGCTTATTTGGAGAACAATTGTAAACTTTTATATTAAGTTGAATGACTAGATTGCATTATGATATATGATCTCTAATTACAATTAAATAGAAATAAGTGTTATAAGCATTAATCAATCATTGAAAAACAAAATGTACACTGATAATATAGTGGGAATTGTGTCTAATACAAGCCTATTTTTATGTTATCAAATAACTTTTTTATCTATGATGAGAAATTAATGAAATATTTCATATATACAATATTGTATCATGATTTAGATATCATAAACGTCAATAACATTACAATTTCAATTTTTTAATAATATTATGTATTACAAATAATGTTTGTAATACAGGCCGGGTAAAACATCCAATATATGGTGATACCAGTTTTCATTTTTCAACCAATCAAATGAATTTGTATATTGATGATACAATTTTCACTCTATAAGAATACTTATCATGCATACTTTAATTTATTTCAGTGATTTAAATTAATTTTCACCATAGTGAACTAAGGCAATCTACTAATGTAAACTATGTATTTAGTAGATACTATGTACATTAGGTTAGAGCGTTTTTGAACGTTTTGCTAGCTCGCTCACAGTAGGTCATTAATGTTATATGAAACATATTTGTGAAGTTTATTCATAATATATTTAAAATTGGTAAAGTTAATAGAACTTTAATGATGACATATTATCATTTATGATTCAATGTAAATTTCTATTTATTTATATATTTTATGTACTTGTGTAAGTGTGCGTCATATATCATAAAAATAAAATATTTAAAATATACATATATTATAATATTAATAAAGTAACAAATTACGTAAAAATAAATTTTAATAATTAATATTAATATAATTTATTCGATTATTTTGTTGATAAATTAAAGTATATGATATTTTAATATAACTACTAATAATATTATATTCATATAATAATGATAGACATATAATAATATAAAAAAAAATATTTATATTATACCTTAGAATTTTTTTTTTGATTTAGAACAAATTTCAAAATAAATTAAAATTTAATATTTGTAAGGATATTTTTATATAATACATATGTTAAAAGGCAATTTTTACTTGTACACATTTTTTGCTCTCATATATCTTTAATATATTTTTTTTCTCATAATTTTTAATGTAAATTCCTATGATTTTTAAATATTGTTTAGCTTTCAGAATTGTGTCGGTTTTCAATTTATTATATCTATAATTATTAAGAGGAGTTATTCCGAGTTAGTTGACACTCTTCTATGAAGGGAACTAAAAAAGTTACCAAAATAGTCTCCCTAGTGTACATTATTTCTATATATATATAAATATATAAATAGGAATAAAATAAATAGGTATAGTAGTAGTAGTAGTAGTGGTAGTAGTAGTAGTAGTAATAGTAGTAGTAGTAGTAGTAGTAGTAGTAGTAATAGTAGTAGTAGTAGTAGTAGTAGTAGTAGTAGTAGTAGTAGTAGTAATAGTAGTAGTAGTAGTAGTAGTAGTAGTAGTAGTAGTAGTAGTAGTAGTAGTAGTAGTAGTAGTAGTAGTAGTAGTAGTAGTAGTAGTAGTAGTAGTAGTAGTAGTAATAGTAGTAGTAGTAGTAGTAGTAGTAGTAGTAGTAGTAGTAGTAGTAGTTGTAGTAGTAGTAGTAGTGTAGTAGTAGTAGTAGTAGTAGTAGTAGTAGTAGTAGTAGTAGTAGTAGTAGTAGTAGTAGTAGTAGTAGTAGTAGTAGTAGTAGTAGTAGTAGTAGTAGTAGTAGTAGTAGTAGTAGTAGTAGTAGTAGTAGTAGTAGTAGTAGTAGTAGTAGTAGTAGTAGTAGTAGTAGTAGTAGTAGTAGTAGTAGTAGTAGTAGTAGTAGTAGTAGTAGTAGTAGTAGTAGTAGTAGTAGTAGTAGTAGTAGTAGTAGTAGTAGTAGTAGTAGTAGTAGGTAATAGTAATAACTAACGGATTCACGAGCATTATGTTGATCTGCTCTAATGGTGAATTTTGACCGGTTTTTTCTCTGATGAGTCATATTTTCGTGTAGTTTCAATAGAAAGTAATTCAGTTGATTATATGTTAACTGATCGCGTTCATTGCTGTTCACCGCGATGAATATTTGTTACTGAATATGTTATCAATTGTTTATAAACAAAGTAAACTTTGTTAAAAATAAATTTTAAATTTTACTAATTGAATTTTATTCGTTAATAATTTATTTATTTTATGCAATTTACAAAATATTAACGACATATCAATATAATGTTATATACTATATACTCTATTAATGATATAATAATAGAGGGTTTTCAATTATAAATAATATATCATATTAATATAATCTCAATATACGTCTTGATTAAATTGTCATGTCGTTATATATTACGGAACACAGAAGAATATTCATATGTTTGTGTATGTTTAATTGGGTATCTTAAACGAAGTGGTATTACTATATTACGTTGACTTTACAGACCACACTGTATTTCTTTACGTAATCTATTATCTAAATATGTATAAATATTGGGGAAAATTATGTATAACGAACGAGACCGTAAACTGTCGCCCGATTCACTATAGAGGGTATACCATAGTGATATTATTAATTATGTAATACGCTTAATGTGTTTAATTATATGACGTACTATAAAATAGTATACTATATTTATATTATAATATAAAATAAATAATAATGTTCATCGAAACCCATATTATATTATCATTTATGTATATAACTATGAAGATATACCTAATTATTTTAATAACTTGTATTTAATTTCCTATCCGATACATTATTAGTAAGCATTTGTTTCTAAATATTATAGTAAAAATAGTTTCTACGCTATTTTAGAGATTAATACGATCTTCTGTATGTAATGCAAGTACTTTATTCATTGTTTGTAAGTTACATGTATGAAATAGCAAGACTTCCTATAACCCGAGGTTATAGGAGGTCTTGGAAATAGGCGGGTCTAACTCATTATATTGGCGTCAATATCTATAATGTTAAAGTATGTGTATTTTAGTGTACTACGTAACTTTTTAGTTAACCAGGCAGAAGTACAATAGAATGAACTACCTAACCTTTATCTATATTAGGAGGAAGGTTTTGGAAAGTACCGTCCGAGTAAATATGGTATTTAATCACATTGTATACTCGGGTATTCAGTTAATGTAAATACAAAATGAATACATTATAAATAATAACGGTAATGAACTGTACTAATACATATAAACATATATTAGAATACTTTTTGTTTTTTTTTAGGTATGCGTGTTCCTCTTAAATGACTTCAAAACAATATTGCTGCATATCACCTGTTGTTGTCACCAGTAACATATATATTATGTTATACATTCATAAAGTAAATTAATATATCGAATAATTCGTATACCATTTAAGACTGTAAAATAATTGTATATATTACGCGTTTATTTTTTATTATATTTAAGGATTCTCTAATTATATATAATTATATAATACTTCAATACTGATAATCAGGGGGAATACAAATAGGTTATGCCTATTAGTTAAGTTCAGTTAAGTTTAAGTTATGTTCATTTCAAATCTATCAGAATAGTGTCAAATTAACATTTAATAAATTATTGAATTCGAAATAAATACAGGTAGGTATATATGAATATATACCTAAGTATACTTACGTTTACTTTTTGGATTATGAACTGCTTATATCGACTGAACTGCTTACAATCAGATATCCAATACGAAAGAAAGTATTTACGAACATATATGGAATTGAGGTGTGAGGTGTGGAATTAATGATACGGGGTTAACACGTGATGTAGTTCAGTAGCTATGTACTGTACTACCCAGTACAGCTAGAGCTATGTGGTGGTGATAGGCTAAGCATGGAATAGGCATGTTGTCGGAGTACAGAGACCGTTTATGTAGGTTACGAGGGAGGTTAGTATCTAGTATCGAGGCAATCTGTATGTGGCAACGTGGTAATGGAGAGATACGTGCAGCGAGTTAGTATTGTTGATGTGTGGTGGTGGTGGTTATTAAATAGAAGGAGTGTTTTATAAGTTATTAGTGTATTGATGGGAATCTAATGTATTTTAGTTCTGAGGGGTGTTATAATGGTATGTGACTTCTGTTGAGTGAGAAAAAAAATGCCTCTCCTGGAATTTGGTAAGGTTTGCAGTTTATGTATTATGTATCTGGAACAGAATGTAATACGGGGTTTCCGTAGTCGAAGTGTGTGAGATCGTACGATAAGGGTGATCATAGGAACCTACATTTATGAAATTATTAAGTAAACAAAACGCCCTAGTAAATATCTTATAGAGAATAGTAAGCTATAGGTGTGTTTGTAAACAAATTTGACCCAATTTGAACAATTTTTGATATGTGCTTTTAACATTAAATATAATTTGCATTGAAAAAGATACGATTTTCATTGTTTTTTAACAAAATATATAAATATTCGAATTAAAACACAAATAAAGAATATATTTTGATGAAACATTGGCAAATTGTATATATATAATTATTATAATTATTATAATAATGATAATAAAATATTACAAAATTTTATTTTTAAGGAAAATATCCTAGAAATTGTGATGATTTTCCTAGAAAGGCAAAAATACTTGTTTTTTCCAAATATGATATTTTTAAAATTTAAAACATATACAAATACAATATAAATATGATATAAAAACTAAATAAATACTTTATTTACAACAAAAAAATTCAGTTTTTCTTAATAATCATTTTTGCAAAAAAAAATGGCTTTTTTTTCCTAGAAATGTTGATCAATTTTGTTATTATTTAAAAAAAATTGTATATCGATATTATTCATAAATATATATTGCTTATATAGCCTATATATCCTATAGGATATTCCAGAAATCGAATTTAACAATATTGTTCATATTGATTATATAATAATTAGTAATAGGTTGATATACAGGTGAACAATTTAAAATAATAAATATAACAGTTCAAAATAAAATAATTACAATAGATCTACACAATCACAGAGTCGTGTATTAGATATTAGGGTAAATGGGAACTATTTATTTCTGAAAAATTTATTTTGATATTTTACGAAACTTTTAATGTCGGGCGCAATATCTAAAACTAAAAAAAATACAATCCGAGAATTGTATTGTTTTTATAATTCAAATCTCTATAAGAAAAAAACTATCATTATTTTATTTTATTTTGTGATAACCCTTATCGTACGATGAAGCGATCATGTAGAGTCTACATTGTAGACGATTCCGAATGGCATCAATGTTTAATTTATATTTAAACGGACAAAATAGATATTAAATTGATGGTTGTACTGATGTGTGAGATATCGAGAAAGCGAGAATATGTGATTAGAAATTGTTACGAGGTATCAATACTATATATATATATATATATATATATATATATATATATATATATATATTGAATAGTAGAATTATATTAGATGATGTGAAGTGGTAATTGGTAACGGTAACTACCTCTATGGAATCTCGAGATATAGAAATAGAAATGTTGTACTGGAAGAATTGAAGGAAGGTAGTTCTGTGAGAACCAGTTTAGCATATATGTTATATTAGTGATTCATATAGATATGGTTTCAGGACTATTAGATCGATGCAGTTAATATTTAATTAAATATCATCAGCGCACGGCTGGTAAGCTATGGATGGTTAGTTGGATAACATGTCGAATAATGAGAATATATATGTATTAAATAATAAAGTTCAGAGTACGGATAATTGAGTAACGTCATAAGTGAAATTCCGATGTACTATAAATGCAATGTTGGATATACCGATTGAGAGCTATTTGAAATGACGAGAACCAATCTAGAGATGTGCCGCAAATATCAATATTGACTCTATTCGATAATAAGGATTCGGTGATCGACTATGTTAAGGGTGGAGGAAATGTTTGTTATTACACGTAGTACCTAACTTATAGCAGATTGGCAGATTACGTAGTCTACCATCCGCTATCTTATAAGACGTCCCTTACTATAGTAAGGGCCGTTTCAGTTGATTTAAAAGGAAATTGAGCTATTTGAAATATATGACGACAACCAATCTATAGATGTGCCGCAAATATCAATACACGTATAATATATTTCAATTATGCATTTTTAAATATATATAAGATAAGATTATAAAATGAACTATTCACTAAATTCTACGTAATTGCGTAATAATCACACGCGACTCGTTATATTCGGAATGACTAATTTGGCAACCGGCTTATTTCACACATCCGAGCAACAATGTCACCACATCGCTATATTAGACATGCGCGCCGCACGACCACCGCGTTATTACCGGATTACATAACAGTTGTGTACGACTACGATAACAATGCCACCACCGCCGCCACCACCACGCCACCGCCACCGCCACCGCCACCACCCCCACCACCACCGCCGCCACCACCGCTACTGTTATTAGCGCTATCGAAACGAGTTATAAATATAATTTCGAATTCGCCGCGCAATCTATTGATTTTGCCGTCGCGAGCGCGGGCGCGTTAATCTATTCTCTGCGCATGTCGGTCGTTAATCAATACCCTGCCTGCCTGTAATACAGGCGGTCCGGTACCGGCTATTATTATTATTGTTATAGATTATAGTCGTACGATAATGTCATCAATATTTAACTCACGACAGAGCCCATTGTTATGCGGGTAAACATATCGCGATCCAGCACCCTACTATTGTTACAACTCTCGTGCAATTAGGGAACTAATTGTTTATTATCTAGTGTCGACTTATTCGTAATGTTTATTACGTAACTATTTATACATCGTAATCTAAAGTGTTTTAAATATTATTGTTATTATTTTTTATATTATAACCATACGTATATAATGATATATAACCATGTTATATATCATTATATTCACCATTATTAATATTATTAGTATTACTGATTGATTGAATTATTTATTACCTTTAAATTATATAAAAAGTATATTTAATAAAACATGACTTTTTGTTTTCGCTATTGTATTTATAGTAGGTTAATATCTGTAAATTACTCTCTAGCAATGATCGCGCACTTATACATACTATATATACCTTTTCCTCTCCCGCTTCATATCTCTATCCTTCTCCCTGTCCCTCTCCCTTACCCTCTCCCTCTCTCTCACACTATCTCTCTTATTTGATCTCTCTGACTTGCTAATTAAGCTAATTAAGCAAGTCAGAGAGATCAAGTAAGAGAGATAGTGTGAGAGAGAGGGAGAGGGTAAGGGAGAGGGATAGGGAGAAGGAGGGAAAGATATGCAGAGGGAGAGGAAAAGGGAGAGGAAGAGGGAG
Source organism: Osedax fenrisi (assembly GCA_964019155.1). NCBI lineage: Eukaryota > Metazoa > Annelida > Polychaeta > Sabellida > Siboglinidae > Osedax > Osedax fenrisi. Next base: position 56,311,360 of record OZ025240.1, on the reverse strand, counting down.
ATAGATAGGGAGAGGGAGAGAGTGAGTGAGATAGAAAGAAAGTGAAATAAATAAAGAGAGAGAGGAAGAGAGAGTTTCCAAATAATATAAATCTATTGCATAATATGTAGATGTAAAGTACAAACACTTCCATTGCATATGTGTAATTGTACCATTATTACATTACATTTATTCTTTATATACACAATAATATTAAGTTAAAATAAAATATATCTTACGTTGAGTAGCGTTAACTAGCGGCACATTATATTGTATACATAGTCTATATTAATATCGTTGACATTATTCGATAGTTACAGATATTCTATGAATTTAGCAATGTGTATGTTATTAGTTTATTGACAGCTTATTTTACTAAAAATAATTAAAATATTTTGTTATTTAAAATTTTGGTATGAATTCTAATTTTTATGAATGGCAATTATTGAGCATATATCGAGCACTTTATATCGATTAAAATGTTCGCTAATTTTCGTAAATATTTGGTATGAACCACGTTATAATTTATTTATTTAAATAACGGGATGTTAATACAACTATAGTTAAAGTGTTACATGTAAACGATATGGAAAATGGCTATGTTTTAAAATATGGTAATACATTTGATATTGATATTTATCTTTTTAATATAATTCTAATTAATAATAATTCATTTTTAATAAAGAACTAATTATTAAATTGTCCTACTTATTAAATAAAAAATGTATATAAATATACAAAAATAAATAACCTCAAATTCTATGTATTATATTAATAATGAATATAACTGAAATATTACAAAATAAATTAAAAAAAAATAATATTAAGATTTGATTACTTTTAAAATATGTTAAACCATTTCCCCTGTCATTAATAACATGTCGACATCACAACCCGAATACAACTTTCATAGGTAGTTGTTAAGGGGAATACATTTAAATACACCTATGCCCATGATATAAAGACGGCTATCTATTTTATTATATTAATATGTGTAAAAGCTATTCTATTACGTATCCTAATTCTGTTGTCATATTTATTTATATACCTATACGTAATTATCATTAACTTATAAGTTTAGAAATACGTAAACAGTTAAATATAGCACCATTACGTACACACATCGGTGCGAACAATCACGCACACGCGCGCGAGCGCCAACACTCCGGCGGACACGCCCCTTTCTCATTTAGCCACGCCCCTCGATTTCGCGAGCAATTTGTTGACATAAAAGCAGCGGTATCGCGGCCAGCCGGTCACTTATGTCAACACGGTAGTACCACTAACACCCGCCTGCCCGCACACGTTAAGGTTTCCATTGTTGTACGCGCCTACTTTAACTACGCTAGTACCTACTACCGTTATATAATAATAACTAAGTGTCGATATTATAGTAAATGTATACGATATCAATATAAACATTAATATATTATATACATTTGTGGCTATAAATATAATGTAATCTAGGCTAGAGTGCAGGTTAGTGATAGTAGTTATAATGCTATGATTAATGTAGTACTTCATAGCGATATGTTAGGGAATACCCATGATCTACCCGTATACAACACAAACACACAGACATACATACTCGTAGCGCATACACAATGGATATTCACATCTATTGTTGTGGTTGTGGCGTGACACAATCGATACCCAATCGATAGCCGGCAGGTAGAGATGTGTATGTCCTACAGGGCTGGTGTCCTATAGGCGCAGGTCTATTGTTATGATTACGGTGATAGTGGTATAGCGGTGTTATTGTTACGCCTAGCGCTGCTGATATCGCAACACTAAATACCGGGTATACGCGGCCATTATTAATAGTATTACCTATAGGTTCTACTGTAGTAGTAATACTCGGTAGATATTACATTTAGATAATCTTTAGAAATTAAATATTTAATGTTATTATTAATTTAAAATTAAAAGATACATTTATAATAATGCGCATATATTCACATTAGGTATAGATAATAACAACATACATTAGATAACGATAGATATTATCTATATAATTTATTTAATTTAAATAATTAAATTATATAATATATCAGGGAGATTATATTATATTATTTACTGATAATATCGTATAATATACATCTATAATACATCTATAATATACATAGGTAAATCTCCCTATATTCTATCGCAACATTATAAATATTGTAAACATATATACTAAACTTATATGTACATGTAATTTAGTAGATAACACAGACTATAGTTTTCTATACTATATAATATATTGTATGGTAATATCATTATAACATAATAGAAACGGGCAACATTTACCTGAAGAGTTACTTACACACATAATATATATGTTCTACGTAGTCGACAAGTGCACATCGGGTAACGCTGTGCGGCGTATTATAGTGTGCCCGTATATACACTATAGTGTGCCCATACTATAGTATATATATACTATATATAGTGTGTACAATGTACACTGTACACTGTGTACACTGTACATGTACCACATAATGTAATTTATATCTACTTAGGTTGTGTTCATTAGTTGCAGGTCAGGTGGTCACGTGGATAGTCAGATGTTACATTGCACTGTATACAGTGATGACACCTATAGGTGATACAACGGAATACTAGCTGACTATAGTCTTCAATTCGGCCAACTTGTCATTCCGTACAAATAATACCATTGTAAATTACTAAATGTACCTATAGGTATGATATATATATAGGTATATAGGCTATATGTATACAATGTATTCATGTCATACTATAGCACTAGAGTATTATCTTATTCCTATATCCTATAACGAAAAAACTTATTATATATTAATGTGAATATTATATACAGCCTACTATATTACGTAATGAGGGATTACGCAATACCTTTATTGCGTAACACATACGCGCGTGTGTGATATTACGTCACTCTGAAAGTGCAAGATCAGCAAATAAATAATGCGATTAACTTTATACTGATTCCACTTTAGAATAGTTTCACTTTTTTTATTTAACCTCTCCTTTTTTCTCTACCTCTATCTCTCGAGAGATATAGAGATCTATAGATCTATCTCTCTTCCTACTTCAAAAATATCTCTGTATAGATATATCCCTCTCTATCTCCTTCTCACTCTCCCTTTATATCACTATATTCCTCTATCTCTCTATCCCTACCACTATATATATACATACCTCTCTATATATATCTCCCTATATATTACCCTATCTATCTCTCTCCCTTTTCCTATCCCTATCCCTCTCTCTCACACTCCCTCGTTCAACCTATCACTTATTCTCTAATCCCGACCTCTCTATATTTATTTGCTCTCTCTCAATCTCTAACTACCTTTATCTATATATTTCCAGATATCTACCGATCTCCCTCTTTAACTTTTAATCCAACCACGAGATGATTATTAAGTCTTTATATTCAATACTTTATTACATTAATATAGTTAACATGTATTTGGTATTTCTATAATCATTACAATTACAAAATATATATTAAATATATCGTAATGTATCTTACTATATATATAAAACATATCTCAATAGAAGAGAATATAGATGAATACTATTCGCATTATTTAATGATCTCCGATAATTACTGATCTCGTACTGACATACTATCCCAATATCTTCACAACATCATCATCAGCTCTAAGCTATAGTATAGTGTGTGTGTGAGTGTGTGTGTGTGTGTGTCAGATACCAGCCATCACGTGTACACCTGGCGGTGGTTAGCGTGTGCGCATGCGCTAATGATTACGCAACGATTACGTAACCGTACATTATCGACGCGCCGTCCATTATGACGCAATAGGCTAACATCTTATTAAAGGTGAACAGAAGGATTCGTTAATATTTCAACAATACATGACGCACGCACGCACGAGTGGCGCGAGTCTATTTATAGAATTGATTTCGCGGAATAATTACGTTGTTTTGTTAGGCGATTAATTATGTATCTATCTCTCTCTCTCTCGCTCAGTACTGCACACAAGAACAAGTCGTTATAGTCGTGGATACACTAGTGTATGACCTATACTGTGTAGGTGTGCATTGCTATACTGCACACATACCCGTATGCGGTGCTGGGCCGTGCGCTACTACGTATTGATATAGTCGGTACTGTTCGATTGTAAAGTGCGCTGAAATAGATGACGGTGAATTGTTCAAATACAATTAAATGTTATATAAAATTAAATCGACGTTGATCGAATACATATATAGAGAGCATATGTATAGAGAGCGAGTGCTAGTGCAAGTGCAGCTTATATTTTATATTTGCCCAACACTGCCCGAATACATATATACAGTGTGTGCGTATATAAATATATATATATATATTTATATATATACGCACACAATCTATAGGCTATAGAAAACATATATTCGCTATTGTTTCGATAACAATGGCAAACAATTACTCTCGTATAGTCCTTATTTGGGCGTATAAGAGTTATAAGTCCTTAAATAAATCTACATTCAGCGAGATTAGCTGTTAATCTCGTATATATTCAATAACACTCTCTCAAGCGTGTATAAATATATATATATATATATATATATATACATTCACTTACACATAAATATATACATTTATTTAGCTATAAGCTATATTTAGCGCATATACTTTCATGCATAGAAACGACTCTAGAAATGTTTCTTTCGGAAGTGAGTTCGATAATTAAATTACGATATGGATAATATTAACTGATGTATACAGTGGACTTTAGGTCTACCATTAGGCCTATATCGTTTAGGTATACCCGTATATATAGGGCCTATATCCTTTAGGTCTACCCGTAGATGTATACATAGCATATAGGCCAACACATTGTAGAGCATCCGTGGGTCCTATACAGTACATGCCTGTGGTCACATGCATATTTCATAAGGTAGACACTACGCATGACACCAAAGAGGTGTGAACAACTCTAGACCGCACATTGTCTATATACCTTAACCCCGGAAGTTAGTTAGTAAGGTGTAGTACATATCTGTATTATTTATATAGTACACAGTTAGTTAATATAAGGTATCTGTGAAACTTATATTTAAGTTGTATAATCTATAGATATATTATAATATATCTATAAATATACTATATTATGCATATATATATATATATATATATATATATATATATATATATATATAAATCAACGATACTCTGTTTGAGCTAATAATCTCTGGAACCTCCCTCAATTCTTCATAACGATCAACTCCCTCCACTACTGACTTCGAAACACAGACATTTAAGCACTACACCCCGTGTAAGAGATTGTATACTGTGTCTGTGATGTGTATCGCTAGTAGTATTTATTATTATATGCTATACCCTATTGTGGCAACACCTCATATAACCCTAGAGGTTATATATAACTTATAGGAGGTGCTGTACACTATAATGATTTTATTAATTACATAGTATTAAAATAAATTATTTATATATTTATCTATCTATAATATAATTAACATGGCTGAACGTAATAGTTCATGATATTATAAAATACATCTGGGTTCCGTTATATAATCTATATTATATCATATCGTTACATCACGCATTCGACGTAGTACGTGTCTCAATACAATATTACATAATCACGCGTGACGTCATAGTGGTATTTCTAGTAACGCCTACTCCTTCACGCAGGTACACACACACACGGGAATACACACAACGTCAGAGAAAACGAGAGTGAGAGAGCGTGACGTGGTTAACGAGTTTACTGGTACGCGAGGAGGACATACGCGAGGAGGACATACGCGAGGAGGACATACACGAGGAGGACATACGCGAGGAAGGACATATCGAGGACACGAGCGAGCGCGCGACCATGCAATCTTTGAAGCGACCCCAATCGGCGAAACTTCGCAAACGCCGCTGCGATACGACGGACGCCATGTATACGATGCGGACACCGCAGTCCAGCTCGGAGACTAGCGGTCAACCGGAGGGTCAGCGAGCAGAGGTCGCGAAGAGGTCGAGGAGGCGGAGAAAGGGGAGACGAGGGGTCGTAGGCGTCGAGTTCAGGATGAATGGGGTGTGCGGCGGTAGCGGCAGCTGCAGCGATGACGATGTAGATGGTGGAGATATGGATGAGGAGGAGGATGACGAGGAGGAAGAGGCTGAAAGGGGCGGGGCTATATTCTCTTACGGACGAGATGACGAACGTGACGCCGCGGGAATCTGCGAAAAGATGGCGCGACTCAGAATACCAGGTAGGTACCGCAATAGCAGTATAACATGTACTGCTATAGCATGTACAGTAGACCGGTTCGTACTACATTTTTTTTCGTAATTTTATTAACCTTCACATCTATGACAATTATGTATGCTATGATGAATAAGTGTTTAAAATTTTAGACCTATATCTTAAATATTGTTATGTCACGAGACCTTTTTATTTTAACATTGAATACATATACAATTTAATATGGGAGAGATATAGAAATAAGTTTTATTCAATTTTTATAAAATTGAATGATTTTTTTAAAGCCAACTATGGATATATCCTAGAAACATATATTACAAGTAGTATTAACAATCTAGATGCCCACATATTATAAAATAATGTTAGTAAAAAAATATATCTAAAAATCGTATAATTTAATATGAATAAATTATTACAATTTAATTTAAAAAATTAAAATATATAATTTATAGATAATAATACAATTCAAATTAATTATTACAAATTATTTTTAGAAAAAAAATTAACATCATTTGTAAATCTTTTTGGATTTTTATTTGAAATATGAAATACAAAATATATTTACATATTTTTAATTTTTTAACTTTTATTTGTATAAAAGACATTTATATCTAACTTATATCCACAATTCAATAGGATCACTCATATTTATGTAAAGTATAATTATATATATTAAGTTTAAAAAATTAATTTTTTTTTGAATTATTTTGAAATAAATACTTTGTAAAATTGTGTATTTTCTCGAGTTTTAGGAGACAGTAATATTGGTAATTTGTAGACATAAAAATGAAATATAGATAATATATTAATAATACATATACATTATTATTGTACATGTATAGCATGTACAAGTATAACATGTACCGGTATAGTAGCGAGGTCATATATTTAATGATATCTATACGTCCGAAATCATTAATTAGTAATAATCATGTTTTTAGTAATTCTAAGAATGTTCTAACTAATTTAATATTAATTACACCCGATATATAAGACATACCCTAGACAAGTTCGCTGTAATATGTACTATAATACTTACTAGTAATACACTAATGACCTATATAAATATGTGTCATGACTGGATACGTCTCCTTAATATAGGTCAACAGTTACCGTTAGTTACTTAGAATGTTCTACCTTTAGATATACTATACTATACTATAGTATATACATGTACGATCTCAATATTATTCAGATTATATCTGCCCGGACGTATAGCTATAGATGCATTATACCACTAACATCACTATAGTTATAGTGCATAACCGTGTCACTACCTGCTAATAGATAATTAACACATATAACGACGACCTATATATGATAATTATAGCATAATTTTTTTCATAATGTACCACAGTCCCACCTGTATGCTTATGCATGTAAACTCAAGTGGTACTATGGGATAAGACGTCGAAAAGTTAGTACCACAGTTCCACTTGCGATTATACATGTATAAGCATTAAGGTGGTGCTGTGGTACTGTGGTACGTTACAAAAAACGCACTTATAGCCTACTTTTTAGGATAACATATTAGTAATTAGTAATTAGTAATCACTACTATAATAGTAATAAAATAAAAGATATTACAATATACATATATATATTTATATATATATATATATATATATATATTAATAAATCACATAACATTTAATAGTCGACTATAACGGTACCAGGAGGAGAATAAAGAGTGACAAAGGGGTTTCCTTCACGAAAGATAGATTATCACACAACGTGCGAGGTTATCCACTAACATATATAATACATGATAATATCATGATGATATTGAACTTTCTAACTCAACTATAAGCTATTCTTTAAATGTGTATGTATAACAATATAATATCTATTATTTAATATAATTTAAATATAATTATTATGAATATATATATATATATAATATATAATATATATTATATTTATATATATATATATTTAATATAATTTAAATATAATTATTATGAATATATATATATATATATATAATATATAATATATATTATATTTATATATATATAATATATATATATATATATATATATATATATATATATATATATATATATATATATTATATATATATAAATATTATTGACTTCATACAGGTACGACGAATAGTTTTACGAATGAATACAGCGCTCACGTGACCGGCGAATGTAGACGTCGCATGTCTTTGGAAAGTCACAGCGCGAAATCGTTACCGGACGACGTGTCGAGTGGACGAGTTGTCATGGATAAGCCGGCGAAATGTGGGGCGAAATGTCAGGCGATTCCGCGTAAACTTCCGCACCTAAAAGGGGTCATGGTGCCCGAACTGCCGGAGAACTTTCCGAACTCCATGGTCACGTGTTACGGACAGTCGAACCGCAGTTTGAAACCGCTATGAAGCCGACACGCCCATTACCTTAACTAGAATCGTTGTTGTAAAACAGCGATTTCGCTAGGCCACGATCACGAACTATAAGTATCATTACCTTATCAATGAGGTAGTAACTTATTACCTATTAAAGTAATAACATAATTGGTAATTACCGATTAAAGTAATTTTAAAATTATTCGTGAGTGACTTAATCGAAAAGCATTACTGTAAACATGCCACACTGTGAACATATTAAATATGTTTTATATATATATATATATGTATACTATAATATGTTCTATATATAGATATGTATACTATAATATGTTCTATATTTCATCTTACATGTATAAGATGAAACACAACGCTTTACATCTCTATAGTAAATGTAAACTTTATATAAAATATATATATAATCTATATATATATATATATATATATATATATATATATATATATATATATATATATATTTAGATGTTTGTATTCCCAAACATATACTCGGTACATACTTGGTACGAAATGACTAAGATCCGTGCATTTATATACGAACTCCGAAACTGTTAACTTTGTAATCTATTTTATATTTAATGTAGTTATAATCTCATTATTTAAATATGCCATTCATGTGATAATATAGAGCTTGAACTATTTATTAATTGTATTTAATTACACTGCCTATTTTTATAATGTTAATTAATATATATATATATATATATATATATATATATATATATATATATATATATATATATATTAGTATATTTTATGTGGTCAATATTATATCTATATAATACATAAATACATACATTTAGGTTTTATATTTTTAATTATATCACATATCTTAAATTAATTATAAGCATAAATTCACATTTATTGGTAAATGCGATATTTTTATAAGGATTATCATAGCATTTCTCATATCGTATTATTACAGATTAATAATAATACTAATAATAACATATAATAACAATACGTTTCATTTTTATTTGTTTTAGTTATACACGAAATGACCAGGTTCCGCCAGACGTCCTTATATAACCATTATTATTGATCTTTATTTGTTTATTGTCAAGTATTCTCTATTGTGGTTACACTTGGTTGAGTCAACTACGCCTAAACAATGCCCGAGTAATACCGGTTCCAGGTATTACGTAATAATATGCGTATTTATACGTATATATATATATATATATAGAATTATGTAATACTACAATGTATTGCATACTAATATTTGTTATATAATTCCAATACAATAAAACAATAATTTCGCATATTTTGTATCCAAAAATAAAGTTATGCATACATGCATATTTAAATATTCATTAGTCTTGTTATTTTCTTTTGATTACCTTTTCGTTATTTCTATATTATTAGTTTAAAAAAGGCTTATTATATAATATATAATATTAAATAAAATATGTAACAAAGGAATATAAAATGTTTATGTATATTTAATTTTTATTAATATACAGTATATTTGTAATAGTCCATATATATTCCAATTTCATAAGTGAGTATTTATGTATTAAATAAATCGAATTATTTTATTAATCAAGGCAATATTCACAAATCAATTCAATAGTTTATAAATCATGTTTTTATAGAACATTAATAATTATTAATAATTATTATAATAATAAAAAATAATCGCAGAATAATAATATTGTATGAAATAACAAGGGAATTATGTTATAGACGAATAAAGACTATGAAATATTACGAATGAATAAAGGATGGGAATTCACGGAATGTTAAGAGGGAGATATTACAGTTTTAAGAAGAAATGTGGTGAGAGGATCTATTAATAAGTAGTATTGGATAGGCCATGATATATAGGAGTGGCTTATTATAGTGTCGAAGAAATTATATACCCATTTGATGTATATCTTTTAAGTAAGACAATAATATAGTTTGGAGTGAATTAGTTTAGGACTTGTGAATGATAGAGAGGGCGCGAGGTTTTGATCTACTAGAAAATTATATAGAGAATCGTAGATGAGAGGTTTGGAAATACGTTCTAACTAAGTTTTTAAGGGGATACGGAGGATTGGGCATGTATTAGTTATCTAACTGCTGTATTTTCTAACCAAGAAGGGTTTGATAGTTTAGCTCACTTCTCTCTCACTATCATATTATCTTGACATCACTTGTAACCACTCAGCAAGTGGGCTAAGACAATTAACGGGGTTACATGTACTGTATCTGAGTAGCGGAGGAGTTACTAGCTGACCAACGGTCAAGAGCGGATGAAGATCACGTGGTATCAACGGTCACGTGTACACAGCTTATAGATGATATACTATGATCTATAGCATAGCGACTGATACGTAAAGTGTATAGAGGAGACAGTCACCGCCAAACGTAATCAAGCAATTTAAAAAATATTTGATTTAGAAAAGTCAAAGAATGTCGATAAAGGGTATAAGGATGAGTTGGAAAATATAAACCGGTATCCGTTAATGTAAACTAACTATCCACTAATGAATGATATACTCGAATTGCTAAGATAATCACTTCTACAGCTCAAAACATATTGGTAACATATATTTAAATTTATGAGATCTATAGATCTATGAAAAAATATGGATTACTGACGATATTATTAATATTTGCGATAAAAGAAGAAGCTTGAAGACAACTAAATATCTAAGTGAATAACATGCTGAATAATACATGTATGCATACATATATATATATATATATATATATATATATATATATATATATATATATATATATATATAAATACAGATATATATATATATATATATATATATATATATATATATATATATATATATATATATAATATATATAATACGTAGAAGTATACTTCTATTAAAGAAGCAAAGAATGAATTTGTAAGCGTACAGTAAAAGTCAATTGATAAAGATTTGAGAAGATGAATACACAGAAAAAGATAATTCAACATGTTAAAGTTAATTACGAATTCGAAACGTAGAAAAACGACAATCATCGTAGATAACGCTAGCTGATGATAATTCCAGAAAATAAAGATTGACAGAGTATTGCAAATATCTCTATACTTTTTAAATGAATCCGGATTATGATAGATTGCAAAACGACAATGAACCATATGAGATGGAATTACTGAAATCAGAAGCTGAAAAGACAATAAATTGCCTGAATTATGATAAATCATCGCGAATCGATAATGTATCAAGTGATCTTATCAAATATATAGATCGGCAATAGCTGAGATATTTACTAAACTATGTCATAAAATCAGGTTTACAAAGGAATGGCCAACATCATGGAATACATATATATATACGATTATATATATATATATATATATATATACCAAATAAAGGCGACATCAAAAAGTGCTCAAACTATCGCAATATTAGACTTATAAGTCACTTGAGTATTTCCTACTAATATTATTTTGAATTAGTTAACCCTATGGTAGAAGTTAATCCATAGAAGACTCCTAAATATCACATACAAACAAAGGAAAACTAAATCTAAGTATCCACCGAAATAAGAAGGAAAATAGGAAATTGGTGGTCTCTCTTAGACATGGTGGTACGTAGACAACTGTTTGGGCATATCTCTAGACATGAATCGCTAGATAATATTAAATTGAAAGGTTCACATGAATGACGCGTCCAAAGAGAAACTTGATGGATAACATCTTGTAGTGGTCTGATCTCCCCTAACGCGAACTCCTAAATAAGACTGCTGATCGTTAACGCACGAAGGAAGTTATGTAGAACATTGTCATTGGAATAATTAAGTAAGTAAGTGTATATATATATATATATATTGATGAAATATATATAGCATAATGTAAAATATATATGTCAGATGTTTGGTTTTCTATATTAATGATTATTAAAATTCCTCTATATCAGCAATTATTATTATAAATATATATTTATATAATTAATATGTTTTGTTATAATAAATCTTAAACCGTAGTTTAATATTTAACTTCTAATTAACTATAAATAATCTATATTATTGCATCGGGTACATATGTATATGTCCTATATTATCAATTACTATACCATTTTTATATTATTTATTAAAATTTAGATATATTTGAAAAAAAATTAAATTATATAATCGAAAAAATAATAAACTAAACTAAAGCTTAAACATAATATAAACTAAATACAAATATACAGGTAAACATAACGAACACCAAGTACACATTAAAGCACGCTTACGTACACAATGAAGCGACGTTAGTTTATATAATACATACATACACATATATATAATAATCCTATATACACACACTTATATATATTGTAATTTTAATATGAATGTAGATATTAATAAAATAAACACTATATTTAGTATATTATTGTATAAATAGTATAATATGCATTATACATTCAAATATATGTTAACATGTTATATACCATAAGTAAGAAATGATTTATACTAATAACTATACCTATATATGTGTGTATAACTCTCTGAGTGACTAATCAGGATAAGGCATCAGATAATAATGAAATGGTACGTCACAACCCCCACCCGATACATAAAATAGATCTTACAATAATATTTAGAAGTGTTATTATATAAGTGTTTATAAAAATGCACGGAAAACACCATGGATGCTTTAACATGAGAGCGGTTTCTAAGGGACGTTAGAACTACCTATATGATTATAAGTGAAAACTTCATCTAAGTGCCTGGATGGGATGAAATGACTCCACCAAAATAATGATACCATAACAATAACAATACAAATATTTCGTGTATAGGGAGATATTAAAAAGTGTATTTCATGGTTATGATGAGTGCATCGCTGTCAATCACTTTAAACTATTAACACACTTTTTACAAATGTAGATCGTTGAATAATTTCACTCTAACACAAACCATGAGTCATAACCTACTGAATATGGAATCTAATTATATATTTAAGACATACTATATCACCTGCGAGAGTCAGTAAATAAAATGTACCAGGTATTTATAAATGGTTACTACGAACTATATATTTATTTAATTGATTGATTGAATGTTTATTTAGATACTTAAGGGGATCCCGCAAATAACACGCAATTTGCAAATTTCGTGTATACATAGATAGGACAAATATAGGTCCACTAAAAAAAATAGAACTGATATTCTATTCATTCAATTGACCTAATTTTTTTTGAAATGTATTCATAACATATAATGCATAGGAAAATAAAAAGTTATTTTTAATATTATTATTTATTATATTATATATATCTAAATTAAAAATTAGCAATACTAAAATGATGGTATTTCTATAGAAATTATCATTTTATACAATGAATTCTATACATTTTATTAATTATCTCTCTATTTGACTATTCACATAATTAAATTCTATATAAAGCAAAAAAAATTAATATTATAATTATAATAGTTTTTATGTTCTATAAGTTTGAATGCACATACCTAGCGCGAAATAATTATTGTGAGAAAACAGCGCTTGAAGTTTGTAAAGTATAACAATGTAATATTAAATAGCATATAATAGCATTATCTTATCGTGAAAAAACAAACTTTTATGCCAATTCTAGACTGAATTCATATCTAATTTTTTACCAATACTAAAAAACACTATAATAAGTATTATTATGTAATAAAAAAAATATAAAAAAAATATAAAAAAAATATAAATTAAAAAATAAATTATCAACACTTTAAATGTGCGGGATCCCTTTAAATACATCATAAATGATATCTCAAAAGTGTATATATAGAATCCAAATAATAAAAGTAAGTAAACAATAAATACCGTTATTAATAATAAAATATAATAAGCCGTACGGAAATTAATAAAGAAAAAAATAATGACAAATAATATTAGTATTTCAGGTTCCCACCTGAGATCATATATATATATATATTGAGTTATATATTTTTTTTTTTTATTTTATTTGGTGGAGTCCTTTCATCCCATCCAGGAACTTAGATGAAGTTTTCACTTATAACCATATATGGCTCTAATGTCCCTTCGAAGCCGCTCTCATGTTAAGGCATCCATGGTTTTAACGAGAGCCGATCATTTATTTATACACAATTATATAAGATCACTTCTAAATAATATTTTAAGACCCATTTTATAAAATTAATTAATGGTCCGGACGAGGGTCGAACCCGTGTCCTACTGCTTGTGTGTCTGACGCCTTAGCCACTTGAGCCACACAGGCAGTATATTTAAGGCAATTTAATTTAATTTAATATTAATATTTAATATTAATTTAAGAAATATTAATGATTATTAGGTACATATATAGGTATACATACACACCATAAAATATTATACATAAATACGTATTTAGTTATATACTCTATATTTAGTTATATATTAGTAATATGATTTATATATATATATATATATATATATATATATATATATATATATATATATCGATTTATTGTCTATATCTCAATTTCTTGATATATATTTAATTTTTAAATCCATTTTGTAAACATATATTATTTAATACTTTTTTTTATAGTTTTGAATAGATATAATGTATATAATATTTTATTATACAATTGATATATATATATATATATATATATATATATATATATATATATATAAATAAATCATATTACTAATATATAACTAAATATAGAGTATATAACTAAATACGTATTTATGTATAATCATATAAATTAATATTTAATATGCTTATTATTTTTAATATTTTAGCGAAAATTATTAGATAAATATTATAATAATAAACATACTTTATAATCTTTTAAACATATATCTAACTAGTTATATAGACATATTCAATAACATGTATGTTTTTATATTGTTATATTATACTAAAAAATATTATCAGAATCAAGCAAATTACACTCAAATGAAAGCAATTTTTGGGATCCTGAAATATCAAAATTATCAACTATCATAAGAAAGTAAGTATATTATTATTATAGGTATATATATATATATATATATATATAAATATATAATATTATTTAAAAATGTATACTATTACAATATAATAATTAATAATTAAATAATAGATTGCATAACATTAAACATATATGATATGTTTACGCCTAGGTTTACGCCCACATATACACGTACTACGTTACCCATTGCGATGTACGCTATAGATTACAGTATACCGCGGTAGTATTACGATACTATAGTATCGAACACGCATACTACTACCACTACTATGACGTAATGTGTAACATGTCCCCTCCCACCCATACAGTGACGTCACCCCTTCATCACTGTACGACGGTCAGATATTCCAGAAGCAGCATTCTTACGACACCGACAAGACGCTGCTGAAGAACAGGCCTTGTTACGGGGTTATTACGCAATGTGTGTGGGTGTGTGTGTGTGTGTGGGTGTGTGGGTGTGTGGTTATGTGGGTGAGTGTGTGGGTATGTGTGTGTTTATGTGTGTTAGTTTGGGTGTGGGTGTGCATACGTGTATTTGTTTGTGTGGGTGTAGGTGTGTGTGGGTGTATTGGTGTGTTGGTGTGGGTATATATATATATATATATATGTGTGTGTGTGGTGTGTGTGTGGTGTTGATGTGTGTAGGTGTGTGTACTGTATTACAGTTCATTTTTAAGGATTTGAAAGTGGGAGGAAATTTCAAAATCAATTATTTTGGTTTTCGATTGTACATGAAAAACAATCTTATAAAATACATCCACTGATTTATAATAAATTAATAGGTCTATTACATAATTTATTATGAAAAACCCTGATTTTTCTTTGGATAAAATAAAAGTGGAAGGCCAATTTCATAAAATAACCCTTATAAATGTCACTGGTGTATAATATAGTCTTGTATAGTCTTGTAGATTATATATATATTTACCGTATATTGTATTATTTACTATATAATATATAATTAATATACGATAGTCTAACTATCGATAGTTTATAGTCTATATAAGGGAAAATAATCATGGCACAATTAAATATATATTAATACGATTGTTCAATAGGTACATTACTACTATAGTTCAGTATACATATAGGTACAGTTTATATTGAATATATACATTTATTTCTATATATAAATAGTTATTATATTAGTATATTTGAACGTTATAATAGTATTACTTAGTATACTATAGTACATCAGTATAACTATATACTGCCTTACATTTCCCCTGATCCATAATTTAGATATCCGTTAGGGACATACCTATAGTATCATAACTATGGTATCATATATGATACCATTTAAAACATTTTTAATAATAATTTAGCACCATGATAAATATATGATTATATAGGATTTACTTACAATACTAATACTTTACTCAATAATAATAATAATTACCTACTTTTTAAACCTAGTTCATTATAACTTCTACATTTTACAAATACATTTCCATGTGAGGTATCACGCCTATTGTCTTGGGTTTAGTATTACATAACATTATTACCATACTATTAGTATCTATACATCTATATCTACATCCTATACTTAACAACCGTACTATACTTATGAATTCCATATTGTTACTTTACTCGATGATTTTATTAACTCGAAAACCTAACTAAACTACAAATAAACTTCTTCCGATGACCCGACTAACCTATCTACATTTAATACTTTATTTTATTTAGTTTGTTCGCTCAGTATACATAATACTGAACTTCAAATATAACTCCTTACAGACAGACTTTTTTGAAACTGAGATCACTATTCCAATAGTAATTACTACTTAAGTAGTCTAAACAATGATCATCTTTCTCTTAACATCAACCTAACAGTAAACGTATGGAAAGAGTTTGGCCTGTTAACTATATTTCTGTTAAAATAATCTAAGATGTTCACTCTAAAGTAAATGTCATCAAGCATAACGAATGTGTAGATAAGTAAACAATTTATGCACACATGTGTATACCGATGTGGAACAGAACACATGATAACCCTATATGTAACCTATAGGTAAGGATCATTTAAACATCCTATCTTAAGATGTATATCATTTTAGAGAAGCCATTTATAGAGGAAGACGTATCGAATTATGATTACCAGTATATAATAGTTAACATAGCAATACCTATATAGTTCTATGTTTAAATAAATAGTAGGATTATGATTATAATAATGTGATTAATAAACACATTACTTGCAGTGTAATAAGTCCATCAAAGCGAGAGAAAAACACTACATATGCGTAGGTTACACATCGCCATGCGTACACACCAATGCGATAAACATACCTACACATCGCATTACTATCATATAAACACACACACACACTTATATATATGATGATGATGATGCTATTCGGTTTATTAAGCACTAAAATAGGGTCATGTATACACCTTCGCTCGCGCCGGAGAAAATAATAATAAGATAATAGTACAATAACAATTTAATAATAATCATACGTTGAAAATAACACGAAACAAAAATAATAAAGTGGATGATTTAATGATTAGATTTAATGATTAGAGGTTAAGAGAAAAGAAGAAGTAAGATTTATAAATATTTTGTGGGATCTAATAGAACAAATGGTAGCAGGGAGGGAATTCCATAGGGTGGGACCAGAATTTGTAAAAGCTCTAGAATTTAGGGAAGTTTTACTAGAGTTCTGGGAGATAAGGAGAGGAGCATTTTGGTAACGAAGATATATATATATATATATATACATACATATATATAATGTATTGTATAGTGTATAGTTACACATAGTATACCACATGCCTACACACCTTATTACTGTTACTCGCAAGCTTACGTTGTACTTGTTCACGTTATACACCGAAACACGCATACACATGCATGCATATTCATACATACTTACATATGCATATATAATAATAATAAATATTAAAATTAGATTTCGCAATTGCCTAATATACATGCATATATACATTCAAATATACATTATAATATACATGCATATATACATGCAAATATCCATTCATATATACATGCATATATACATGCATATATACATTCATATATACATTCAAATATACATTCAAATATACATTCAAATATATATGCATATATACATGTATATATATATATATATACATGCATATATACATGCACATATACACACACACATACATACATATACTACGCATACTCGTATCTAGATTGCGGTCTCTGTTGTCATCTGCCCTGCAGAGACACTCTCCTACTGAGGCTGTGCTACAGACAGAACAAGAGGGTGGAGAAGAGAAAGGTTTACAACATTACACATCTTATGCTATTTATTTATTTAAATCACGATATGAATATATATATATATATATATTTATTATATACAATACAATTAGTGGATTTAACTGTAGGACTCTATAGGGTATATCTCAGTAGGTATACCTACTGTACAACCTACCATACTACATAGATTACCTTACTAAATATGTAACATTTTTATATATATTATTCAGAATTTGGTATAATAATAATAATAGAAAGGTTTATTGACTCAATGAAAACGATAGACGTTTATATACGTCAAGTTGAAATAATAAAACAAATAAATAAATACACGAATAATAATAAATTTAAAAAGAAGATATTATAATGATAACATATATGAATATAGGCGATATTTAAAAGTACTAAAAGATGATATTGTACGTAATTTATCTGGAAGACTGTTCCAGTACTTCGGAGCAGTAATAGTGAAAGCAGCATCTGCATACACAGATAAGACAAACGGCACAGATAGTTTCATCATATCACACTTGTGACTCGGACGAGTAGTTGATCGAATTAGAACTCCCTTCGATAGGTATATCCTCCAATATATATAGCCTTGTGAATAATGCAGAGAAGTCGAAACTTGCATATATCTCGAAATTTCAACCACCCGATAGTCGCCATTATGGAATGTATAGATATGGTTATATCGGTACGTTAAGCTTAAATAATACGCGAACAGCTCTACGTTGTATAGACTCGAATTTGTTCATCAATGTTTGCGAAATGTTAATGAAAAGCGAATTAAAATATCTAAGTCGACTAAAAAGAATGTAATAATGATTTAGTTAACGTACATTTGAGCTTAGTACGAGCCTTGCCTATATTATACAGGACATAATTATCAGTGCGGATAGTGTTTTATATATGTACTGAATAATCTAATGCATTATTTATAATAAAAACTAAAGTAGTGATGGTGTTTGCGATAGGAAGTGAAATAAGGAATGTATGAGTGAGATTAATTGAAGAAAGAGATTTAGAAAGTATAATGCTATCAGTTTTAGTAATATTTAATGAACGAGAATTACAGGAAAACCAAGAGATCAAATCATTAATAGGTTACTACAGTTAGCCATTGAAAGTTGAATTATGTCAATATCAGAAACAGGTGGAAAAAAAGTATAAATGTGTAAGTCATCAGCTAAGAGGTGATAACGAATATATGGGTATTTAAAAAAAAAAAAATTAATGGGAAGAATATACAAAATAAAAATAATCGGACCCAGTACTGATCCTTGAGGAACGCCATGAGTGTAATCAAATGGAGCCGACAAATATGACTTGATCTTTACCGAAGATATTCTATTAGATACAAATGACATCAACCATTTATGAACTTGTCCATGAATACCTATTTCACGTAGACGGTAATAAATAATCCTATGATTTTAAGTATCAAAGGCACTATACAGATCAAGAAGAACTAAATAACAACAAGCCTTATTATCTATAGATAGTATAATATCGTTAAACACAATGTTTAGGGCAGTTTCTGTACTACGATTGGGAAGGTATGCACTCTGAAAGTAATCCGCAATAGAGTTCAATATAATATAATCAATAATCTGAAGCGAAACTATGCGTTCCATAGTCTTAGAAATTGATGATAATTGCGAAACAGGACGATAGTTGGATAGTTTGGAAGAATATAGATTATGTTTCTTTAATATCGGAGTGATGTAGGCAAACTTCATCGACTGTGGAACAACGGATGAAGATAATGATAAACGAATTATACCAGTAATTATATCAATTAGATGGGGAGATAATATACAAAGTAAATTAAGAGGAAAAGGGTCAAGTGGGGAATTAGATTTCAAACAAGACATGAGAGAAAGGATAATATAAGAAGTGGGTAAATTAAAATAAGACCAGTGAGTATCAGAGAAAAAGGCTGGACTTTCAATATAAATAGAATCTAATACAGGAAGAAAATCTATTATTTTTAAAACTTTATTTTGAAAAAAGTCAGCAAATAAATAACAAAGATTATCATCAGAACCATCTGGTAGTTTTATATTCCGGTTTTTTTAAAGATCTTTTATTTTTGAAAGATTCAAGATGAGTAAAACATTTGCTTTTTTTAAATTTCAACTGATGCTAGCGAAGTATTCTCCTTATAAGAACAAGGTCATTGTTAAACCAAGGAGAGTGATCCCCATATTTCTACCTACTAATTATTAAAGGTGAATGTTCATCAAGAGAATATCGTAATGCTTCATTAAAATTATCATAAGATATGTAATTCGCCAAATATTTATTATGAAAAGATATATAAGAATATACAAAATTGATGAACAATTGTAGATTACTTTTAGAAATGTTTTTGTAGTGTTTTACATGATCACTAAATATAAAAGGAGAGACAAGTATATCAAAAGAAATAACATAATGGTCAGATATCAGATTACCTTGAGTGGGTTTAGAAATAATAGCTGAATCAGGGGGAATAATTATCAAGTCAATAGTATTACCACTAGTATGTGTTGGTAAATCATTAACTTGATTGTAAGTATATTCAAAGATAAGCTTCTTAAATGATTAAAAGAATAAAGAATGTGTATTAACTTGAACATTAAAATCACTAAGAATTATCAAATTATCTGTCGAGATTGATTCAAAAAGTGATTCAAGTTCGGATAAAAAGTTGTTAAATAACGATAGTCTGTTCGCTTGAATAATATCGAAATTAGTTGGAGTAAATTGTGAAGGAATGGAAGAGTCATTATTTGTCAGCCATGTCTCAGTAATAGCAACTATAGAACTTTTAGAGTCAATAATAAATGTATGTATAATATCATCCTTATTACGAACTGACCGTGCATTGAACATTGAACAAGATATACTATGTTTAGGATATCGAGAAGGTTTCCATTTGATTACGCTCATCTAGTCAGTCTGATGAAAAAGAGCCATTTGAGTATTCAGTGACATCAGGACTATTAGCATTTTTTGATATTATGAATTTTTCAAATGAGGTATTCCATTCCTCAAATTGAAGAGTAGAAGGTACAAATGAATTACAAATCCAATCAATGTTATCAATACCCTATATTTTAAATATTGAAGTGTATATAATAAAAACAAATTAACTATGGAGATTGTATTTAAATTGTAATGGTAAAATAGAAGTATTATAAAACTATAAAACAAAAAATTAAAAAAAATAATTTTTATAAATAAATTTAAAATGTGTAACAAGAACTAGTGATGGGTAAGATAATAAATTGTTCAAGTATGAAATAAAAAAGATGAGCATGAACCAATAAACAATACACCACAATTATAGCTACACTTGTCATAATAATGACATATTTTCAATGTTAATACCTGTGCAAACTAAAAAAAAAGCCGAGTTATATCCATTATGTCAAACCCTCTCATCGATTGAATCCAATACTGAATAATGTTCATATCATTAATCCAAATTTAAAATCGATAAATTGTATTGAAGCACAATATTACATTTAAATAACCATATTTAGTATACGATGTATTGAAATAATCAAAGTATAATGTCATTAATGTATACATTTTACTGTACTCATAATTTCATATTCAAATTTCATCATTATTAAATAACATATAAAATAGTAATTGATAGAAATAATAATATAAAATATAATATAAATATAAAATAATAAAGTGATAAATAAAACAATATAAAAAAATTTGTAAAATTAAAAAAAAAATAGTTGACGTATTTTTTAGTGATAATATTTGTTTTAATATTTATCATATTATAATAATAATTCCATAATTTTGGGCCAATACTTGAAAAACAAAACGATTTTCTATCAGTTCTAATTTTTTTCCTGATAAATATTTATATGAATATTTATAAAACATACATATGTATATTTTCTGCCAAAAACAATTTTTGTATGTTATTAGTAAGAGTATTTTTACTTGATTTAAATATAACAATTAAAGTTTTTAATTTAACAATATCAGTAAATTCATTATGTATTTTTTATAGATTATAGAACAATTAACATATTCGAAAATTAGTCTAATTACTCGATTATGGAGTTTTGATATTGGCTTAATATTACTTTCGAAAGTATTACCCCATATGTGTGAGAAATAATCAATATGACATTTAAAAATATCGTAATAAACTAAAATTAAATTTTTTCGTTTAATATATACTGGATTTTAATTAATTTTTATTAATATGGCAATAGATTTTGATAATTTTCTTAATTTAATTAATCATCGATAAACAAACCTAAAAATGTGATATTACTATTAAATTAATATAATATTATTAATGGTAATATTTAATCTAATAGATGAAAGTGAATTTCTGAAATTAAATATAATTGCTGTAGATTTATAGACAATGTGATTATATATAGCCATTTCATATAATAGATCTAGATATTCCTGCATAATATGTTCAAGATCTATAGTATTGTCACTTTTAAAAATAAGAATGTTATCGTCAGCAAGCAATATTATATTAACCTTATTAGAAAAATGTGTCATGACATTAATATATATATGATATTCGTGATACATGGATATTGTTAAATATAATTAAATCACCCCACCCATACATTACCACACTCGCGATTACCTCCTATACCCTGCCGACAGAGGAGTAGATACGCTAAAGACATGTACAGCATCAAGTCCCTGGTTGACCACACGATTGACCCTCAGATTCCGGCCCTCATTGTTCACATAGTTTACGAACTGACCGCCAGGATGAAACTTAACAAGGATGTCAAGCTGCCGCCATATTATGTAGATCCTTTTCCCAGTTGGTAACACAATATAAATATATATATCAATAAATATATATATATATATATATATATATTCAATTACCTGCACTGTTAAAAATAATGACTATAAAAAACAACTAGTTTTCTTTAAATGTGAGGTAAAGGGTTTTATATTTAAAAGAACCTTTAGTTCATTAAAGCAAAACTAAAGGGTTTTGGTAAACCTTTACCTTTTTAGTAAATTACAACTAAAGGGTTTTTGAAAACCTTTATTATAAACCTTTTTATTAAATAATAACTAAAGGTTTATAACCCTTTACTTTTTTTTATTAAATACTAACTTTAATACCTCTAGTTGTACTAAAGTTTTTATATATTACAATACAAGTCAAACCTCGTGTGTATGTGTATGTGTATATATGTTTATATGTATTAAACTGCCTGTGTGGCTCAGTGGCTAAGGCGTCAGACACACAAGCAGTAGGACACGGGTTCGAGCCTCGTCTGGACCATTAATTAATTTTATAAAATGGGTCTTAAAATATTATTTAGAAGTGATCTTATATAATTGTGTATAAATAAATGATCGGCTCTCGTTAAAAGCATGTATGCCTTAACATGAGAGCGGCTTCGAAGGGACATTAGAGCCATAATGGTTATAAGTGAAAAACTTCATCTAAGTGGATGGGATGAAAGGAATCCACCAAATAAAAATAACAATAACAATAACAACAATATGTATGTGCATGTGTATGTGTATGTGTGTATATATATATATATGAAAATAATATATGTGTATGAAATCATAGTTATTTTGTTGAATCACTCATTCTTTTATTTAAATTATATTTTTCAAATGTGGTTACATATTTTTAATACTTTTTTAGTTGTGTATACGTTATAAAATTGCCTATTATTTTTATTATATATTTGTATTATTATTTTCCATTCTCGAATAATTAACCCTTTTGTTAATATTCTATCAAAAACCTTTAGTTCAAATAAGTATAGAACCATTTAGTTAATATTGTTCAAAACCCGTTAGATCTTTATGAAGTAAAACCCTTCATGTTTCACTAAAGCTTTTACTAAAGGGGCGAAACCCCTTCACACAGCGGACCACCAACTAAAGGTTTAGTCAGCGAAAACTAAAGGGTTATTTTTAACAGTGTTTATGTGAATCAGTTGGCTAAGGCGACAGACACACGACTACATAATACCCGTCCGGAACAATACAATAGATAATCAAATAATATTTAGAAGTAATCTTTTAAAATTGTATTTACATAAATAATTGGATCTATTTAAAACCACGGATAACAAAATATGAGAGCGGCCTCGAAAGGACATTAGAACCATATTGTTATAAGTGAACACTTCATCTAAATTCCTGGATGAGATGAAAGGACTCCACCAAATAAAAATAACAATTATATATATATATATAAATATGTATATATGAATTTGTATATATATATATATATATATATATATATTCATATACTTAATAACATAATATTAATATATATTATATATTGTAGAAAGTGCAAAGGTGATATTTCGTATTTACAATCATGAATTTGATAAAAAATATGATTCTAAAATTGATAAGGTTAAACATCTCACAAGTTGTGAGTCACAACATACATAAACTATACAAACATACACTGTAAAAACATACACTGTATAAACTAATAAGTACAAAAACCCATAGTACGAAAAAGCCTATATATATGAATTTGGTTATGTTTTTATAAAGCTTAACACCCTTATAACATATTTGTATATACTTTATGGGTTTTTAAATATATTTAGTTGTTGGTTTTCTACAATTCAGCTAGTTATGGGTTTCAGATATTGACTTATTGTGTATTTACAATTACTACATATCTTAACCATGTTATATTCCATAACCAATAATGTT
Organism: Osedax fenrisi; assembly: GCA_964019155.1. NCBI lineage: Eukaryota > Metazoa > Annelida > Polychaeta > Sabellida > Siboglinidae > Osedax > Osedax fenrisi. The sequence continues at coordinate 56,285,976 of OZ025240.1, read as the reverse complement.
GTCATATTAATAATTTATATTAATATTTACACATATCTATATACATAGTAGTAAACCCACTACAATATACATTGCACATTGTACATGTTTTTAAATTCACACACAAACACATATATGTATAAATGTATATATATATATATATATATATATATATATTTATTAATGTTACTAATAAATACATTTCTAATTACTAGTTTTATAAACAGTATCAGACATTTTGCGTTTCAGATTATTATTTATATCTGATTTTTATAATTTTTTATCAATTCAGATTTGATTCATGCTACGGTTATCAGTGATAACTTACCAACACATATTTTACTGAATTCAACATACAAACTTGTTCTTAATTAATAAAATAGCAACACCTTTAGAAAATCAGAATTAAAATACTTATATAATGACATAAATAAATACTATTTTTAATTGTTACACTATCTCTCTATTTTCATAATGAGCTTTCGCTACTATGAAACTATCCACAGTTGTTAAATATCAATATGTGCCCTTTAATACTATACTATACAAAATATATGAAATAATTAAAAAATATATACAAAATTAGAATTTAAAAAATTATAATTACAAATTGGAATATCTATAGATTCTATATAATGATCCTTAGAATCTATAGATTCTATAGATTCTATAGGAATCACAGGTTATGACATGATAATGTGATATTTAGGTAATATAAATTACACTACCAATAAGAATAGTTATAGCGTTGTATTTATAATATATTTACATTTACTTATTAACTTTGAGTATATTATATAACATTTTAATGAAACCGTTTCAATGCATATTACTACGTAATATATATTTACTGTTTCGGGTAAGTTTCGCAACCTCTAACTGTCACGTTAACCACCGGTTTACAATACTAACACCTATAGGTCCTGTGTATACACATGACTTGTATACAAACACATTAACTGGTTAATAATTAATAACACGATAACACGTACATATAGCTGATAGAGGCGTTCCTGTTCGATAAGAGGACACCATTGATTGCGGGGATACCATCTGACCTTCTACTGGCGACCTTGAGGATTTTCATCACCTTCCACCTCGAGAGAATTGTGAACGATCATACATGGAAACATCTGTACCACATAACCAGTTAGTTCTAGTGTGTATATATTAATAAAATATGTAATTCATGAAAGTGTACACACGCTAGTATAAATATTCATTTATTTATAAATATATTTATTATATATATATTTATATATATTCTATGTATATATAGGTAAAAAATGGTCGCTCATTAATATTATAATAAATAAAATGCTACTACTGATTAAATAGAGAAAATAGGATCTACATAATGATAAATATAATACAATATAATAAGCGATAAACTAATAATACAAGTTCAGTACTGTACATGAAAGATTTGAACGAGGGAATATATACCGGTAAAGTAACTATTGTAACTATAGTGTATATATATATATATATATATATATAAATAAAGAAGGCTATGTGACTTATATGTGTGGATTTAGCTAAATAATTTCGGAATTAATACAATATTAACCAGCGTGGAACAATTGGGTATATGAAGTAAGATAATGATATAATAGAAGGATTATGGATTGATAAACCCAGAATTATCTATCAACTAATAATGAAATATGATAAAAACCGGGATGGGTGAACGAGAAAAATTCTAAATAATTGATCAAACGATATATTTTTAATGGGAAGTGATTACAAATTGTAACTATGGATAGATAGTTATTCATTTGCTAGTATTAATTTAGGAACACGAATTGTTAGTATTCTGAGATTTGGTATAACCTATATCTGTGTATGAGTTTATCTACATATATTACATGTTGATGACGAGATTGAAGATGAGACTTCATAATAATTAATTATCATTAATGATGGATAAAGCGTTGTTCTGGTATAATACCTAAAGAGGAGTTAATTAATATAATACATAATTAACTTAATTAACAAATAACGTAGTTTTTATTCATAATTAGTAGTAACTTTAACTTATATAATATTAGAAAATTGTAAGATCTATTAAATATCAATACGTAAGTAAGTAAATAAAATACCTACGTAAGTGGTTTAATAGTTTAGCTATGTGATTCACTATATTGCAATTACTGATACATTTCCAGCATGTACTTACAATAGTGTGCATGCAAATTAGGAAATAAAGGAATAACACTTTCATTATAATATTGCTTATAGGTTGAGTTAAATATGTGAAAATGATAATATAATTATCAACATATGTTTAATAAATAGATTTATATAAAGTTATCTATCTTGTTCAGAATATATACATAATACAAATATATATATATACCTTATTTTACCTTTCCTTATTTATTCATGATATACACCCATTAGCATGTCCGATAATTTGGTTAGGCTAGGACTTACAAATAGTATAATACCTAAATAATACGTAGGTAAGCTTAGACCATCATACCATTTATTAAATGTAAAAGTCTTTGTTGAAAACTTAAATAACACTTACAATACACATACATTATTTTTGATTCTATTTTATGTTATCATTTATTTATTTATTATAGTTATACATTTATTTATATTTTTTTTTTGTAATAATTTTCGTCTTTATTTTATGCACTTTTGAGATATTTAATGAGATAATTAAGTGTCTACATAAACAAAATATAACAATAAATATAAACATGAATATGAAAAGTTAAATAAGTTAAATATATTATAATTAAAAATAAGATTCTATCATTCATATATCACAATATTCATATATATATAATAGTGTAGTTACTTGTGAGGGTTATTTACACAATTTATAAAAGTAGGTTTAGATACTTTAAACCTAGGTTTATATATAGCTATATACTTTAAATAAACAACATTTTAGGAGAATATTACTTATATGTATGTTAATGATATAGTAATTAAGTAGTTTTTATCGGGTGTGATTAAAAACTAGGAAATATCATAATAATTTAATATAATTAGTTGTAATTATAATTATTAATACCAGTTTATAGTAAGCCGGTGACTATAGTCTATATATAGTTAAATCTATGATTAACTTCATACATGAATTAACTATATATATATATATAAATATATTCATTAATTAATTAATTCAATGACATACTATTATATACAAGTCCATTTATTTGTATTCTTATATTGAAAATGAACTACGTATGAATATTTTGTATTATATGTGTTAATTTAATCCACTCATTAATGAATGTAACCATTATGTAATAACAATTAAACAGTGGAGCAACAACTGACCGACGGAACGCAGGCTAAATACGCCGTCAACAATATGATACTGCAGAATAAACAACTTCTTGCTTTTCTGTTGATCTTCATCGACAAGTTATTACCGCCCACAAACCCCACGTGGGCTAACACGTGATCACGTGGTACCACACGTGATAACGTGGGCTCACACGTGATCACGTGATTAGTCGTGATTAATACGCATATCTGAACAATCGTGTAATACAAGTAGCATATGCTTTCAGTACATATGCCTATGTTTATTGCTTTAGCTGTATTTTTAATACTATAATTATATAGTATTATATATAAATATATAATAATATTACTGTTATATAGTGAATCACTTAATAATTCCATGCATTATTTCATATGCCCCTCCATGTTATATACTCTCCGTATTATATCACATAATATCATCGAAATTATCGATATGTTCGTTACATGCCTTCATGATAATCCAGTAAACACACACACAAATATATATATATATATATATATATATATATATACTGTTATAATATCGACTTTATTATTTATTTCTTTCTTTTTAATATTCAAAATATATTTTGATTCAAGAAGTATACGCCTTTATTTACCTATTACTCCCACATTTCACACCTCTTCGTGACATGTCAATAGGTCAGCCTTCGTTTTAGTTGTTTATATATTGTAATCAATCGAATTGTTTATTGTATAAAGTCACGTGAATTTATCTATTTAATACATATCAGAAATATATATCTTGCGCTCTCATTTACATACATATATGTAATTGTTTTTTTTAATTTGTGTAACACACATACAAATATAATACTTTAAAATTATATTAACGTAGACTTACTAATAAAAAACGTACACATACACAAACGTACGCATACATATATACAAGCACGGAAACATATAAACACACGCGTACACATCGACTAACTCCGCCGTACAAATTCATGCGTACATATATATTATCGCGTTTCCGCAAAAACGCACACGGACATATTTAATAATGCGCACTTAAAAACGCACGCGAACACCTATAGGTTCCTGTTCTACGTGGAGACCAACAGACCAGATTACGACTCCGACTTCGTTGTCTCTTTCTTCTCAACCCTATTGTTCTCGAATGTTCACAACGACCCCGTTGTCAGGGGTAACCACGACGTTAATGTATATGTTCGTAACACACTTACATATGTGTACATATACGTTTATATATACGTATATATATAATATATATTAATATAATATATATATATATATTATATATATATATATATATATATATCAAGTCTCGTTAAATTCCCAATTAATTGACTATTATATAATATAATAGAGCACATATTTTAGAGAGCTGATCATGATTCTATTCGAATAGAATATTAAATAATTAAAAATAAAATATATAATTAAAATAATCACATGTCAATTATACTTATCAATAATAAGCAACGATTTTCAAACCGTTTAGATGGCACATCATTATGTCGATATTCTTCTATAGAACTTATTGAATTGTATCAGTATATTATTTTTCTTCGGAATCATAAACACATTATCTTACTATAATTTAAAATTCTTCTCACATATTTATAATATATTATTTTAAACTAATTAATATCTCAAAATGTTGGATTATATATTACTTAAAGCTATACATACAAATGTTTATAGTTGTATATTGAAGTGTAATTTATTTTCCCGTTAAGAGGGTATCCACTACTAGTATTACAGGAAACTTCCCGGAAATATTTTAACTTTTTAGGGGGAATCCATTTAAAACTTGATAGAAAATGGTTTTAGAGTTACAATATTTCATGCAATTTGCCAGAAATTCTTGTAGTGGGATAATCCCTTTATGAAAATAAATTTAATTTATATTGTAAAATAAATATTTTATTTCCAGATATATGTATATGACAAATATATATTATTATCATCTGAAAATAAATCAATATGAATATTTAAATATAACATTACATTAAATTACATTGGATCTAAAACCGATCTAGTGGTACTTAATATATATATATATATATATATATAATATTTGTATTATGAGAAATAATATCAAATACTTTTGCAAAATCAATAAATATATTATATCGATTAATTAGTAGTATTAATAGTATACTAACATTTTAAACATTTTACAATTGTAATTATTATAGTAATATATTTTTAAATAGTATAATATTATAAATATTATCTTTTATAATATTATATATTTACATTCTTCCTCTAAAAGATATTATTAACAATTAACTATTAATTTGCTGATAATATCGAACTTCGTCCTACCTTACTCTTTCTGATGATATCAGCTTTAACTTTGCCGTGGTCATATTCTTAACTAATTTACCAACACGGACTTATTATTAAATAACTCTCACAAAAAGAGTACTACATTTTAACCTAAAATACGTGAAAAAAATTGTACACATATACTCATAGATAAAATACAATGAACCCTAATTATAAAACTAAATAAATGTTTATTATATTCTCGACGTAACAACATTTTCTGTATCAATATTAACGATATAAAAATATATAAATCACCATTTATACATAAACAAACAAATATAAATTAAATATACTTACGAATAGATGTATTGTATGCGACTAACTATTTCAATACTACACTACTGCATTTTTGTCATTCACGTGTGAATAAATATTAACTAGATGCAATAATACTTTATTCCGTGAACTTATTTTATCGAATTGTTTATTTATTTATATATTGTTCTCGTTCATTATCAACTACATTATAGTGGTATGTGCATCTATATTGTCTGGGGTCTATGTCTCAGTGGGACAACCAAAAGCTAGTAAGTCAGAGGTCCCGGATTCGACTACAGGTAGTTCTTATTTTTCTCTTGTGTTTATCAAGAACTTAAAAACGATTAATCAAAACACAAGAAAAAAAATGTTATTATTTGTATTGTATTTTCCGGGGCCCCTCACAGATATTTATAACATGTATAAGTCTATGACTTCTTGAGGTGTCCACTTGTATCCGCTATTTGTATTGTATTCAATATATATATTTATGATTTAAATAAATAAATAAAGGATGTCACACCTATGATAAGTATCAATGCACAAGTGTATCATCATCACCATAAGCTATACTCCTCTATTAACAATTCACTTCATATAATCTACACAATTCAAATAATCACTACCAAACTAGCATATCGTAACATTAAATTAAACTTAATTTGCTTATAACTGAAACTGCTGACAAATTTCTGAACACACTACCAAAACATCTTCATACCTTTCCACATGAACAGTAATCATAATATTCAAAATCAAATTAAATAAGTATTCCAAAATTTGTTAAATTATACCACTATATATATAGTGGTATTATATAATAAAGTGTATAGGTATATCCTAAACTATGTACATACCTTATGATATTAATATATTCCACTAAGTACTATTCGTGCCTACCTACTATTATATTTGTTGTGAATCGTAATATTATTAGCACAGATTTCTTTTTGCCTACCACTTTAAATAATGTGTTCTAATTAATTATATTTTATATAGATAGATAGATATATAGATATATAGTTTATTGCATTAATATGAACATATGTATGTATATATATATAATAATAAAATGAAATAATATGAAAAAAAGACACAAAACAAAAATTTAATAAATAACTAAATTATTAAAATTAACAATTGTATTATACATGCCTCAGTGGTAGATATCTACCTAGGTAACATAATTACTGAAAATACAAAAACTCACCAACCATTGTTCAACTAATCCGACCGAAGCTCTCGGGAAGCTAAACCCATATGGGGTTGGTCAGGTCCCAAGGGTTGATCAGGACCTATAAAGTAGAATTTGTGACGTATCTTGGTGTCGAAATCAGATGCTAAGTAGTGATAAATTCCAGTCAATTTAATAAATCGGTATAACATAAAAATAAATAATAATATTACATTTAAATAAATAAATTAAAGTATTTATCAAGCCTATAGGATCTATGGTTCTATAGATACAAATGCGTGTAATGATCCACAATCAGATACATGACTTGGCAGTTTATTCTATTCCATAGCTATTCTATTCCTAAAAAAGTATGCAATATTCTTCAATATTATATATATATATACTACCATAATATATACACATATATATGTATATATATATATGTATATAAATACTAATCGAGTGAACATTATTAATGTCAGATGATATACGCGATGATCGAGTACGCCAGGCAACCCGCTGATGAAATGATCTGGAGAGACTTCATTAAGCAAATCTACATACCTCCGAATTTCCTACAATAATAAATAAATAACGTGAATGATATATATATCATATATATATATATATATATATATATATATGTTTATTTAGCATTATTATATTTAAAAATAATACGATATAAATATGTATTATATTATTCTCTAATGAATATACATATATGAATCATTATTAGAATAATTATATAGTTAATATATATCATAATCATCTTATCATAATTATTAAATAAAATTATATAGTTATACATATATTTTATTAAATATATATATATATATTTAATATATATATATATATATATATATATATTTTAATATAAATATATATATATATATATATATTTAATAAAATATATGTATAACTATATAATTTTATTTAATAATTATGATAAGATGATTATGATTATATAGGGTTTATTAATCACTAAAATAGGGTCATGTAGACCCCTTAGCTCGTGCGAGAAAACACATAATAATAAGATAATAATAATACGATAAAATGTTGATATTAATAATACGTTGAAGATAAAACGAGACAAAAATAACGAATATACAAATAATAAGTTCGATGATTTAGTGATTAGAGGTAGAGAGAAAATAAGAAATGAGATTTATAATATTTTGTGAGTCAAATATATTATAACTAACAAAATATTATAAATGTTCTATAGAAGTGTTATAGAACGGGTGGTAGGAGGGAATTCCATAGAGTGGAAACGACATTTTTAAAAGCTCTAGAACTTAGGGAAGTTTTACTATAATTCCGGGAGATAAGGAGATAATGTATTTTCTTTAAGATTCTGTATTTATGAACAATTAATATGTTATATAATATCTATATAATAGGTCAACTAAGTTATTTAGATAATAAATATTAATTAATTACATTATATATATATAAATATATATATATATATATATATATATATATATATATATATATATATATATATATATATATTACTTACCTTACCAGGTCGAGCTTGCTCGGTAGTCCATGATATACTTCTTCCAACCTTCTCTATCATTCATTGCCGTCTTTATTTTGTCTGTCGTTAGCAGATCGGTATCATCCCGCAGTTGATCTATGTATGTCTTCGCTGGGCGTCCACACGAACAGTTACCATGCTGTGGTTGAAATAGTAACAGGTCGCTCGCTACTTCATATTTGCTTCTCCAACAGTGACTAGCGAACCTCAGCCTTTGCATGCGTATATATTTACTAATTTTTGGAATATTTCCATATAATTGCTCATTTGTTAGATGATCTCGCCAGGACTTATTTGTTACGGCTCGGAGCATGCATGTGTATGTTCCATCAATCTTTTTCTCTAACGAGGTTGTTAGAGTCCAGATTACAGAACCGTAAACGAGCACTGATTCGACTGCAGCTCTGAACAATTTTCTTTTAATTTCTCATTAATATATATATATTTATATATTAATGCAATCAAATCTAACAAAAATAATATATACACATATTCTATCAACTTACGTAATGACACATAGGTACTAACTAATTTCACTTAACAACAAATCATACCTTATTATTTAAATTATTACTGACGACAACACATATATATATACTCTTTTTCACTGAAACTTGGACAAATATTGAAAAATATGATCATCTGACCTCACATACATAGCTGTAACACATAATACCCACTACAGAGGGTACTATGAAATATAGTTCATTCAAAAATATAAGACTTCGCATGATGGTGGACTAGCTGTCATCATTAACTCAAATAGTATACTAATACAACATTCCAACCACGCGTTAAACTACATTGAACTGCTACTACAACACCTCAAAGTACCTAACAGTACAAACTACCTACATATATTACTACTAAACACACAACTTCACTATTAATATCCTAACGATATATGGAATTCTTCATGAATTACATGATGAGAATAATGTGATATTAAATTATCTATACTAGGTGGTTTCAATGTTAATTCAAAATATATAGTTTTTATATAGAAGATAGTAGGGTAGATTGGTGAATTTATAATCATATAGTGTATACAACTATAGTTGTAATTTGGAAGTAGTATAGAAGTAGAGATCTCTTATATATAACCTGGCTATAGCCAAAATTGACCTCGTACTGCACTTACTTACTGATGACACAACTTCTATTGTACTACTTACTAAAACGTCGGTACTATACGTGATACCTATATTTTAACAATATTAATTATTCTATAACCTTTTTTATCTCATGGCAATCATCGTGGTGGGTGTCACAGTAATCCCGGTTAGGGTTACCATATTAACTCATAAGTCGATTATTATACTTAAATCAATGCATATTCAGTTATATTTTTCTGAATTCTTTCGTTTTAGTATTACACTTTCCTATATAACCTTTACCTAATATTTAATGTATCGACTTATCGATACTAACATTTTACATTTTAATATTTGTATATTGATATTATTAATTATATTAATAATACCAATTTTCTTATTTCTGGTGATTTCTATTTCCTTTTTTATTTGAACTTATTTATTTTATTATAAAAAAACTATAGTTTTTTTTAAATTAATTATCTATCAATAGAGCTTGCCATACTGATATTAATATATATATAAAAAATGTTTTCTCTAATATTTAAAAGTAATTTGCACTATCCACAACTACCCCTTTCCACAATAACCGTCATACCCCTATTTAGCTTCCATATATTGATAACATCTCCCTCCCCGCTCTTAACTATAGTCACCGCCGTTATCATGAAAACAGTATTGATGAAAAGTAATCTTCATGAACATATGAGAACCAATATCTAATCAATTTCTAATACATAAATCTAAATTATTGTTGCTCATTAATCCCATAATTAGTTGTCGTTTTAAAAAGTACAGGTTTTAATTTAGCTTCAATGGTGTGTGGATATCTTTGTTGTAAATGAGCAAAAGTTTACCCTTATTTATCCGATCCATTTACAAATTCTTTATTGATCCAAGTGTAATATATAATAGAGGTAATATGATGTCATATGTTGTAACAAGCGGTTGTGAATGACATTGTATGAGTCATGATGTACATTCTCTCTAATTAGCACATCAAGTTGTGTACAATGATCAACATCAACACGATTATCTTACACACAGAGAAAGCCAGGGTATTTTGTGTATCCTGCTTGTTGTCCCAAACATATCGATACTACCTTTAAATCCACACATATTCTAAGTAGGTATGATACCTATGATCAGTACATGTTAGTGGATCAAGTATAATGGACGTGTTGATTTAGATTTTAGTCATTTGTATTGTGTATCCCAGGGTAAGAGATCCAAAAGTATTATCATTAATGAGCAATAAAGCATTTATATTTGTATTTTATGATTCTTTGAATAGCCTTATTATTATGTTCATAGGATATGCTCATTAATTCAACTACTCTATTTATAATATGCAAATATATCAATGAACCTGTATTGGTAAATAATTAATAAACGTGACGTCCATAACAACAGTACAGGGGATATATCGATTCCGGAAACAAGTTTAAGATATTAAATGAAATAGTTAAGTTTTGTTGGAATAGCAGCACTAAGTGGTCTTGAATTGTCTTCACTTGTCATAATGTAGATGGAATATTCTAATATTATAATGTATACTTATTATATATAAATAAATATATGTATTAAATATATATATATATATATATATTTTTTTTTATGGTTATTTTATTTTGGTGGATTCCTTTCATTCAGGAACTTGGAAGAAGTTATCACTTAACCATTCAATATTTCTAATAAATATTATTATTATTATATATATATATGTATATATCTTACCCTGATTTATAAAAATTGAACGGACTTGTCGATGTGGATGCAACTGATATATTTAATCTATATAGCAACAATTTCAGAGGGCCTAAATTGAAGAAAATGAAAGAAAAAGTGTAGAACAAACGCCCATGTGGGCCTTGCCCACTCGAGACCTTCGGTTGTGTTACCTCTCCTGTTTGACAACTTGCATTATCGGATCCTATATATTGCTTCAACGGCTCGTATACTCCAATGTTTTATTTTATTTTACTTCACCATTTATTGCTTGTTTTTTGTATCGTGTCGTTTTGTTGTAATGTTATCACATTTATATATGTTATATAATTATATGTATTTTTTTTCTTTTTGTTATATATAACGAGTAATTCAATAAACATTTGATTTATATATATATATATATATATATATATATATATATATATAATAGTACAACAGTGCACAATACGTTATATACAGTATATTAAATATAATATATATTATAATTTATATACATGTATATATTTATATTAACATTCTCCAATATTTTGACAATATTTTCAAAAATTGTAAAAGTGTAATAAAAAACACATGATCTGATCTTAAAAACTAATTACATATTTATATTAAGTGTAAAAAGTAGTATAGAAAACATAAATGAAACCCAAACCTCAAAAATCATGCTATCCAGATAAAATCTAACAAATGTAGCCATTACGAATTATTATTAGTATACATATATCAGAACGTATAAATACATAAAACTCAAGTTTTCAACTATTTATATAATATAATGTAATGGTAATTAATATTAACCGTTAGATCACTATATAGAGTGGAACCTATATTTCTGTTGAAACATGTATACCATATATGGGAAAGTTGACACATAATACGGACATTTTAACAATAAATGGTTTTAACTAAATATTTGTATTCAAAAATAACAATATATTATTATTATCTGATTATAGATATTATTGTGATATTAAAATGGTATTAAATCTTTTAATGTTATAAATAACGGGGGTGTCCGTTATTTTTTTCATTTTTTTAATATACGATTTATTTCTACTTTCGATTATTTTTCATTTATTTTTACGGTAACTATAAAACGTTTTAATTTCTTTAATTTTTTAATTTCTTATTATTCTTTGTTTATTTCTATAACGTATGTTATCGTTAGCAAATATTTGTACTTTATAATTTCTATTATATGTTCGACTAGGGGAAAGTAACCTAATAGGGAAACTTTAACATTAAATAGTCTTAACATTGTATGACTCATTATTTTTATTTAAAATTACAATATATCAATATTATTTGATTATAGATATTATTGTGATATTAAAATTGTATTTAATATTTTAATTCCATAGATAACGGGGGTTTCCATATTCGGTACCAATTTTCGAATACGGACATCATGTGTTATAATAAGGATACAATATATACCACTAGATAAACTATATATTATTGATGAACCAATCAGATAAATTACAATTACATTATTTATCATTAATTTTATGAATAATTTAATGTAATTTAATTAGTAATTAATTTATTAATTTTGATTATTTTATTAATTAATAATACAATTTAAGTATCTAAATAATAACATTTGTAGATTTAGCTTCATTTGTGGTATTAATATTATAACGCACGCGATTTTTATGAAAATCAGAATAGTTCACATGCTGCTCACTGATTGGTTATAGGGTGTCTGACAGACACTGTCTGTATTAAGATATCTATATTTTCCATACTATGGATTTATATGACCTGTAGATATATGCTTATAACTTAATTAATATTTGATAACAAATAGTGAAATTATGTATATAATGTTTAGAATACTTTAGTTTTTAATAATATATTATTAGGTATTATTACCTATGTTTTGTATCAATACATTTGTATATTCTTGAGAAGGTTTTAAGTTTAATTTTTTTTTCATAAATATAAAAATGTAATAAATAATCAGTTTATTGGATATAACAGCAATATTTTTAATAATACAAAAATAAAAATACTTATTTTTATTATTTAAAAAATTATGAATATTTTATTCACTAAACATTTTTTTGTAGGATTTATGGTTTCTGAGATACAGAGAGTGACCGTATTCGGGCACTATCCGTATTCGGTTACTTTCGCATATGTTTCTTGTTGAAAATACTATCTTAAATTTAAGTGAAATATGAAATATTCGTGTTAAAATTCATGACTCTATATAATAATCTATATATATAATTTTAAATATAAAATTCGAAGTGTTAACTATTTTTTAATATTAATGAATTCTTGAGCTCTATTCGCAAAATAATATTTTTATTTTCTATTATTATCTCATATTTTAAACATTTGTTTATGTTCTTTTCTCTACTTTATTATTATCGAATAATTATTAATTTATCAATTGATTATATCGGTTATATAATTTTCTAAAATAAAAAATAAATCTATAAATACATTATTAATAATTATAATAACAATAACTATAATAATTACAACATTGATAAATTTGTTATTATTAATAATAGTATTATTATTATCATCATCACCATCACAATTATAACGCAGTGACGCCACTGCATATAGGATGACCAGTACTAGGACCACTGCCTATAGGTTGACGACTACTAGTCTAGATAACAGTTGTCATCCTAATAAGACTAATGACGGGGAGGCAACGTAACCTGATAGCAGTAATCACTGGCAGGTAATGCTGACACGCCCGAGTGTGTGTGTGTGGATGTAGAAGTAGAGGTAGTGGTAGTGGTGGAAGTACGCGTGTAGTGAGAGCATGGCATGCAAGTGTGCATACTCTAAGTGAAGCTAATATGGTAATGCGCACGTTCCATGTGTCATCTTCTCATATATATATATATATATATATATATATATATATATATATATATATATATATATATATTTATATGTAATATATATATATATACATATTCATGTTCTTTAGAAGCTAACAAGATATATATTTTATATCTAAATATTGATTATTCTAAACATGTATTAACAATATATTATAATACATATAATTTATTAATTAGTAATACACACACATCTTAACACTTCCTTACTTACCTATTAGTTGTATTTACTATAGTTTTCGATTATTTATCATATTTAACATATTGTATTTTATTTGTACGTGTATATATATATATATATAGAAATCAGTATATTTATATATATACAACGATTTTAATTTTTAAATATAATCTTTAATATATATAACACTGACTTACTACCTTACTCTATTATTTGTATATATATATTTATATCTATTTTATTTTTATTGTTATATTTTATGTACATTTTATTAAATGATGATTTAGATTTTGAGTAGTTTTTTATATTATTATTTTAGTACTTTAATATTTGCATATAATAATTAGCACATATTTGATATTTTAATAATAATATATTGACTATTTTGTTTTATGTGTATATGCTTAGTTTTTGGTGGAAAGCAAATACTTACAATAATAGCATACAGTAATATTATTTTTTCAACGGTAAGTCTTGGTATACCTATTAAAATATTGAAGTACACAAGTTTAATTTTGCCTGAAAATATAAATTTTATTTGTATACTTGTTTATTTAGAATTTGTAACCGAAATTTTCAAAAATACATTTCAAATTTTTTTTTTAATTTTTACTTTATTCATTTTATTTATTTTATTACATTCTGTTATTGATTTTAGTTATTTAAATTGTACTCCACATTATCTTAATGGGTGAAAGACTTGACAAACCATACTTTTTCATTCACCCAGGCCTTATACCAAATCTGATATTATTATTATTCTTATTATTATTACATATATCGATTTCATATAGGCATATATTAATATATGAAAGTTACCATAATTATACCACACATATATATATATATATATATATATATATATATATCATCGGTCTTATAATTCACCATGATGAGATACATACATGTATTATAGAAGCTATTTTACAAGCTATATATATATATATATATATATATATATATATATCTTGTAACCTCTATAGAGGAATATATATATTTTATATATAAAAGATATAATAAATAAAATGCAAACATGAATATTATTATCAAATTTAGGTTTGTACGGCAGGCTAATAATAGAAGCAGATTATGGAAAGAATTACCCTTACATATTTTTATAATACAGATTTTTTGTTGAAATATCTAAACATAAATAATATAAAAATAATAATATAACATATTTTAATACTGGTAATTTTAATAAATTTTTATTAAACTGATTTTTTTCAAATACGTAAACATAAAGAGTAATATAAATATTTTATTTGAAAGTTTGATTTTAATATCTGGAATGATAAAAAAAATATGTAATACCTTCTCAAATATATATGTTTTAATATATACATTAAGCTTATATAGCCTGCTATCTTTACATTATAAGTAATATTATATATAGGATATATCTGTTTTGTATATTTTATATTGTTGATACTTTTGTTTATCGAATATATACATATATAAATATATATAATTATACGATTATATAGTCAGTAAAGAGGAATATAGAATGGATATTAATTTAAGTTGAGCCATTTTATTATATAATAATATACAATTATTGTACACATTATTGTATGGATATCAATATAATATCTTCGATAACTAAGTTATAGCAAGGACAAAACGTCTGCTAAAGTTTATTTCGTGAAACTTTTATTTTTCGCTTGAATAATTTTATCGTATTAAATATAAGTCCAATAGTACACATTTGTATTTTATACAACATTTAAAAACAAAAACGCTTTTTAATTCAATAATTTAAATATGATTATATTTAATTCATAATATAATTTAATACACATATGCACACTATAGAGTATATGTATTATATTAAATGGAATTTTGACATCAATAATATAAAATAACACCAATGATAACGTTCAATATAAACGTAATTTATAAATACATTCATATTTTTAATAACATATTTATATAAAAATACAATTTAAAAATATGAATGCATTTTTATTTGACCTATAAATAAATATCTATGCAATCTTAAATATAAAGATTTAAATTTAATTAAATATACCACTGAAAAGTATAAATCTCGGAGAACAAAAAGTAACCATTACAAAGATAACGAGTGGATGTCATATCCTTGGTAACTAAACGTAACTAAAAGTAACTTACATCAAATATAATAAATCTAAAACATTTATTATGTAATATGTGTTACATAAGTCATTTATAATAATATATACATAAGTCATATTAATAAGTCATTTATTTGATACCACATATATGTGTCTATACTATATTCCATTCATTAAATTATTATTATGAAACCCGCTTTATAATAATAATATAATTATATTATTTATAATTACTGTTCTAATAGTTAACATATATGTATTTATATATATATATATATATATAAAGCAGCTAATTATCATTTATTTAGAATCAAATGTATCCGTAAACATATTACTTGTCCCCTATGTGCTGTCCTTATTAATTCACTTGTAATTTCTCGTATTGATTATTGTTCTTCTTTATTATATATCCTTCCTGCTTCTTCAATTGCCCCATTAAATAGAATCATCAGATCATCTATACGATCCATTTTCAATATTAAACTATCTGACCATTCCTATACTGACTCATTTCAAATTATACCAAACTGGTTTCCCTATAGAAAACGATCTCTAATTAGACTCCTTTCTATTACCCATAAATCTATATATTTTTCCATTCCTTCATATATATTTGACCTATTTTTAATTCGCTCCACCACCCACAATACACGTTCAACTTCCAGTATCAATCTAATTATCCCACAGCCATCCTCCCTTAAATTCCAGAAACGCTCTTTCTCCTACATTGTCCCATCTATCTGGAATGCACTCCCTTCATCTATAAGATCTATTCAATCTCCCACCTCCTTTAATTCTCATCTCAAGTCATATTTATCCAGTATCTAATTTCATTATATTATTATTAACTTTTATATTTCATTATTATTACTTCCACATTGTTAGTTAGTTTATTTCACTTTGTTGTTGTGGTTGTTTTATTTATATTATTTATTTTACGTGCACTTACGAGGAGTGTTATCACTTTGTAACGGTGCCTAATAAACTATATTTCATCATCATCATCATCATATATATATATATATAAAAATATATATATATATATATATATATATATATATATATATATTTAATAATATTTAAATAAATCAAACATTAATAATAAATAAACATGATTTTAGGATTACAATATTAATAGGTATATATATCTATCTATCTAGGTGTATATATATCTGATTTTAAATAATCTATCTAATATTACTCATATACAAATATATATCGGCATTTTTGGAAATATATTAGTTTAAAAGTCGGAAAACGCAAAGTTATAGAATATATTTACAATACTAAAGCGCTATAGGGCTTTGTATTTACGTTATATATATATATATATATATATATATATATATATATATATATGCATATACCAATGTTTATATTGAGTTAATTCATTAATAATTATTTGATATAATTTGAAATAACACATTTATGTATTGATTTTATTTTTATACGGAAATAATTACTTGGAAATGAATATAAAACTAAAATATATGTAGGAACATGATGTTTTCTTATTGAAAGCAATGAAGTTTCAAATTAATATATTTTGAACCAATTACATATTTATAATCTTATATATAAAGTAACATTGTGCGTTTTATATTATTTTAATATTTAACTAAGATCTTTATCATATGCGATGTAGTTGTCATTTTATTGAATAGTTGCATTGGTATTATTAATTATATTTATTTTCTAAATGAGGACCATATTAATGACATAGATAATATAACAATAGTTTAATAATAATAATAATAATATATTATTAATATAATATATTAATATAAATTAATATAATTATAATACAAAATTAACGATAATGGCCGATAAATTAATAAATTAATAAATATTTAATAATCTCTGAATAAGAGTAGTTTATTATAGAAAACGAAACATAAAAATGATTACAAAATGATAAAACATTTTAATAACTTCGTTATTAAATATGATAATGACAAGGATGATTTGGTATTAACCGCTGTGTTAAAAAGCATTATGTGTGCTACATCATACGAGTTATATTCTAGTAAATAGTTCAGTATACTATATATATATATACTATAGTAAACTCAATCATGTCTGGTATATTATATATATATATATATATATATATATAATATATATAGTATACTATAATAATGAAAATACGCAAATAATTACAGAATAATAAAGTAAGGGATAATTCAATCGAATTTAATCGTGGAATAAATCTATATTACATGTTAATAATATAAATAAATTTATGAAAATGACTTACATATATATATATATATTATTGACATATATGTGTACTTATATGTAATTATATATATATATATATATATAAACGCATGAGTATTGAAGTATACGTATATGTATGGTATTAGAGTATACAGCGTAGCATGCGTGTGCGCATGTGTGTATGCGTATGTGTACCACGGTACGGTTACTACGACCTCTCGCCTTTACCGGACATCGCCTGAGTCACGCCTCCATCATCTCGGTATTTTGTCCATTCCGGTGAGTTTCAGCCGCCGAGATTCTCCGTAATAACTCGAGATATCGATGTGACCCATGTGATCGGAGTTCATCGACAGGTGGTGGTGGTGGTCCGCGGCCACGGGGTTCATGTGAGGATGTCCTAGCGGTAGAAACGGTAACTGATGTCCTACCGGCGATGGAAGCGGGGGCAGAACGGAGCCCATGTGGGGTGGGGGCGGACCGTGTAGCGGAATTAGATTGTCGCCTACACCGACGTCGCCGCACATGTTCTGCGTGACCCGATGACCTTCGATAGTTGACCTCTGTTGACCGATGCACGAGACGGGTGACGGCGATTTGTCACCCTCGGATTCTACTTCGTTCAACTTTTCCGCGGCCTCCATCGATTTCTGATGCATCCCTACATGAATAGTATATATATATATACAATAATAGTTAATATAATGTATATATTTATGCCTGTATATAGGTTAGCCATATATGGCAGTTATTCCTATATATATAGGCTTAACTGACATATTTGAATCATTATACTAAGGCGTCAGATATATCTTATATACAAGCAGTATGCTGCACTAGGACATATTGGATGCGGGTTCAAGCCCCGTCCGGACCAATAAAATAGGTCTCAAATAATATTTAGAAGTGATCTTATATAATTGTGTACATATAATGATCGGCTCTCGTTAAAACAATGGATGACTTAACATAAGAGCGGCTTCGAAGGGATATTAGAGCCATGTGGTTATAAGTGAAAACTTCATCTATGTTCCTGGATGGGATGAAAGGACTCGAGTGGATCCACCAAAATTAATAACAATAACAATAATAAATTTAACAAAATATATATAGTTTAGGGGAAAGTACCCTATACGGACACTATCGGTATCTCAGAAACCATAAATCCTACAAAAAAAATGTTTAAATTGAATAAAATATTCATAATTATAATTATAATTATAAATATATATATAAATAGTCTAAAAAGGTATTTTTATTTTTTAATTATAAAAAATATTGCTGATATATCCAATAAACTGATTTTTTTATTACGTTTTTAAATTTATGAAAAAAAAATTCAACTTAAAACCTTCTCAAGAATATGCAAATGTATCGATATAAAATCTAATACTATATTATTAAAAAATAAAACATTCTAAAATTATATATATAATTTCTGTATTTTTTTTATAAAATATTCATTAAGTTATATATCTAGAGGTCATATAAGTCCCTAATACGGACACCCTATAACCAATCAGCGTGCATCGTATGAACTATTATGAATTTCATAAAAATTGCGTTCGTTATAATATTAATACCAAAAATAAAGCTAAATCTACAAATTTTATTATTTATATACTTAAATTGTATTATTAATTAAAAAAATAATAAAAATAAATAAATTAACTAATTAAATTAGAATAAATTGTTCATAAAATTAATTATAAATAATGTAATTGTAAGTTGTCTGATTGATTCATCAATAATATATAGTTTATCTAGTGTTATATAGGGTGTCCGTATCATAACACAGGGTGTCCGTATTCGGACATGGGTACCGAATGCGGACACCCTCATTATCTACGGAATTAAAATATTAAATAAAATTTTAAAATCACAATAATATCTATAATCATATAATATTAATATTAATTTTAGAATAAAAATAATGAGTCAAAAAATTGTAAGACCATTTATTTTTAAAGTGTCCGTATTTAATACCTATAGGTTACTTCGCCCTATATTAACTAATAACAATTATAGTCACCTTAAATATATTTATCAGTTACCTATTAATTGAATAATACACACTGTGTACTACACAGAGTCAATATTGTATTTTAATATCATTGAATTTAAATTACTTTTATAAGTAAAATATATTTGTATATTTTTTTTAGTTTTATAAAGTAGTACCTATAGTATATATTAGTTGTCTCATTAGAAATAGTTTCAACTGATTAAAAATGAAGTTAATTATGTAATTGAAGACCTCCAGATATCAATCGTTATGAATGTACATACACTGTAAGTATCTCATTATTTACGTTATTATAAATTTATCAAGAATATTCAAATACAACTGTATTTTTGAAGACAAATATATTTTATAATTTTTGTAAAAATAAATTAGATTAAATATTTTATCGGATAAAATTAACATGTTAGGCACATATGGAATATATTTTGAAATAATATATGAGTTGTTATTCGCGTGCAAACCTAGCAACCATGGAGCGTTACTCTCAGCTATGCCGTCCTCGGCTGATTTAACGATGGTCTCCGGCAGGGGTAGCGAGTGTCGTACCATGGCCCCGTATAGTCCGTACTCCGCCATTATTGAACTTCGACCCCAGGTCTTCTCGCTCTTTCTCCATTTAGCTCGTCTGTTCTGGAACCACACCTAACAATCAGACGTATATTATAATGTAAAATTGAACTTCATCGAACAAGTATCGCATCATTTGTATAGGATATATATATATATATATATATATATATATATATGTATAGGATATATTATGTATGTTACTATTTATGTTACTATTTAAAATACATGAATATTATCAGAATGGTATATATATATATATATATATATATATATATATATATATATATATTTAAAATACCTATAATTAAAATGTAGGTTTTGTATGCAAGCATTAAAGTTACCCATATGTTAACTATGCATAGTGGTCGCTATCGGGTTTCCCTTACATAACGGCATATATAGGCCTATATGCCTATATTATAATAACGGTTACTAAGTTAGAAGTTGGTTAAATCTCGTGGCGAATGTAGGGTTAGCTGTAGTACTATATACATGTATAACATACTATATACTATATATATATTATGTATATATATATATATATAGTAATGAAGTGAAAATAATGCACTGTAAATCAAAACAACTATAATTATAATTAATAATATGAAACTATAGTTTATGTGAGTGAATTATGTACACATATTTCATCTTATTGTAATACTTATAGGTCTTATACACATATATATATATATATATATATTATTGTAATATATTGTTATATTATGCCATTACATAATATAATCGGTTACGTATATATGTTACGTAATTGGTGGTAATTGTACATTCAAGAATATATTCTCCTAATCAATTCACGAGTAATTAAAGCATTACGTAACGATACGATCATTGGCATCGTTAGTTCATCTCTTCGCCGCTAGGATTAATAGCATCATTATTAATAGCATCATTATCCGGTTAAAAGAGGCTGCTTACGCACATCGGCGTAACCGTAATGGGAACTGTATTATTTATAAACACGCGTGAGATGGGCGATAATAGGCGATATAGATGTAAGCTACGACGATTAGCCGAATTAAACGAGCGTCGTTAGCAACTACGCGATCTAGCCCCTAAACACGTCGGTCGCCGTGGAAACCGTTCGTTATAAAGAAACTCGCGTACACACTGCACTGCAGTACACGTTCGTCGTACAATTTAAACGTATATATATATATATATATATATATATATATATATATATATGTATATATAGAAACATCTTATAACGAAGATGTGTATAACGCCACGGAGGCGCGCAATTTAATTGATTCATTATTCATGAACACATCTCATCACGTCGTATCGCTCACGTGACTACACGACGTGCATCACGTGACTCTACGGTTCATCGTACTTCCGGTGGTCATTATCGCGGAGGTCAGTGTGCGGCGCACACGTGTGAGTGTGTGTGTTCCTGGAAACTGCGCGGAGTTAAAACGTGTGTTTTATAATTATTCCGGTTTATGTGGCTTTTTTAGCGCTCGTTATTTCTGTAAAGCATTGATGTAACGTACAAATTATAAATAGAATAATTAATAATACATTTCTTTATTTATAAAGGGTATTATATATACTACTAGTATACTACGTTTTTATTTTTATATTTTATTTGTTTATGAAGCTATTATAATTTATTATACGAATAGATATCAATGTATATATATAGTATATATTATATACTACATATATACCTAATATATATCTATTATGTATACACTGTATATTATACACACACTTTATATATATATATATTATATATATATATATATATATATATATATATTTACTATATATAGTACATTGATATATCTATAGATATATCTATTCGTATAATAATACTTATTTTTATATAGATATATCTATATATTTTTATTAATAATTAATTCATTATTACATAATATATTATATAATATAAATGTAATATATTAGTAAACACTGTATATTAGGGGAAAGTCTCCGATTACCGACCCCTAAGTGATTATTTGTAATAACTTATTCAATATTAAATATAATTATTTGAAATTTTGTAAATAGGTAATATTATGGCAATGAATAATGTGGCTATTTTAAATTTTTGATATAATTATATTTACAAGAATAAACAGGGGGCTCGGTAATCGGATACCTGCTCCTAATACCGACACCATTCTCCTATTACCGACCCCTTAAAATAATCATGGTATAATTAATGTTAGTGTTATAATATACAATCAACATATTAGATATTCATAAATAAAATTAATTATAACATGCACGCAATTATTTTGTATTGAATTTATGTTTTAATAGTAATATTAAATTTAAATTTAAACTTTATAGTAATTATATTAAAATAGTGTATATTATTATTTAATATTTAGTTATTAATCAATATGTATATAATCGAATGGAATCATTAATTCTTAATCTATATCAATGATACACAAATAACTTATGACATATTTTAAAGTAAAATACTGATCTATTTTGATTGGATATTATAAATCACATGGGGTCGGTATTAGGAAAATCATATGGGTTTCTATAATTAAGATATTTGTGTTAATAGTTAATGAATTGAATTATTTTTTTAATAGTTATAAACATTTTATTGATCTACAATATTATGCGCAGTATTACATTTTCTTTTAATTAATAAAGTATTTACAATGATTTAAAAACAGTTATTATTCAAATATTTAAAAAGTAAAAACAGAATATTACATTTGATCAAATAACAATTGTAGGATTGAATATTTTGTAAAACAACATACTTATTCATATTTAACATTAAATTGCTAACAGTTCGTGTATATATAATTTTTTGATAACTCTTATAGTTAATTAGATACAAGAGGGGGTCGGTAATCGGAGACTTTCCCCTATATAGCATAAGTATACATAAGTATATCAATAATTTCGTGGTGTGAAATTATTGATTCAATATTGAAAATGTGATCATAATAATAGTGGTTGATAGCATACATAACATTGTTAACATAAAGTTAACATAATAGTTATTATGAGGTTTTAAATGGCAATCATTAACTTGCAATTACATAATGCGAGGTAAGATGTATATGCGTGGTTCGTATTTACGGCCTACACTGTAAGAATGCACGTACAATGTACATTGTACATTTAGTTAAAATTAAACATGTATTAATCAATGTAAAAAATGTGTATAATACATATAGTTATGCATTCTATAAAATTGAAGAAAGTAAGATATATCGATTTACCTATATATAAACCTATAACAAATATCACAATTTGTTGTACAATAAGAGTCGTAGAACTAAATTCTCGTAAAAAATATTCTAGAGACATGTCTCTTGCATTTTTGAATCATTTCTTCAATGTTAATAGACTATCTGTATATTCTAATAACACCTAATTATATTATAAGTATACCTATGTATATACGTATATATGGTATGTATACCATATATGGTATATATAGTATATAATACTCTGCGTGCATATACTATTCATAACATAGAATGAATAGTTATATAATAATATATAATAGATATAACGTGTGTATAACTAGAATACGCACTGTCGTACACTGCTACCACGATCTAAATGTTAAATTAACCAATCACTTGATCTATTACGACTTCATATGGCCCATTGTTACGAGCACAATTGATTTATCAGCGCCGTTCTATTAGTTTATATAGGACACACGAGCGAGCGGCACTACAGCAGCAGGGGGGCATAGCGAGCCAACACACGCGCGTTATCCCTATGTCTTCCCATCGTCGGCCCGGCTAGTGTATAATTGCATAATCAGTGTTTTATTAACCGCGTATAAAGAGTCGTGTAGTATTTAGTAGTATCAGGGCTTTGGTAGTATACTATATCTATATATCTATGTATATAGCCTATTCTATAGCATATATGGTAGTTTATTTACTATAGTAAATCACCCATGAGTTTGACAGCAGTTAATGCATGCATGCATATATATATATATATATATATATATATATATATATATATATATATGTATAACGCACTATAATACATACTATATATAGTACAAATATAATATACATATATATAGTAAATTATACGTTACATTTATATTATATATATACGACGTATACTATAGTTACATGTGTAAGGTGAACATGTACGATGTATATTGTATTTGTACATTGTGCATGTACAATATATGATTTAGCACATATATGAAAATGTCTAATTGAAGTATTTTATCTATTATTAAATACAAATTATTATAATATATTTTTGTAAATTATAAATATTCACAATTAATGATGTTCTAGTAATGGAATCAGTTTATAATTGTTGTTATTTTAAAATATTCAACAATAATTATTGTTGTTAGAGCTTAACTTGTTAGAGCTTAACTAAACTAAATAAACAAATACAAATTCAAATATATATCTTTTTAGAAATATTTATAAAAATAATAATGATATTTATAAATTAATTATTATACCTTTTAATATTTTACAGATTACATACATGCTTGTATATATATATATATATATATATATATATATATATAAATTATTAATTTTTAAATATATTCATATTATATTGTTATTTATGTAATATCAAATATTTGTATTAAATAAAAATATCCTATATAATAAAAATATATGATAGAAAATTATTAATTAATTTATATAATTTTTATCAATATACATCTTTTTATTTATTTTTTATATAATTATTTGTAATATTTTGTATACAATAAGTCTTATAAAGAGGTTTTTCTTATATAAGATTTTCTTATAAAGATGTTTTTAAATATGGAAATGGTTGAATTCCAACCAAATGTGTAAAAATTTTCTTATAAAGAGGTTTCTTACAGAGAGTTTCACTCGTATATATATATAATATGATATATATATATATTATCAGAGATTTACACGTATTATTTTCATTATTACAATTATTACATCCAGGTTACATTATCGTAATGTATAAATATCTATGGTTGGGTAATTGTGATAATTAATAATTCTATATACACACACACACACATATATATATATAGTGTTAAATAATGCACATATTCGGTAAATAATAGTGGGTGTCACGCGATAATAGTATAATACTCATAGGTGCATAGAGGTGTTAATTTATCCATCTAGACATTTGTAATTACCACCATTAATTAGATTACAATATTGTAGATTATTGTTAATTTACATCATTAACTCCCCACAGTTATATGTTCAATGATGTTACCTGGATGGATGTGTGTATATAAATGTGTACAATCTAGAATGTATTAGGTTATTTATAGAATATATACAACATTGAATATAAGAACGCAATCAACTATAATTAACGATATATTATTTAAAAGTAAACGAATTATTCAATATATAAATAAAAATTATGTATATTTATAATACAAGATGTAATTTCTATGAACTTATATATAAGACTACTTTATAATATAATTTATTTGAATATGCATATTGACATGTTAATTAGTGAAGATAATTTTAATACGTGGAAATTTTTTATATTAATTATAAAATACAATAATTAATCAATATCAAAATAATACTTCAGATTCTAGATAAATAATCGGTGATAAAATGAACATATTAATTATAATAATTATGTAAAGGCTCGTATACTATATTATTAGAAAAAAAACACATGTTATAAAAGTATATAATTTTTATAATTTGCTCTCTATAATTAATTAAATAATATATATTATACACATTTTTTATATATGTTGATGATTTAGATTTATTATATTAAATCTGTATCACGGAGTATACTCCATTTTATTATTGTATATATATACACTATTAAGATATGATAAATTAATTCATAATATGATGTTTAGTTATACTTTGTTAATTAATTTGAATATTGTATTAAAAATGAAATTTCAATCATAAATATATAATTTATTTTATATTTATTTAAATTTTCATTTAATATTATATATATATTTGTAGGTCTCAAATTTTAATACAATATCTCATGTATAAGATATATAAATTGTTTATTAATAAAACAAACAATATTATAACAATCCATATTTATAGGAATTAACCAAATCGTAATCGTAACAAATACATATTTTTTAGTTATCAAAATATTACATTATAATTCGATTAAAGAATCATTTTCAAAATTAATAAATAATCTAATTGTAATAATTTAATTATTTTGTCCTATTTACATAATAATTACTATTAAATATTAATAATGAATATTTATTAATGACTTTCGGAGTATATGAAAATAAAAGTGACCACTTTCAATTTAAATATTGAATAATATACATATATATGTAGGTTAACTGTATATGTAGGTTAACATATACAAGGAAAATTTTAATAATTTTGATTTTATAAATGTAATGTAAAATTTAATAAATATCATATATCTAAATATAATTGATATTAATTCAAATAGTATAATATTGTATAAATAATAAAAAAGTATAATATTTTAAAAATGTAAATATATAACGTATTCACCATAAATAATACAATAAAATAGATAGAATTACTACAGAAAAATATAATTAAATTTAATACAAAATTAAAATATTTATTCCAAAAATCTAAAAATATTTTCTATATATATATAAATGAGTAGAAGCAAAAACAAATATTAAATACTAATATAATTAAATTGAAAAATGTAGCATACTTCTACGAAAGTTAACATTAACATGCAATATAGATTTAGTTTCTATATAAACAAACTTGTAGTGATACATATAAGTATACTTCCAAATATAAATAATAATATTATATAAATTAACATTCTTAAAAATGTGTATTAACTTTTTTAACTAACATTTCTATATTTTTTATTTTTCATTAAATTATGTAAAGCTTAATATTGGAGCTGGTCCGAATTAGGGTAGTCTCCCTTATATATATATTTGTAGTATATTTTTTATTTATGAATTATAATTCAATTATAATATAGGGTACAAAGATAATTTTATTAAGAAGAATTCTATAAAGTTAAAGTAGAAATTGAATATTTCGATGCCAATTAAATAATAATTTATTTTATTTCTATTTTCCATTATTTTTACGCTATGTTTTATTTATATTTTCGATCATTTTGTATTCATTTTTACAGTAACTGTAAAACAGTTTAATTTCTTTAATTATTTAATTTCG
Source organism: Osedax fenrisi (assembly GCA_964019155.1). Taxonomy (NCBI): domain Eukaryota; kingdom Metazoa; phylum Annelida; class Polychaeta; order Sabellida; family Siboglinidae; genus Osedax; species Osedax fenrisi. The sequence goes on along the minus strand of OZ025240.1, from coordinate 56,257,506 downwards.
TATTATTATTTGTTTATTTCTATAACGAATTTTACCGTTAGAAAATATTTATCCTTTATACTTTTGATTATATATTTCGACTATGTATTTGCTTAAATAAATTATCAATCAATCAATCATTGATTTTTTTTCATTCAAAAATATTTCGTTTTTAATAAATATATTTTACAAATTACATTAACAAATATATTTTAATTATAATTTATTATTATTAATTTTATTAGAGTAATGATTATCATACTAGTATCTGGTTATTGTGAGTTATTATTAGTTTAAACTTGTACTGAATACCATACGTAATAAAGTTTATAATTGTGTTAATTGCATATACGAATATACACTTCTATAGAAATGTTAATAATTAAGTTATTTAACAAATATTTTCAAAATATGTTGATCACTAATTTTCAATGAGATATATTTTATTTTCTATTTTTCATTTTTGTTGTCGTTACCTCTAATTATTTTACAATTTTTATTTTTGTAAATTTCATATTATTCTTTATTTTTTTAATAATATGTGTTAGTTTTAGAAAAAATGCCACGTTATACTTTTGACTATATATATATATATATATATATATATATATATATACTAAATAAAAATCAATCAATCAATAATAATAATAATAATAATAATATAACTAATAAGTATATATATATATACTAATATCTAATAAATAAGTACTACAATTATAGTATTATAATGAAGATACTAGTGAAGATACTAGTGGATATAAATAGACTACGCGCATCCTGTGTTACGTGGCTATAATCCGACATCACTGGTATATCCTCTTAGTTATGTAATCGCATCGTTACGCGATTAAGCGGTTACGCAATAGCCTACGAATAAGCTGAGTCAATACAGCGAGACACACACGCGTGTTGATTCTGTCAATAAATCAAAGTGAACTACGGCCTAGTTGTTTGATATATTCGTGGTTATTAGGACGAAGTGCAAACGTACGAATGTATGCGCGTGTAGGCGCGTATAAACGTGTGCGTATAAGCGCGTATTAACATACGACGTGTATATCCCGGTATGTATCTAGGTATGTGTATAACCCGTACCACCATGTTGTGCGCCGCACGTTCACGGGTGCGTACGATCGCGATCACATATATGTATGCGTATACGCGCTTACTGTTATATGCGTGTACACACATACGTACTCGCGTGTTGTGAAAATAAAGAAGTTATTGAAAAAAAAACACACACACATATACTATATAATGAATGAACGAATGAATGAATGAATGCATTAATAATATTGATTTTACTTATATATAATATATTAATTAAATATATATACTAAAAATAAATAATTAAGTTACATTTAAATGTATACAATATAATATAGTTATATAATAAATATATAATATAACTGAATAGTTATATATTTAATAATTATATTAATATAAATATATACATATATACATATATATATATATATATATATATATATATATATAAATTTGTATATATATATATATATACATACATAAATATATAGACACGTATACGTGTGCTAATATATACGAACATATATACGTCTAGCTAATAGATTAGGTAACCTGTATCCTATCCTCGGGAAGATTTGTCCTAAGAGACAACAGTTCCCTAGCGTTAACGTCCGGATAATGCGCTTCGTTGAAAGCCTTATCCAACTCCTCCAACTGATAGCTCGTGAAGATAGTGCGACTGATGGGGGGTGGATATCATCATTAGTATACAGGTATACCTATAGGTATGCATGAATGAATGAATGAATGAATGAATTAACGAATTACTTAATGAATGAATGAATGAATGAATGAATGAATGAATGAATGAATGAATGAATGAATGAATATATTAGTTTATTTAAAAACAGCGACTATATCGGAAGCCCTCACTTGTGTATAACGTACTTGTGTATAACGTAACGAACATACACATGTAAATATATGAATTGATTTTTATAATTGTAGTGAATACAAATTAAGTTATAATATATAAATAAATCATATATGAATAACGAGGTATTATACATAGTGTAATGGTATAACTTAAAATTGTAACTTATATGTTATGTTAGTCGTGTGCTGTGTCAAACTCGTGTCTATAGAAATATATGTAACTAGATTTGAAATGCTAATGTAATAGTACATTTGTACAGATTTGTATCCAGTATACAGTACATTTATGTTTATATATATAGCATTATTATGTATATAATATGTATAAATCGTTACAACAATTGATTACGTAATTCTTATGTAGAACGTGTTAGATAATGCGCGCATGTGTACACGATGATAACAAGATGAACTCTAATGATGTAATAGGCGGTGTAGAATAACCTAACTGTGACGTAATCACTTACCCGTGACGTCATCACTTACTACATCACCTACTACGTCATAATTACAGGTTACGCGGCCAGAGGAGGCGGTACAGCTAGAGCTCTGCCTATAGGTGTACTGTGTTCATCGCTATACATTAATTTGTACACTATTAACAACCGTTTAATTTTGAAAATATATCGCTAAATATATATATATATATATATATATAGGGTAAAGTAAACTAATACGGACAGTGCCCGAATACGGACACTCTCGGTATCTCAGAAACCATAAATCTTAAAAAAAAATGTTTAATGTATAACATATTCATAATAATATAAATAGTCTAAAAAAGTATTTTTTATTTTTTAATTATTCAAAATATTGCTAATATATCCAATAAACTGATTTTTTTATTATGTTTTTAAATTTATGAATACAAATTTAAACTTAAAACCTTCTCAAGAATATAAAATGCATCTATATAAAATATAACACTATATTATTAAAACATAAAGCATTCTAAAAATTATATATATATATATAATTTCTATATTTGTTATAAAATATTCATTAAGTTATACGCATATATCTAGAGGTCATATAAGTTCATAATACAGACACTCGATATGTCTTAATACGGATACCCTATAACCAATCAACGCGTAGCGTATGATCTATTCTGATTTTCATAAAAATCGCGTGCGTTATAATATAAATACCACCAATAAAGCTAAATCTAAAATTGTTATTATTTAGATGCTCAAATTGTATTATTAATTAAAAAAATAAAAAAAATAAATAAATTATTAATTAATTAAATTAGAATAAATTATTCATAAAATTAATTATAAATAATGTATTTGTAATTTGTCTGATTGATTCATAAATACTATATGGTTTATCTAGTAATATTTAGTGCGTCCGACGGACGCCCTAAATACGGACACAGGTAGCGAATACGGACACCCCTGTTATCTATGGAATTAAAAGATTAAATAAAATTTAAAAATCACAATAATACCTATAATCATATAATATAAATATCTTGTAATTTTTGAATAAAAATAATGAGTCATAAAATGTTAAAACCATTTATTGTTAAAGTGTCCTTATTAGGTTACTTTCCCTATATATATATATATATATATATATATATATATATATATATGTCTTCAGACATACATTATTATATGTTATGTATCTTGTCACTGATGTATTTTTTTTAAATATAGGTATATTATATATTGTTAAACCTATCCCATACGTTATGCAGATTAATATTTCTAACCTTTGGCCAAATTAAATATCACATATATTATATATATATAAGTGTACACTGTACGACGTACAGTGTACGTCTATATATAGAGGTATATGAACATGCGTATATGTATGACTGTAATAACCTATGCCTTCTCTTCTTCTTTCTCTTCTTGGAACCCAAACTGTCCATCGGCTCTCGTAATAATGCGCTCTCATCTGTGTTCACGTGTTATTGTTATTATACGTTATTATATATATATATATATATATATGTATTATATATGTATTATACTTATAGAATATCACTCGAATAAAGTATATAATACAAATGTTATTATTAATTTGTATTTATTAAAATACATAAAATGATCTAATTTATCTTCATATTGTAATGATTTTAAGCACTACTATTTACTTTCTCATTGTGGATCCACATACCTCGAGGTATTATAATACCTCTAATAAGAGTTAATAATAGTTCTAACACTATTGTAATACCTCTAACAAGAGTTATGAATAGCTCTTACACTATTGTAATACCTCTAACAAGAGTTATGAATAGCTCTTACACTATTGTAATACCTCTAACAAGTTTTAAGAATATCTCTAATAATATTAAAATACCTCTACACTGTTAAAAATAAGGGTATAACATTATGAAATATATGGTATAACATATGGAAATACGAGTTATACCATACAATTACGTTAAATGGTATAAGATCACATATTATATGGTATAACATTTGATTTTTTTAGTTATACCATATAGATTAATTGAAATGGTATAAGATTACAAATTATATAGTATAACATTTGTTTTTTTTAGTTATACCATATAGCTTAATTTAAATGGTATAAGATTACGAATTATATGGTATAACATTTGTAATTTGTAGTTATACCATTAGCTATTAAATATAATGGTATAACTTTATGAATTATATGGTATACAATATGGAAATACCAGTTATACCATAACATTTTAAAATTAAGTTTATATTTGATTGAAAATAAAATGTATAAGAATATAATTCATAATAGTATCCTTCATAATATCCTTAATATAACAGTTTACTTATTGTTGTGTTAAATTATTATAGACATAGCATGTATTGCTTCTAATTGCAATTAAACTGGTTTTCAGAAACTATATAGATTCCCCATAGGGAAATATGTATACATATACATATTTCCTATATTTCATATACAAATACTTATAATTATTCGAGTATATGTATATATATATATAAATAATTCCATTTTATTTATTAACATATTCTATTTCCACTCTACACTCAACATGAGAAGCATCTATTTTTCAACACATTACAATATACATAAGGTATTTATACTACATTATATATATATATATATATATATATACAAATTATATCATATTATATATAATAATATAAAAGTTTATATAATATATAATTTTATAATATATTTATATATTATTTATAATATATAATTAAATTGTTAGAATATAATTATATAATTATATATATATATATATATATATATATGTTATAAAGTCAAAGTTGTAGATAGGTATAATGATTAATGTAATATACATTTAAATGCATTTAGCATTACGAAACAGAAATCGATATATCTACATAAAACTTTAAACTAGATTTCGGTGTCTCGCTCTGTGTTAAATGCATATATGTCTATAGCCATAGCCATGTAAATGTTTATTTTTCTGGTATTTTATATTGTTATCGTCTGTAAAGTATATTTCGTTATTTGTCTATAGAATAAATTCCATTCGGTGAGATTGCATCATTCTTCGGTTTGCATCTCATTGGGTAGGTACTATTATTATTATTATAATTATTATTATGTTATATTATTATTATGTTCAACAGGTCTTTGCTTTGATTAATAAACTGTATTAGAACATTCACATTATTACATACATATATATTATAAAATTATGATAACTATATGCTAATCATTAATATGCAGGAAACTGTAGAATTATTTACAGAATTTCAAATTTCATTTAAAATATTAGAAAAACTGCCGGAGAGGAATAGTGAGTTGATGGGGATGATAAAGCATATAACGTATATACACAAATATATAGACGAATATATTGATGTACTAGGTATCGCTACTACGCAAACTGATCAAACAGGTAATTTAGTTATCTAATTAATAACATTAGTTAAATATCTATATAAAATAAATATGCAATTATATTTTATTAGTCCATGGATAGTATACTATATATCCATATATGGTCAATTATTTATTTTATTTTTAGTTCACAATGTAATTAAATTTAAATAATATTACTAATAGGTATATATAAATAATGTTAGGTAACTGTTGTACAAATATTATCAATATCCTTCTTTCCTTAATCAAATATAGATTATAAAGTGTATAATTAAATATATAATATAATATTTCCTAAAATAGATGCGGGAATCATATATTTTATGATGGGAGTTTGCGAATTATTGAAAAATGAATTTACAATGAAAATAAAGACAAGGTTACTTAATAATTACTTAATAACTATATATTTAATATTATAGTTATTTTATGATTTTTCGTATGCTAATTCAAAAGTATAGTATACTCTATTATATATATAACTGCAGTAATTAATAAAATATATTGGATTTTTCTAATTACAATTCTAACGTATATAAAGTATACAATTATAAAGTATACTTTATATAGTATTATCATATATGATATTAACTGTATAAAGTTTCTTATAAGATACATATTTATACTATTATATAATATACAATATTTGTATTCATACTCTAGTATACTATATATATATATATAACTTATATAAATATTTGAATTTTAATTGCAGGAAATAATGACTCCATGGATACATGGATATATGCATATATCAGAAAAGAGGATGCTTATTATGTGTGTCAATAATTGTTTGGTTTTCGTTCAAAATAATTTATTTCGTATTTTATTAAGTGGTATTGTTAATTTTATTTGTTTCACGTAACATGTCCTACAAACATTAATTGTTTATGTAATTTTGTATCACGTTATTTATTTAAAAATGTATCTGTTAATAAACAATATTGTTACACCAAAATATGTGGTTTTTAGAAAATAAATTATCATTATAAATGTCGATTCCATATATAAATTAATAATATAGAATAGTAAGTTATTATAAACACTGATATACATTTAAATAAAATATAGTATAACTTTTAATAAATTATGATATAACTTTATATAATATACATTTTAATAAATTATGGTATAACTTTAAATAAAATATAGCATAACTTTTAATAAATTATGGTATAACTTTATATAATATATGGTATAAATTTTAATAAATTATGGTATAACTTTATATCAAATATAGTATAACTTTTTATAAATTATGGTATAACTTTATATAATATATGGTATAAATTTTAATAAATGATGGTATAACTTTATATCAAATATGGTATAACTTTTTATAAAATATGGTATAACTTTATATAATATATGGTATAAATTATGGTATAACTTTATATCAAATAAGGTATAACTTTTTATAAAATATGATATAACTTTATATAATATATGGTATAAACTATGGTATAACTTTATATCAAATATGGTATAACTTTTTATAAAATATGGTATAACTTTTTTAATTAGTTATACCGTAAATGGTATACAAGGGCGCCACGGGGTTATACCATTTTTTAATCAATGTTATACCATTTATTTCTAACAGTGTAATAAGAGTTAAGAATAGCTCTAAAACTATTATAATACCTCTAATAAGAGTTAAGAATAGCTCTAACACCATTGTAATACCTCTAATAAGAGTTAAGAATAGCGCTAACATTATTTTAATACCTCTAACATTAGTTTAGAATATCTCTAACATGAGTTTGAATACCTTACTATCTCTATATATATATATATATGTCATGTCTCTAGTACTATAATATGTTGATACTATATAGTAATACCGCAATAAATATGCTTATAAATATGCTTAATAAAGTATATTTTAAACTATAGTATACTATATATAGTCTATAGATATATACGATATACCGTCTAATCTATATATATATATATATATATATATATATATATATATATATATATATATATATATATATATATATATAATTATAATTACTAATTACTATATATATGTGCTTGTGCTAATATATATATATGCTTGTGAACTGCACATATTATTATCATCATTATCAATATTATAATTATTATCATTATTATCATTATTAGTGATTATTATCATTATTATTAATCATTATTTACATAATGAGCACAAATAAACACGACATCAATAATATCAATAAGGAGAGAAGTGTATTTTTAATGATTAGACGAATTACGCGAGTTGTAGAACGATTCGATTGATTAACAAGTTTCGTGTAAATAAACATATAACACGTGCTACTAGACCGGATACTTCAGCTATAACTCAATTAAAACGCGATGAAGAGCGCCCCCTACCTCGCGAGGTTCCCATGCCTAGCGAGTGTCAATTGAACTAAAAGTGTAAATACGATTCTCATGACCTTTACGCGATCGGCTCGCGCACTTAATTTCACCTCTCTCTCTCTCGAGTACTACCTCTCTCGTAATAAGACCTTGTTATGTAATAATACCTTGTTATGTAACAGTTCGTATACTGCGCATGCGTGAACGTGATTTTATATCGCTCGCCTATTTAAACATTGCTATAATATACATCGTTCTTAAATTAAATGTATTACATGTCATTTTAACACAGTGATGACTTTATAGAATAGTGACATACATATACATATAAGTATATATATATATATATATATATATATCAATAATCAATACTCATTATATATGTATAGTCAACTATCTCTAGTTCTTACTCGCAAGGACAGATACAATTTGTCTGAGATATCAGCAAGAACTTGACGAAATTTACTTGATATCAGGTTTATGACTAAATATTATTACCCGAAATTTGTCAATACTATTTACATTAATGTAACAATTGTTAAAAGACCAAATTATCACTCGTAAAAAGTCTGAGTTAACTGGGTTACTGAGTTATGGGGATTTTACTCTATACATCATATAGGTTATATTATATATATATATACGGTCAGATTTATAGGGGGAGCCACAAACCTGCATCGGTACACAGCGCCTGCTTGTGTAGTGTGGCTTGTTGAGCCTCCAGCACTCTTCCCAGTGGTCCGTCCTCACGTGACATCGGATTGAAGAACGAAGATCCTCGCCAGGGTACGCTACTAGTAGTCATAGCGTAGGCCGCTGCCGCTAGGAGGCGAGGGTAGAATTCGTTATTACAATATAATACTGCAGTTATTGGGTTAACGTTAATATTTGTGGATACACTTGTAATAGTTAATTCACTCAATTATTTTGTAATATGTAATATTAAATCGTAAATCCTTAATTATATTATATACATAGTTATAAATACATTTAAATATTACTTGAGTACATATATTAAATCGATAATATGTTACAATTAATTATAATATATATATATATATATATATATATACTTTGATTTATATTTAGTAACCAATTATATTTTTAAACTCTATTTATATAATTATAATAAATTACTATTATAATCTATAGATTATATATATGATATACAATTAAAAATACAATATAATAATACATATGATATAATATGCATAGTATTGTATCTTATATATACCATGGTATATACATATACATACATATTACGTTGAAATTATATATCGAATAATATCCTCATTGATTTATGTAATAAATACATAATAATACACATACACACACATGTACTAGCTGAATGTCAAATGTGTTATAAACCGTTAGATTATATAGTTTATATATATATATATATATATATATATATAGTATATATTATATACTTATATATATATATATATATAAATACAAATTATGTTTAACATTTTCTATTATTTATTATTTAATCTATTATTAAATATATATATATATTATAATAGAAATATTAATACATCATTTTTATTAATATATCTATCGATTATATTCTTAATAACATATATATATACAGTAGAAGCTCGGTAACTCAACATGCCGATAACTCAACATTGTCGATAACTCAACATCCAAAAAATATTTGGTTGGATTCGTATCTTTTACATGTTAACAAAAACCCTATTACTCAACAAATATAACTCAACATCGTTTTTATAATCTTAGCCTATACATTACATGTAAATATACATCCGATAACTCAACATTTATGAACAATCAAAATATCACAAACATATGTTGTTGGATTCGTATCTTTTACATGTAAAACTACATTGCTCAACAAATATAATTCAACATACATTATTCAACATGGTTTTATTTAATAATATATGGATATAAATATATAAACATAAAAATACAATTACATGTATTATATTATCATACGCGTACTATTTTGAATGCATTTATGTGTAAATATATTTATACATCCGATAACTCAACATACTCGCTAACTCAACATGAAAACTCCGTCCCGTCAATGTTGAGTTATCGAGCTTTGACTGTATATATATATATATAATCTCGTATGTGGCTACCCTTTTCCCTCAGGTGTAAATTACGTATACGATCTATAATCCATAAATAAATATATTCTTTCACCCCTAGCTATATCTCTATTAACGAGTTATTATTCATATTTTCAATTTTCTATATTAATAATTATTAATTATTATAATAATTATAATTATTATATTATTAAATTAATAATATTAATATATTATAATGTATAAATAAAGTATTACTTGTGTATTAATATACTTTGTAATATTTATTTAAATATTTAATTAGTTATAAATTTTAGATTTTAATGAATAATTCTATTAAAATTCGAATAATTTAATTTATAAATTAAATAATAGTATTAATATTAATAATAAATATATATTTTAAATATCTAATAATACATATGTTTTAAATGCATAGTATTATTAAATAGAATAATTCTATAGTAATTATATTATCACCCAGATATTAAATAACAATTCTAAGAATTGTTATTTAATATCTGGGTGATAATATAATTACTTTAAATGATGAATCATTGTTATTAATACTATTTTACCTACCATGAATTTATAATATATAATATATCGATCATAAATTTGTATAATATTACTTATTGTTATTATATGAAAATATAATACGGATTCAGAACTAATTTTATATAATGTAATTTCAAACTTAAAATAAATATAATTTAAATAAACACACACTAATCATAAATCTACTGAAACACAGAATCAAATAGAATTATTTTAAAACCTGATCTCGTTAATATTTCATTGTAATTAAACAAAGTCAGGTATGGTTAAATAAGTAATAAATATAGACTATATATATGCATATATATATATTTATATACTTATGAAATAATAATTTATATATATATATATGTATATAATATATATTATATTATTTATTTATTATAAGTATATTGTTATTTTTATTTTTATTTGGTGGAGTCCTCCCTATCCCATCCCAGGAACTTAAATTAAGTTTTCACTTATAACCATGTATGGATATATTGTCCTTCGAAGTCGCTCTCATTGTTGTGGCTCAGTTGGCTAAAGCGTCAGAAACATAAGCAGTAGGACACGGGTTCGAACATCGTGCGGACAAATAATTAATTTTATAAAATGGTTCTTAAAATATTATTTAGAAGTGATCTTATATAATTGTGTATAAATAAATGATCGGCTCTCATTAAAACCATGGACGTCTTATAATGAAAGCAGATTAGAAAGGAGCCATATGGTTATAAGTGAAAATGTCATCTAAGTTACTGGGTGAAATGAAAGGACTCCACCAAATAAAATAACAATAACAAAAATAACAACAATATATTTATACATATTTTATATATATAATATTCTATATTACTGTATATGGTACCATTATAATGAATTCCACCCCCCCCCCTAATTTCTGTTACCCAAATATAGATTTTTCTTTTCTCTCTTCTTGTATTCGTTATTTTGTCTTTTTTTATTTTTAACATATAATTTATATATATCTCTATTTTTTATCTTTTTTATGTTAATACATTTTCTATATATTAATGTAGATCAAAATAACAATGTTTCTGTATATTAATGAACAAGTTTTCGCACCTATTTATTTACATATGTTTACACGTGCTGTACTTATAAGTATACTTTGGCATGTTGAAAACATATCATAGATATGCCCAATATTTTTAATATTTACATAGAAATTATAATAAAATACTGTGCAGGCGTAAACATATGGTTATTTTGGTTTTTAAATTTTATTTTCGAATATATTAAATTTATAATTACTTAGATAGAAATAACTTAATTTTAATTTTACTTTTTTTTAACTTACATAGGAGGTATATATATTCTATATAGTTTTGTAAAGCCTATTTAATTTTAATAGAAGAAACATATAACATGCGTATTATATATTATAAGATAACACAATAATAATTAGATTGGTATATTAAAGATACTAATAAATTATTTGATAATATATTCTAATAATTATTAATTTAGTAATTACTTAATAATAATTCAAATATTATACTTAAATATGAGATCGATATAGTTTCACTAATATTTTATAGTTTTAATAATATTTGTATTACACAATAATAAGTAAACTGTTATATTATGACTTATAATAGAAACCAACAAATAGTAGATTATATATATAAATTTATATATTATATATATATATAATATATAATTGTCTTGTTATTAAATCAAAACTATTACATTTTCTTACATTTGTTAACAATATTAATAATTATATATAAATAATAAAATAATTGGTTTGTCAGTTTGTTAGATTACAATATTGTATATTTTTCGCACAATAGTTTGGTACGTTTCATAGTTAGAGTATATATACTCTTAAAATAAATATATTTTTTATCTTATAATTATATAAATAATGTATAACATTAATATAATATCCCATATGTAAATTATCGTATATCTAATAGATACTAACTATAGATATATCGTAAAATGTAACAAAAGTAATATATACATGTTTTAAGAGCAGGCTCTGGAGTTCATCTACACCATGCTATGTATAGCTCCACCGAAAAAGTTTGGGATAAAAAAATTAATAAAGATAATTACATAATTTTTTTTTTATTCAATAGATACTATCCAAATTCATCTATATAATGGATAGGCGCTGGAGTTAAAATGTGTTAAATAATTTAATTTTACCAATATTTTTGTATTATGTATTATCCAAGTTTTGTATTTTATTTAAATGTTTTATTTAAATGTTATATTATATTTTATATTAATTAAATAAATAATGATTATGTATGATTATGTAATATATTTATAATACAAAATATTCATCGTTTTAAAACTGTTTTATTTCATACTTTTAAATTAATTATATTTATGAAATTAATTTATAGAAACAATTTGTTATATATATATATTATAAAAAAGTATATATTAATATTTAATATATAATTTTTATAATACGTATATATTTACACATACAACATTTTTTCTATTAAAATACAATATTCAAAATATAATATTGGGAACCTTATAATAATGTTATACATTATTTAAATATTGACTATAGAGTTAGAATATTAATAATATTGATAATATATATGTGTGTATACACTAGTGTATACATTAGTATCTTAATAGATTTGTTTATAAAAATTAACGCTAGAGGTATTTCGAATACCGTTCCTAATGCATTAATTCCCCCTTTGTGTTTATTTGTTATAATAATAAATTAATAATACTATATATTATTATATGTTTTATTAAAATTTGAACTTTAATTTAAAAATACGAAAATCATCATGCGATGTATAGTAATATATAATTTGTATAAGCGTAAATATTGTATACAATACAAAGTTACTACAACTTACTATAGTAAATCTTATATAAAATATTATTGAACTATTATTAAATAATATTTGTTTATACAAATTAACGCTAGAGGTATTTCGAATACCGTTCCTAATGCATTAATTCCCCCTTTGTGTTTATTTGTTATAATAATAAATTAATAATACTATATATTATTATATGTTTTATTAAAATTTGAACTTTAATTTAAAAATACGAAAATCATCATGCGATGTATAGTAATATATAATTTGTATAAGCGTAAATATTGTATACAATACAAAGTTACTACAACTTACTATAGTAAATCTTATATAAAATATTATTGAACTATTATTAAATTTAATAGTTATTAATTGAAAGAGTTAACTCTTTCTGGTATTTTATGGAAATTTCCAAACATTAAAGGGTTATCACACTAGTAGCAGCTGCTACTTTATAGGAACCACTGTACGGTAATACTTTCTGAACATTATTTTATTTGAATACCTTTATGTAGTACGAAAACATTTCAGGAAATAATTTTCGGAAATTATTGCAGTAAATTTTAGAGGGACAACTTATTAAAGGGAGTATCATATAGTATACTATATATATACTAGTATATATACTAGTATATTACATATAGGTTTTATAATATACTATAGTACCTATAGGTATACCACTATAATAATCACCTGCAATACTTTTATGAAAGTTTTGTTTGAAAGTTGTTTTCTAGTAAAATGTAGTGGGACCCTTTCCTTTACGGAAACTTGCCGGAAATATAGTATATACAATGTCTTCTATTTTCAGCTAATTTTTACCACAATACACTGTTAGAAAAAAGAGTTTTCTATACCACCGAAAAAGAGTTTTCCAAGTATCCCTGTATTATAACTCTTTTCGAGCATTAAGCAAATAGAAAACTCTTTTGCAAAAGAGTATTCTAATTTTTAATAAATATAAAAACTCTTTGCCAAAAGAGTATTCTAGCTTTTAATAAATATAAAAACTCTTTACTAAAAGAGTTTTCTAGTTATTAATACATATAAAAACTATTTACTAAAATATTATCTAGCTATTAATAAGTTAAGTTGTTGATGTGGGTTTAGATATAAAATAAAATATTAAAATAAATATTAGTATCTTAGTGTAGTAAATAGTATCGTAAAATGAAAGTATTATTACAATGTATATTACAATATATTATATAATTTTATTTAAGTTATATTTAAAACTTAAATTCAATAATAATAAAATTGTAATATTTAATACAATATTTAAACAATATTCAATTTCTACAATATTCAATATCGATCAATTATTCAACATGAATTCTAATTGTATTATCAATATAATTATGATTAGAATTGTAGTTGATAATTTTGAAAAATCTATAGGATACTTAAATAATTTAAGTTTTTAAAATAAATATTGTATTTATTAAAGCAGTATATTAACTTAAATATACAATTAAAAAAATTATTAATAATTAATTTCGATAAACTACAATATAATCAATATATTAAAATAAATAAAAGGTATAATATTTTATTTGTTCAATGTTAAATAATTAATATAACTATAATTTAGGTAATATTTACATTCATTATACAGAAAAGAGTATTCTACATTATATAAAAAGAGTATTCTATATTATATAAAAAGAGTTTTCTACATCATATAAAAAGAGTATTCTACATTATAAAAAAAGAGTTTTCTAAATTTTAAACGCTGGAAAACTCTTTTGGTAGTTTTTATATCTGTTATGATATGGAATACTCTTTTGTAGAGTATTTGGTCGTATTAGTAGATAGAAAACTGTTTTTAAATAAAGAGTTTTCTACATTATGAAAAAAGAGTTTTCTATATTTTAACAAACACTGGAAAACTCTTTTTTCTAACAGTGTATATACGTTTTATTTAATATATAATTATATATATAGTAATATATTTATATATTTATATAGCTTATGATGAGTGTTGTTTAATTGCACGATAATTGAAATTTTTTAAATATTATAATAATATATATATAATTAAATATATATATATATATATATATATATATATGAATGGGCCTGTGAATGGTATTCGTGATATGTTTATAATAGAAATATATGTCTAAAGTTTACTGAACATTATTTCGTAACGATTTCTTTTAAGACGAACCTAAATTAAATACAATTTTTGATTTCAATTATAATTATAATAAACATATATGTTTACATATTTTTATAGATATATCTATGAAAAATAATTCCGATAAATATTATCTATATATAGATAGGTTATAACCCGGTCATAATAGTATAGATAGAACAGTGGTGAAACTTGTATATATATATTCTATAGAACTATCAATCTATAACTATAAGTGTATAGAAATACTTTCCGGTAAGTAGCAATGAAATATTTGTTTGATTAAGTGCGGTATCCCATTTTAAGCTATTTAAAACATTCGTAAAACTATTTGGGATTCTATATTATATATTTCTAGAGTATTCTATATATATATATAATATATTATACTCTGAGTATAATATTCGTATATATGAATACACATCAATTCATTTTAAAATTAATATTACATAATATAATCTTAATAATAATTTTTAATAATATTATATTAATTGATATTAATAATTATAATTATTTATATGTATATATATATATATATACATTATAATTTATATATGTATTAACATTTATAATACATGAAAACGAAATAATTTAAAAACACAATATATTCGAAAAATAATTTAGAAAATATTACCGTCATTTTTAATTATTTTTTAGAGGTATCTTTAACTCATTTTTAAATGTTAACCCTAAGTTAATAATTAAATAATATAATAATACAAATAATATAAATATATATTTACAATATATATATATATATATATATATATACATATATATATATTCAATTTTATTTAGATATTATAATAATACTTGATTGATATATTAATATATGAATTTATATAAATTAATATATTTCACTATTATTATTCACTTAAAATTAATATTATTCAATATTATTTAAATATTAAATATATTTTAATAAAAATAATATATATAAATAATAACATTTTATATTATCTTAATTAATATCATTAATATTATCAGTAATTTTTAAATCCAACTACCAGAATATATTTTATAATTTGTAAATATTGTAACGTTACATATTTATATAAATGAAAAAAAGATTACATAAATGTACATATTTAAATAATTATTTATTGACCCTTTTATTTTATTATTAAATATACAAATTAAAAATCATTATTTATTTAATATAATTTAAATATCTAGTATATATGCATACGTAATTTAAATAATTAATACTATACTATGTGATTATAAATATTTAGTGATATTAATAATGAATATTATTTCACTATTTCACTATTCAATGCATAGTGTGCATATTTATTAAATTAAAGATTATAAAATTAATAAAATTAATAAATAAAGACATTAATACTATAACATATATATATATATATATATATATATATATATATATATATATATATATATATATATATATATATATATATATATATATATATATATATATAATATTATATTATATAAATATTAATATTAATATTAATATTAATAAATATATAATATAAATATTAATATATATTAATATTAATAAATATATTATATTAATATTATATTACTATTATATTAATATTATATTAATATTATATTACTATTATATTAATATCATATTAATATTATAATAATAGTAGTAATCAATATTGTATTAGTATTATATTAATATTAATTTTAATATAAATAGTATCATAATATCATATTTTAATAATATAATACTAATTATATAATGAATCCATCACGCGTGATTAAAGATATTAACCTGCAGCCGCGACGGACATATCATTACACTCCGGTTGCTGGGGGTAGGCGTCAATGGAAACCGGGTTGCTAGGGAAGCCCGAAGTCAGACCGAGCAGGTCGTGGATTCCGAACGAAGACTTCGCCACGCCCATAGCTGAACCGGGCGCGAACCTATGCGGTGCCGAGGTGTAAGGTCCCGGGGTCAAGGACGAGTACATCGGTAACGTGTTGGCAAGGGCGTTCATCGCGAAGAAATGTTCTCGGAACGCGGCGACCGACGAGAGATGCGTCCTACGAGGACGGCGGTGGGCGTAACCAGCGGGCAGTAGGGGGGCGGTGTAGGCGTGTCTTGTGTCAGGTGCAGCGCCGTCGCACGCTGAGAACGCCGCCAATCAAATTAGGCTGACATGCGCACCGTCCGATGCCATTGTTATCATCCGTAGTAATTACGAACCGACGTCGTTTTATTAACAATTATTTAAAATGTCGACACTACGACGATAATGTAATAAAATACTTATTTAATTATGAATTAGCTAGATTAGAGTGTATGTGTGTGTGTGTGTGTGTGTGTGTATGTGTGTGTTAATATAGTATTATAATATGATAATATGATAAATTTAATGGCATTATAATATGATAATAAGATAAATTTAAAGGTCTTTACAATATTTTATATATATTTTTACATATTATTATATGTTTATATATATATATATATATACATAAGTGTATGATATTTAGATCCATTATAGATGTATATAGGTGTATATATGTGTACATATATAGTTATATTATCGGACATTTATTAAATAGTAATATATATTACTATATGAATATGTATGATATCACAACAATATATTTATCAGATATTATAATATTTCTAAAAATATACGGAAATCAATTATTTTAGTATGAGTGTATTTCTTTTAAATAAAAATAAACCATGTCATTTTTAACTAGTTATATATATGGTAATATATATTATTATATAATATCATTATAATATATATATATATATGCATGTTATTTTAACAAATGACAATTTTTCAATGCGCACAATATTCGATTTATCGATTGATGTATACCTACTGTACCTAGTATCTAATTAGGTAGTTATATGCATATATGTATTTAAATACCTAATTAAATTAATGATTTACATTACTTGATGACGAGGTAACAACATAATGACATTTAGTAACAACTACAAAGTGAACGATTATATATATAAAGATAGAGAAAAGTAAAGAGATATCTAGATAAATATAGAGATATATGATATTTTGAGAGATATACTGAGATATACACACATATATATATATATATATATATATATAGGGAGGATATAGAGTAGGGTTATAAAGAGATATATAGAGATAATGAGTGAGTGATATATATAAAGAGAAAGACAGATAGAACGAAAGATATATATCTCGATATCTATAGATAAATACGGTAAAATGGATAGTTCTTATACGATAACTGTAAACCTACTTCATAATAGGGACTACATATTACGTCACGTCAATTAGTGCTGTCAATCACTCGCCAGAACTAAACGATGTGGGCGTGTCGTACACTGGCTCGCGCTCGCGCACGCGCATAATTACAGCATGGTTACCATGGTTACCGTGCGTTAAGATGCGCGTGATAGTTTCGGCCAGATAATGAGAAAATAAGAAGATGAGTGGACCTGTTTAATGTTCACTTACGCGCGCGCTTGATGAATAATATTAATAATTATTGCATCATTTAATAACCTCATTCTACGTATTAATATATTTATGCGTATACAGTAAAAACCCTATATAACGTTCATATTATAATATACTAATACATAATGAGGTTTATTTTAATATTAGTTTAATTTGTAATGTAGATTAAAATATGAATATTAACCATGGTTAATTCAATATTTGTGATGATATATAAATATATCCATATATGGTGTATATTGTATATATATATATTGTATATATACTATATATATATATATATATATATATATATATATATAATATATATATTAAAATATATAATTTATATATATAATATATATATATATATAAATATATATATATATATATATGGGTCTTAACATTTTATAAAATGGGTCTTAAAATATTATTTAGAAGTGATCTTATATAATTGTGTATAAATAAATGATCGGCTCTCGTTAAAACCATGGATGCCTTAACATTAGAGCGGCTTCGAAGGGACATTAGAGCCATATATGGTTATAAGTAAAAACGTCATCTAATTTCCTGGTTGGGATGAAAGGACTCCACCAAATAAAAATAACAATAACAATAACAATATATATATATATATATATATATATATATTACTTCTAAAAATTGAATAATCGTTTTTATATGTTGTAATATTATATATTATATAAACTTCATACCCTGAACTAATTTATGAAATAAACTCATTCTGTAAATATCTTAAATATATTATAATTTAGACTTTCTAGAATTTCTAACCTATTACGTATTGTATACCTCTTATAAGTTACATATATGATTACGACTTGTGACCCGTGTATTCAGGTGGCTTGAAACCCGTTACATGATAATTCTCCTAACCTATTACAATCATGTATATATCTTATAAGACCTATAGGTAATATGTCACAAGTCGTTAATAACTCTAACATCATAATTTAGAAATATTGTAAGTTATAACTTATAATGTCATATATGACATATACTGTATACACCTGTAGGTCATATCGAGATGTAGTATACTATTGATAATATATTACTATATATAATAGTATATATATACTATTATATATATAGTATACTACTATAGTAGTACAATGATATATAGGTTTACCATTTAAATGTATATATAATATATTATATATACAATACTCAATATAATTATAAATATATAATCCATTTTTAATTTTAAATCAATCATAAATTTAAATATTTATTCTCAGATGTGTACTATTCTAATCTATAATATATATATTCGCTATAGCGAGATAAATATATAGAGTTATCTACTTTACTGTTATATAACACATTACTATAGTAACACGTGTTATATAAGAGAAAGATAGATAATTATCTCTCTATATTTGAGAGAAAAGTACACATTTATTATCATTATATCTAAGCTATACAAGAACATTGTTTATATTCAAAAAACTTGATTTACACAAATAATTATTGTTACCAAGTTTCTTCATTATAATTCTAATTAGTTATAGTAATAATGCATTATTTTATTTATTTTTTATCTTATATTCATAACATATGTATCCTTATTATTTATGAAAATGTGTAATGATGATAATAAGTATAGGGGAAAGTAACCTAATACGGACAATAACATTAAATGTATTATGAACCATTGATACTATTAACAGTAAATGGTCTTAACATTTTATGACTCATTATTTTTATTCAAAAATTACAATATATTAATATTATATGATTATAGATATTATTGTGATTTTTAAATTTTATTTAATCTTTTAATTCCATAGATAACGGGGGTGTCCGACATACACTGTTCGTATTCGGTACCCATGACCGAATACGGACACCCTGTGTTATAATACGGACACCCTATATACAACTAGATAAACTATATATTATTGATGAATTAATCAGAAAAATCACAATTACTTTTTTATAATTAATTTCTTAATAATTTATTCTAATTTAATTAGTTAATAATTTATTTATTTTTATTATTTTTTAATTAATAATATAATTTAAATATATAAATAATACAAATTTTAGATTTAGATTTATTGTTGATATTAATATTATAACGCATGCGATTTTTATCAAAACCAGAATAGTTCATACGCTTCGCGCTGATTGGTTATAGGGTGTCCGTATTAGGGACTTATATGACCTATAGATATATGCTTATAACTTAATGAATATTTGATAATAAATATATAAATTATATATATATAATTTTTAGAATGCTTTAGTTTTTAATACTATATTGTTATGTTTTACATCGATATATTTATATATTCTTGAGAAAGTTTTAAGTTCAAATGTTTGTTAATCAATTTTAAAAGGTAATACAAAAACAGTTTATTGGATATAACAGCAATATTTTGAATAAATAAAATACAAAAAATACTTTTTTAGACTATTAAGAATATTTTATTCATTACAATTTTTTTTGTATTATTTATGTTTTTCTGAGATACCGAGAATGTCCGTATTCGGTTATTTTCCCCTACATACTTATTTTATAAATAATATTGTAGTAATTTTTTTTTAATTTTTTTGATATTTTTGTGGTCGTCATTAAATATATATGCACACCATATAGAATTCAAATAAAATTTGAAGCTATTAGTTATGCTATTATTTTGCTATTATGAAGCTATTACTGTTAGCTAGGAAGAATAATGTAATGGTCCGGACGAGGCTTGAATCCGCATCCTACTATATGTATGTCTGACGCCATAGTCAATATATATAACTTTATGTATAACCCCAGCAAACAGTAAGAGCAGCATAATAGCAGTATAACAGCTTATGCTAGAGCCTAAAATGTTTACATTGTGCTATTATGCTGATATTAAATGTATATTATGCTGCTATTATGCTGCTGTTATGCTGCTATTATGCTGCCATTATGCTAATATTATGCTGCTATTAATTTTAAAAGTATATTATGCTGCTATTATGCTGCTATTATAATAAGGCAGCATAATAGCAGCATAACAGCAGCATAATAGCGTGACAAATTAATAGCAGCATAATAGCAGCATAATAGACATTTAATAGCAGCATAATAGCACAATGTAAACATTTGAGGCTCTAGCACATGCTGTTATGCTGCTATTATGCTGCTCTTACTGTTTGCTGGGACATATTATGGTACATATTAGGGTACTTACGGATACGTATTATGTATACATATATATATATATATATATATATATATCATCACGTGACACGATTATACAATTATAATACATTAGGTTATTTCAAGATATCATCAAATAATAATTGACTTATTCCGTAGAATATTTGTCAGATGTAATTATCAATTAACAATTATTTCTATATGCTATAATATACTATAGTATACGTATGTAACATACATTTTATATTATATGTGTGTAAGTGTAAGCTTATTATCTAATAATATTATCAAATAGTATATATTTAATTATGATTATATTTGTTTTACATTATTTTTATGAAAATATGTTAATATATTATTAGTATATTCATAGCCTACATCTATAGATAGGTTATAATCAGGGCTCGTATTACTATAGTAAGAAATTATCTATTAAATAGATAATTAATATAGATATCAGAATATTCATATTCTCTACATTCCGATCGGTATACCTAATATTTATCGCTTATTACGATTGTGTACTTGTGTATACATATTTACCTATAGGTATATAAAACTAGTATACTAAATATAATGTATTCACACATGCACATAATCACATGCGAACAATTGACTAGTTTATATATAAATTAACATATATGCCCGATAATATCATAAATATATATATATATATAACTGCCTTTGTGGCTCAGTTGGCTAAGGCGTCAGACACACGAGCAGTAGGACACGGGTTCGAGCCTCTTCCGGACCATTAAGTAATTTTATAAAATGGGTCTTAAAATATGATTTAGAAGTGATCTTATATAATTGTGTATACAAAAATGATCGGCTCTCGTTAACACCATGGATGCCTTAACACGAGAGCGGCTTCGAAGGGACATTATAGCCATATATGGTTAAAAGTGAAAACTTCATCTAAGTTCCTGGATGGGATTAAAGGGATATATATTTATATATATATATATATATATTCTAGAATAACGTCTATAGTCATTATAGTCACTACAGTGTTAGGGGTCACGTGATATCGTATTGTTCTCTTACTACTGATATAGGTGTCGTAGTAATAATGTTATTATTCTAGTAACACGATACCCTGAATATCACGTATTACATATTACGATTGATATAGTCTATAGGCTACATTTATGTATTTGTTATATATATATATATATATATATATATATATATATATATGAGATTATGCTAAATATTTCTATATTTCGCATAATAATTACAATATTTATCATAATAATATTTGTACATTTCATTTATATACATGTTAATAATATGTTACTTAATTATTATTATTATAATTGTTATTAACATTATTAGTATAATATATGTGTATTGGTACTGGTTATTGTTTATTTACTTAGGCAAATATACAGTAGAAATATATAACCGAAAGTTTAAAGTATACATATTTAATAACGATAGAAAACGTATTAAGATATAAACAAAGAATAAACAAAGAATAAAAAATGAAGAACGTAATTATTTTCCTTTTACCGTAAAAATAAATGAAAAATAACTGTAAATATTAATAAAAATATTATTTGATAAATGAGGACATCTAAAAATTAGATTTATATTTTAAATAATGTGAATTATTGTGAATTTATTTGAATTTTGAATTATTTTACTTTTTTTACTTTAATCATAAAGTTTTAATAATGTTAATTTTATTAATTAATAATAATTACAAAATGTATATATATATATTAATTATCAATTTATTAAATAAATATAAAATAATTTAGAATTATTAGATAATTATAATTAATACATATTTATTAATATTATTTTATGATTTACTATTCTAATATATTTTAGTTTAAAAAAAATAAATATTTGTAATAAATAATATTTATTTATTAAAATGAATCAATTATGATAATAAAACTATAAAACTATGCGTATATTTTAGCGCTAAATAAAATTTTAAAAAGAGTTCTAAAAATAAAAATACAGCGTTCAAATATTTTAGAAATACACCTTTATATATACGTTGTAGAGTTAACTCTTGATATTTCATAATTCAAGGGATCCCTGTCGCCCGAATAAATATGTCTGAGATATTGAGTTTCTGAGATATCGAATTCGTACATCTTTTTACATACGTATAAACCTAAACTATCATTTTTAAAAGGTTTAATTTAGCGCGGTTTCTGAGATATAGATAGTCTGATATATCAAGAGTTGTACATAATTAATAATATTTGTTTCCGAATAAGATCGAGATATCACCTCATCTTCTTTAGAATAAATCCTATAGAATTAATAATATATATATATATATAACGTATAGGATATTTTTTTTCCGTTCTTTTTTTTCTTGTTATTATTTTCCGTTATTTATTTTCTTGTTATTTTTTTTCCGTTATTTTTTACTCTTGTTATTTTTTTTCCATTAATTTTTTTCCTGTTATTTTTTCCCCTAGATTCATATATATCATAAATTAAAAAATAATAAATATAATATTTTAATTTGATACATTAATTAACATATATAAATAGGAGGTATTATTATATAATCTAAATATATATTTTATTGTTTATATAAGCTATATTTTATTATTTCTATCATAATGCACATATTATCACTCATTTACAATATTAGAATCCGACTCTATAGAATCTATATATATATATATATATATATATATATATATATATATATATATATATATTTATTACATATATAATAATAAGGCTGACTATATATATTATAATTTATTATGCATCGTAATGTACTACACTGACAACAAGATGGACGCTAATTCGCAATGGATTCAAAGATAATGATAACGTCGTATTATTAAAAGTTAATGGTAAATAGAAGGGCACCAATAGCGTCACGTTACGAGAGCGCGGCCGCCTAGCGACCACTAATTGGCGTTAGACTGATTGGCCTCGTTTGTGCCGCGAATATAGGATTACCCTGGCGAGTAAATAAGACGCCGCCATTGCACGTGCATGTCACGTGGTAATAATACTATTAACGCACGCGCGCGCTCATGGGGGATTGAATAATACGTAATAATCAGTAATATCTTATACTGATAATAGAAGTAATGTCTAATAATGGAATAATAATAATAATAGTAGTAATGGAATAATACAAATATTATTATTTATATAGTCTATCTAATACATCTAAATCTGTATCTCGATATATGCTTATGATGATTAATAATGATGAACATCGTATAGTATGCATAATTATGATGAATAATTAATGTTAATAATTGAATATTTTTAATTAATATTAATTATAAAATATTATTGTATTCAATTTAATTATATTTAAAACTGAAAATTCTCATATAAATATGTATATATGAATTTTAAAATATAAATTAATAATTAACATGTTTTTTACATAATAAAATAGCTATATTAATGGTTAATTTAATTATTCTAGAATCGAATATATATATATATATATATATATATATATATATATATATATATATCGATGATATAGATCTTAGATCACCAGGAATTTCATCCCATCATTGATGTTCTGCAATTGAGAACGATGCTTCAGTAAAGCGACTTTTGACGGAAGGCACAACCAATTTGAATTGTTGACATGCGTCGGAGGCTTCTACACTGTTAGAAAAAAAGAGTTTTCCAGCGTTTATTAAAATATAGAAAACTCTTTTTTTATAATGTAGAATATTCTTTATTTAAAAACAGTTTTCTATCTACTAATACGGCCAAATACTCTACAAAAGAGTATTCCATATAATAACAGATATAAAAACTAAAAAAAAGAGTTTTCCAGCGTTTATTATAATTTAGAAAACTCTTTTTTTATAATGTAGAATACTCTTTTTATATGATGTAGAAAACTCTTTTTATATAATATAGAATACTCTTTTTATATAATGTAGAATACTCTTTTATTTATTTTAATATATATTTATTATATTGTTTATCAAAATTAATTATTAATTATTTTTTTAATTGTATATTTTTAGCAGTATATGTTAATATACTGCTTTAATAAATAAAATATTTATTTTAAAAACTTAAATTATTTAAGTATAAGGATATATCCTATAGATTTTTCTAAATTATCAACTACAATTGTAATCATAATTATATTGATAATACAATTATAATTCATGTTGAATAATTGCTCGATATTGAATAAGTAGCAATTGAATATTGATTAAATATTGTATTAAATATTACAATTTTATTATTATTGAATTTAAGTTTTAAATCTAACTTAAATGAAATTATATAATATATTTTAATATAAGAGTTAATACTTTCATGTTACGATACTATTTTCTATAGTAATATTTATTTTAATATTTTATTTTATATCTAAACCCACATCAACAACTTAACTTATTAATAGCTAGAATAATAATTTAGTAAATAGTTTTTATATGTATTAATAGCTAGACAACTCTTTTAGTAAAGAGTTTTTATATTTATTAAAAGCTAGAATACTCTTTTGGTAAAGAATTTGTATATTTATTAAAAATTAGAATACTCTTTTGCAAAAGAATTTTCTATTTGCTTAATGCTCGAAAAGAGTTATATTAAGAGTTATAATACAGGGACACTTGGAAAACTCTTTTTCGGTGGTATAGAAAACTCTTTTTTCTGACAGTGTAGTCTTTAACCAGTTCTTCGATACGTGTGCCTGATATACAGATTCCTTGTAGTATAGAGCTTTGTGTGTTGTAGCTAGTAGCGTATACACAATAATCTGTTGAAATGTGTATGTATACTATATTGATATGGCATAGCCAAGATGAATCAATTATATATCAAACAAATAATAAAGTTAAATAATATATAGTAATACATTAATTATATGTATATATATGTGTGTAGGAGGGTGTGTGTATGTGTGTGTATGTTTATGTGTGAGAGTGTGAGTATATGTGCGTATGTAGGGTGTGAGTGTATGTGTATGTTTGTGTATAAACACATATGTGAGTGTGTGTGTTAGTGTGTTAGTGGGAATACTTACACGAATGTACACATATATGTGTATATTGTATACAATAATGTTAATTTATTAATCACTATCTCGTATGCAATGTGCAGTATTGTAATACTATTTAGATTGTGTGCATAAGTACAATATATATATACTTGATTATATATAAGTTATACCTATAAGTTGTATATATAACTTATTATAACTTATATATATATATATATATATATATATATTGAGGTATACGTTTTTTGGGTATAATCTGTTATAATATATTAAATACCACATTAACATATTAAAGTATACTCTATTATACTTAAATATAATAATATATATATTCTTATAATATAAATATTTATTATACACAATTTATTATACAATCTATTTCTCCATCGATATTGACTATATTTGACATTATTTATAATTCGTACACTATTTTGATGTCAGAGAGACAACAATAGCCAGTCTGTGTACAATGTACAGTGTACATTGTATATTGTACAGTGTACACTGTACACTGTACATCATCATTATAACACCTATAGGTGTAGATTGTACACAAGGAACACGTTATTGTATACCAGTGTTATTGCTATCCTTTGTACCATTTATCGAACAACACACTTTTAATAAATAATCATTTTTATTTTTAGTAGTAATTTGATTATTATTTCTTATATTATAAATAGATATTGCATGATTAAGCTATAGCTGAACGACAACGCTTATTCTGAAAGTATCAAAGTTGTCGTCTTATTTATCAATATATCATCGCAAATATGTTATGTTTATGCATACACACACACACACACATATATATATATATATATATTGTTATTTTTAGTGTTATTGTTATTTTTGTGGTGTCAATTCATCCCATCTATTAACTTAGATGACATATTCACTTCACAACCAATCGACTATAATATATCTTCGAAGCCGTATATATATATATATATATATATATATACCCTGTATATTTTTAGGGGGGTTCACATCGAATTTTCATCGGCAATTATCGAGCAATTTTCATCGACGAAATTTTCGGTGGAATGAAAATGTTCCATTAATTTTTTACGCTTATCAACAATTTGTTAGTACGAACAAGTTCCATTTTGGACACGCCCAATGGCAATGGCGTCGCCTATTAGGCAATTTGCGAGCAAGTTATTGATTGACAGTTAATTGATAATAATAATATTATTATGAAAATAAATTATTTTGTAATTAAAAATTATATTACAATATAATTTATACAAATTTTATGTATATATTTTTTAAATATATTTATAATTAAATATTTCTATAATTATGTGCAATTAGAGTTTTAAATATATATTATATGGATATCTTCTAGAATGATATTTGTTATATTGATGCTATTGTAATACATTTAGTATCATTGGAAAGCTTATTAAATTCTATAATATAAGTCATATTGTAGTTTTTTTTTAAATTTTATTGAAAAAAAAATTATGATAAAAAATATAGTTCAAATTCATATATTATATTATAAATATTTTAATATTAATCAAAAATTAAACATTCGATTATAATAAAATCTATACAAATTGTATTAATATTTTTATAAATATATATAGCTATATATATGGCTTATATATTATGACTATAGGCAACCGTGTATATTGGGTTTTTCTACTAGGTTTTCCTATAGGTATACTACTATATAGTAAGTATACTTACTATACGTGTATCGGTTGTTTTTAAATAATTTTAAATTCAAGGCGGATGTCCAAACTTATATCACTCACATATAGTAATAGAAAAGATTCTGCAAAGCATTACATTAGAAATTTCATTAAAATCTTTGGTTGTAGTGTTTCGGGTAACCGAAGCTTTATAACGATGCATTTTTAAAATTGTCATATACTCAGTATACATAGTATATTCAGTATATAATACATATTTCCCTATATAACCAATATATATATATATATATATATATATATATATATATATATATATATATATATATATAATATAATGAATTACTTTGTAAATAGTAAATAAATGATCTTTGTTTTCAAGTTGATTTGGTGTGAATGCTAATTTTATTACAAGAAATTATAGAGCAATTTTCATCGGAAAATTTTCCTATAAAACTAGATGAAAATTCGGTATTAACACCCTTGAGACAATTCGTGCATTACACTGACAAAATGTCAGTATATTACATAATGCTACGATATAACCAGTGTTTTAAACGGACATTGTATCACTATAATACCCAGACAATTTGTCAGTATAATAAACGGAAATTTGTTCACATTAAATACACGTTTGAAGAAAATTTTACATTATTGATATGCTTATACTTCTATATGTATTATAAAGTTACATATCGGTGATATTTAAAAAATAAATTTAATAATAATAATATTTATAATATTAAATTTAATACAATGTAGTAATACAATAATCAATAATGAGTAATCATTATTATATTATTTCAAATTGTATTATCTTAATTATCAATATAATTATGATTATAATTGTTGTTTAAGTTGACACTTAAATAAAATTATGGTGATATAAAAAAATCATAGATATTTAAATAATTATTGATTTTAAAATAGTAACATTATTTATTAAATATATATTAACTTAGGCACTTCGTTTTTTGGAAAAAAAATATTTTCAATTTTTGTATTAATGTAAAACTATAATATTTTAAATATTATCTTTTAAATGGTGTTTAAATTATGTTCATTACATTATTCATTTTGTTTATATTATATTATTTGTACCCGTTTATTCATATTGTTTATATTAATATATTATATGTGTAACTTGATTTACTCTGAATAATTATTTGTGACCAATCATGCTGACACAACTATTATTCACTTTTTTACAATTGAATATTTTTTTTCATTTTTCCAATATAACTAGATAACAATTGTAAGATTTCAGTTTTATGTCAAAATTAAAAAATATTTATTGACAAAATTTTAATTAGCAATTTAGTTGGAAAAGTAACGTGTTTTTATCAGATATTTCAAAGATTTTGTTTAGAAACGTATAAAATAAAGATGTGTAAACATCTATACATTTCAACATATAATATACAAATATGGAGTATAAATAGATTACAAAAAAAAAAGTGAAAATTTCTTGAGTTAATAGATTTCTACAATATGCATTTTTTCGTATCTTTTACATGTAAACCAAACGAATGTAGTGCGTTCCCTTAAATATAAATTAAAATAATAATAGATAATTAATTTACACTACACTGTTTAGAATAAATGGTTCAATCAAGGAAATAAAAAGGCTGAATGCTCTATTTACCTATTCAACCTTTTTATTAAAAGGTTGAACGAATGTAATTATGATTCACTATTTTATAAATTAATCTACTATAGTATATATATATATATATATATATTTATTTAAAAATACATTATTTTTTTTATTATATACAAAATATACTATTTTACAATTTATTTATTTTGTTAAATTGATTTAAGTTAGTACTAGTGTAAATTAATTATTAATTATTATTTTAATTTATATTTAATTTAATATTATGTATTTAATAAATAAAGTTAATATTTTAAAATCATAATTATTTATTTATCTATGGGTTTTTTAAATCATCATAATTTAATTTAGGTGTCAACTTAAACAACAATTATAAATATAATTATATTGATAATTAAGATAATGTTATAATGATTAATCATTATTGAACATTGCAATATTGTATTTAATAATCAAAATATTATTATTTTTAAATACCATTATTATATTATTATATTTAATGGTTCTACTAATTTAATTATAAAAGGTTGAATTGGAGTAATTATAAAAGGTTGAATATTATTGGTTATACAAGTTTGAATGTTATTAGTTATAAAAGTTTGATCTGATTAAATTATAAAAGGTTGAATAGGAGTAATTATAATATGTTGAATGACACCTACAAATCAGATATAAATACACTGCTTCATTCAACCTTTAAAAGTTGACTAGACTAACATCAATTCAACATTTTTACAGGCATCATTCAAACTTGTTTTCTAACAATGTAGTAATAAATTAAATAAATATATTAATATAAAAAAAAGGTAAAATAGTATATTGTTTCTATATTAAACAAAATAATGTATATTTGTAAATCAATATTATAGTGACAAAATGTCTATGTAATACACTGGTTTTATCGTAGCTATGTCATTGTGTAATACACGGGAATTTTGTAGGTGATTTACATGACCAATATACACATTTTTTTAAATATTTTGTATTTTATTATATTTTTTTAATTTAAATACTCTATAATAGAGAGTAGAATTAATACTATTCTACAACCTTTAATTTGATTAAGCTATTTTATTTTTTTGTATATATATATAGTAATTTAAGTCGGTGTAATACATGGAAATTTATCCATGTAAAATACGGATATTTAGTCGGTGTAAAACACGGACATTAGTCACCTTACAAATTAATTAATATTTATATAAAACAATAATTTTGTGTATGAAACAAATGTAAATAAATTGTTATATCTTGTTAATATCTAAATGAAGATTAATTTCTATATTATCTATTAAATTATAATTATGTTTAAATTTCTACCATGTAAAATTTCACAATTCGTGTAAAACGTCGGGATTTTACACGAGTTAAACACCGACAAAAAACACAAAAATATACTGGGTATATATATATATATATTATTAGCATATATATTAATATATATTAAAGTTAAATTTTACTATTATACATACTTTATCTATAGGAAATAATGTTTATAAATTAATAAATAATTAGTTTATAAGCATATTCTATTTTTACATATATCCATTACTTAAATATGTATTTGCCCTAAAAATCGAGTCCAATTTTTACTCTTATATTTTAAACTTGTATATAATTATATATAAGCATATATACATATATATATATATATATATGCTTATAAGAATATATCTAGAAGTCATAAAATGTCCTATACGTAATATTAATAACATTATTAGATGTAGATTCATTTGTGGTA
Source organism: Osedax fenrisi (assembly GCA_964019155.1). Lineage (NCBI taxonomy): Eukaryota > Metazoa > Annelida > Polychaeta > Sabellida > Siboglinidae > Osedax > Osedax fenrisi. The sequence goes on along the minus strand of OZ025240.1, from coordinate 56,225,267 downwards.
TTAATATTATAACGTACCAAATTTATTATGAAAATGAGTATAGTTCACACGCTACGATCTGATTGGTTATAAGGTTAGGTTATAATTCATATCAATGCATCCAATAAGTCAGTATTATAATATTATAATACGGACAATATATGAATATATATATATATATAAATATATATATATATATATATATATATATATATATATATATATATATGTGTACACTCTAAATAATGCTCACACGTGTGTATACATAGTATACATGGTATACATATAAGTATACACAGTCGTATTGTGCGTCGAGTAACCGTAACCTTTGTGTGTTCATGTGAAACTTATTACGTAACCTTGCGATGGAGTCCCGTTGTTATGTTGATCACGAGTATGTAGGCAAGTAGTCAAGTAGGGAACGCCCACTCGTGACGTCATCAACTTATTATTGAACGCTGCGAACATATCACGTGATTGAATAATGACATACTATTACTGTTGGTGATGGTGGTGTTGGTGTTCCTGATGCATTCTGGTTATTTAACAAGTATTCTGGCGTGGAATAGAATTTTTGGTTTTATATCGTTTCGCTTATTTTGTAATATATTCATTAATTAATAGCATTAATAAAATTATATATATATGCATAGATATTTATATTATGGTTACATTAAATATATTATATTATGTATATAATACTATCTATACTTTTCTTAAGTTATATACATTAATATACATTAATCTAAAAAGTATAAATTAGTTTCTCTATTATAATAGTCGTATACGACTATAGATACTATAGTACTATAGTATATATAGTATAATACTATAGTATTATTACGTAATAAACTATTATATAATATAGTATATAGGTGTATACAACGTGCACTATACGTTATCCATGAATATAGCATATACTTCACTTATAAGTATGTATACATCATATTTAAATAATGTTATAGGTACATATGTATATATCTGAGAAACGTGAATCATCACACCGGAATACTGTATTATAACTCTCTCTCTCGATTAAATAGTATTATATATGTTAAGTTTAAACATCGCATTGTTTAGATTAAGTTTGATATATTTATCTACTTAAATAAAAAGAAAACTGCCTGTGTGGTTCAGTTGGCTAAGGCGTCACACACTCAAGCATTAGGACGCGGGTTAAAGCACCATCCGGACCATTAAAATAGGTCTTAAAATATTATTTAGAAGTGATATATTATAATTGTGTATACATAATGTATCGGCTTTCGTTAAAACCATGGATGCCTTAACATGAGAGCGGTTTCGAAAGGACCTTAGAGCCATGTGGTTATAAGTTAAAACTAAATCTATGTTCCTGGATGGGATGACATGTATCCACCAAATAAAATAACAATAACAATAATAAACTAGAGAATACGGTAAGATTGATATATTTTATAGATACCAGTTCCTTAATTACTTATAGAGTAGTACATGTAATAAGTAATACCGCAATATAATATGTACAACATATACGTATACACATATTAGCATGAATGATTTCACTTGATTAGAAATATTAATTTAAACAGTCGTACATTATTGCGTAACACGACTATTGCGTAACTCTACGTATTTCGTGATGACGTAATCTCTAAGATCATCGCTAAATACCTATACACGACCGCCGGTTGATATGGTTGAGGTACACACACACAGCTAGGTATCGAGGCTGAAGATGACGAGATAAAGTCATCGCTACTACTGAGGCCTCTCCTAATCACGTGCTATCATCATTAGTCACTTCTTGACCGCAATGGTCATCGTCGTCCTACTGATCACGTGGTAATAGTGACCCGTCGACACAACGCACTAATTAGTGTCTTCGTCGCCTAATTAAGCGCGGCTGATTGGCCGAATTAATTGTGATTGTTTAATTAATTAGCGGAATTTAGAAAAAATCTGACCCGATATTAATTTAAGACGTATGATGTAAACTGCATGTGATCTGTCAAATATATTTATATAGATGTGTATGTATGTATATATATATACAGTCAAAGCTCGATAACTCAACATTGACGGGACGGAGTTTTCATGTTGAGTTAGCGAGTATGTTGAGTTATCGGATGTATAAATTAATGACTTAATTAATGTTTGTTCACATAAATGCATTCAAAATAGTACTCGTATGATAATATAATAATTGTAATTGTATTTTTACGTTTATATATTTATATCCATATATTATTAAATAAAACCATGTTGAATAATGTATGTTGAATTATATTTGTTGAGCAATGTAGTTTTATTACATGTAAAAGATACGAATCCATCAACATATGTTTGTGATATTTTGATTTTTCATAAATATTGAGTTATCGGATGTATATTTACATGTAATGTATAGGCTAGGATTATAAAAACGATGTTGAGTTATATGTATGTTGAGTTATATTTGTTGAGTAATAGAATTTTTGTTAACATGTAAAAGATACGAATCAAACCAAATATGTGTTGGATGTTGAGTTATCGGCAATGTTGAGTTATCGGCATGTTGAGTTACCGAGCATCTACTGTATATATATATATATATATATATATATATATATATATATATATATATATATTTGCTATATAAATAGCCGATTGTATAACAACATCCTTGTTTCCCTGATATATATTGATATTGTTATTGTTATTTTTATTTGGTGGAGACCTTTCATCCCATCCAGGAACTTAGATGAAGTTTTCACTTATAACCATATATGGCTCTAATGTCCCTTCGAAGCCGCTCTCATTTTAAGGCATCTATGGTTTTAACGAGAGCCGATCATTTATTTATACACAATTATATAAGATCACTTCTAAATAATATTTTAAGACCCATTTTATAAAATTAATTAATGGTCCGGACGAGGGTCGAACCCGTGTCCTACTGCTTGTGTGTCTGACGCCTTAGCCATTGTATATATATATATATATATATATATATATATATATATTATAATAATAATAGAAAGGTTTATTGACTCAGAAAACCATGGACGTTTATGTTACGACGTGCGTCAAGTTGAAATAATAAAACAAATAAATAGTTACACAAATAATAATAAATTTAAAAAGAATACATTATAATGATACCATATATGTATGTAGTCGACATTTAAAAGTAATAAATGATGACATGGTGCGTAATTCATCGGGAAGACTGTTCCAGTACTTCGGAGCAGCAACAGTGAAAGCAGCATACGCATACATAGATGCGACAAGCGGTAAAGAGACTTTCATCAGCTCACATTTGCGACTTGGACGAGTAGTTGTTCGAATTATGAGTCCCTTCGATAGGTATGACGGAACTCCCATATATATAGAGCCTTGTGAGTAATGCAAAGAAGACGAAACTTGCATAAATCTCGAAACTGCAACCACCCGAGAGTCGCCATTATGGAATGTATATATATATATGGTTAAATAACTACGCTTTAGCTTAAATAATATGCGAACAGCTTTACGTTGTATTGAATAGAATTTGTTCATCAATTTTTACGGAATGTTAATGAAAAGCGAATTACAATATCTAAGTCGACTAAATACTAATGAATGTAATAATGATTTAGTTAATAATATATGCATCCCATTATACTACAATTGATAGATATTTATAGATACACATATAGTGGATTGTCTAATAATTATATACGACGTATATTATACGTCCTTTTATATAACCATATGATTAATATTAAATAAATATTTTATAATTGAAACATTTATTTTTCATATATGGTTAAACATATTAGTTAGAGAATTTTTCAAATTAAAATATAGTTTTATGCAATAGCATATATACTATATATATACAAATATATAAGAATATATACTTAGTTACCTAGTGACGGTATGGTCGTGTCGGGCTTCAACCAGTCCATTACTGCATGCCATGCGTTTATTTTAGTTTACCTTGGTATGTGTTACTATTATATTAGCTAATCTAATATTAGTATTAATAGTTATACTTTTTCATCTGACTCAACCTCATTTTAGAGTATACTCTACGACTATAGTCGTAGTACTGTCTTATTAAAAAACTTGCTTATATCTTAGTTCCGATGTAAACCCTATAGTATTACATTTGTAACTTATCTTTGTATACAGTAAGAAGTATATATACTTGCACTTGTCCTATTATATTTAAAAATTAATTAGTTACACTTCTCTAACCTATTATATAGGCGAGGAGAACATAACCATAACAACGTCGGGGTATATATACCGTATAATATATACCGTATAATCGTATACGAACTGTATAGCTAAACCCAAACCCAACCCACTCCGTTAGTATAATGATAAAAACACGAATACTATATCATATATGAAGATTATAATGGAAATGTCCTACTAGTAAACCATTATAATAATAATGTGCCTAATGATTTAATAATGTGAGGTCGTAATGCAATAAAGTGTCTTATAACCAATATACAATTTGTATTAGGCTAAGTACCTAATTATTCTTAAACTAAACTACTAATATTACTCTTGAACTTTTTATCATTGCAACGATTACATTTGATGCTACTGATATCATTACAAGTGATAGTTCTAAATCTCTGGAGTGATATTTGATGCTAAATTAATCTCTATAGATAGTATACTTAAATTCCCAATTAATGATATAATTTTAATCTATTTAATCTATTTTATATAACAACAATACATAAGGAATTGGGTAATAAGTTAATTATTGCGTAGATACACTAACGTAATACTTAAATACTTTTAACATATATATATATATATATATATTTACTCCTATCGATATTCCTCTACAATGTGTTTCTTCGTGAACACGTTATGACCTTGTGACTGATCACTACTTAAGTAGTCAATTGATACAAGATTCACTTATTTTAGAAAATCCTTAATATATTATAGAGAGCTTAGAAACCTAAATTATACTGAAGTTTGAATCTTATATAATGTATCTAATAAGAAACTATCATTTGATAGCCTAAATGGATGTTCATCATCTTCCCTTAATTAACTGACTCCTATTGATTCACAGTATGTTACTCTCTGTCCATCATCCCATGGTTTTCTTCCCATATTTTAAATTTAAAACGATCGTTAAGGCAACTTGTGCCAGGATACACCAGTATCCCATGCATAAATTAAATTTTCTGAATGCCATGAAATCATATAAGTTTGAACTAACCTCATAGAAATGTACTTATTATGAACAGAAACGTAATTCTTGCAGCAACAACTATAGAAGTATTTTTTAAACTGCTAATAGTGTCCTTGGTAGTAATATTAAAAAAACCTCAGCTCCGACTGATTCTTTAATGTGTAAACAAAGGAAAGTTTAGATAGGCTATAAGCCTAATAAGCATTGTACACATGAAGTACGTACTTCATATGTACAAGGCTTATTGCCTATCTAAACTTCCCAGTATTTCTAATTGCATTAAATCTAATCTAGCGCTTTTGATTCTGACTGCCCGATGTATTTCCCAACCTATATCTTGTAAACTTACTAGTTGTTCATCTCCCACAATCACTGAAATCCATAATTTTATTATAACAGCCAATTATATTTCTCCAATAGATCCACTTCCCTTAAATGTTTTCAAAAACCTGGTCCATACACTCAAATACTTAATAATATTAGATTTGATATATAAATCACTTGATGATGGTATTAAAGATAAATCCTTGACATATGCTATCATCAAACCTATACTGAAGAAAACATATCTCGATCCTAATGTGCTGACAAATTACAGATCTATCTCCCAACTTCCGATTATCAGTAATATTATAGAATGTATTTTAAGCCGCCAGATAATATATTATCTTGAAGCTAATAACTTGATTGAGCCTTCCAGACTGCTTACTGGAAGTTATATTCAACTGAATCTGCTATCAACTATATTGTACATATCAACCGTACTTCATCTGTTAAAATCAAAGATTTTATTTCTCCCTTTAATAATATATTAAGTGACGTTAATCGTGCTATTTTCTATTTATGTGCGTCCTCTATCTAATATTATTAACGAACATTATAATTTTTTATATATACCATATATGGTATAATGATAGTAACTATAGTTACAATATGTATGCTGATGATATATAGCGCAGCATTAAACTTCCTATTAATTCGCCTACTTCTAATTTGGGACTCTTAGAAACCATCTTATAGTGAATACAGCGCATTTAATACCGACTATTTTCCAATCTGTGATTATTTATGGGAAATTGATACTACCTTCTGCTATTGTGAGATAGATAGCACTGATTATTTATTTGTTTTAATAAACTAATTCATTCATTCATTCATGCATACATTAATGCATCCATTCATTCATTCATATGTATACCTATGCCTTATCTGATGAGAATTTAATTTAATATTTTTTTAGAAATTAACGCTAAAAATATTGATATATTAAATTAATTATAAATATTGTATACTTACTTATTGTATATATACAATTTAAGTTATCATATTATAATTATAAGTAATTTTTCCATATTTTTATTTTTGTATTTAATAATTTAACCTGATATATCAATTAAGAATGTATATTTATGTTTTTTTTATGTTGTAGATATGTTTAAATGTATTTCAATTATTCATTTACATTGTTATACATTACTAATATTTATATTATTAAATTATTTATATTTATATTTAAACAATTATTTAAATATTATAATTAATATTTATAATATACTATTACACACACATATATATATTATTTAAACAATTATTTAAATATTATAATTAATATTTATAATATACTATTACACACACATATATATATGTGTGTGTGTAATAGTATATTATAAATATTAATTATAATATTTAAATAATTGTTTAAATATAAATATAAATAATTTAATAATATAAATATTAGTAATGTATAACAATGTAAATATATATATATATATATATATATATATATAATTATTTAAATAAATGAAATTTTTTAATATTTATTAAAAGAATTAAATTAATTGCCATTCACGTATTTCATTATATCTCAATATCGAGGTTCGAATAACACACGCAAACTTTCTCCGTAGATCTTTAGCATATATTAACCTATATCGCTATACAATACGCTATCGAGAATACACCTCTCGATAACATAACATTTATTATGAATCATCAATACTAAAAGTAACAAACGAATATACATAGAGGCTAGTGGTACCGTATTAAAGTACCGTATGTAAAGTTATAACTTTAAATAATGATGTGCTTTTAATGTGGTAACTGTTTTAGCTATTTTAGCATGAGAAATGAAATTTTAATATTTAGCCTACATTGCTATACAGGGGAAAGTAACCGAATACGGACAGTGCCCGAATACGGATACTCTCGGTATCCCAGAAACCATAACTCATACAACAAAATATATAATCAATAACATATTCATAATTATATAAATAATCTAAATAAGTATTTTTTATTTTTTAATTATTCATATGTGCTGATATATACAATAAACTGATTTTTGTATTACTTTTTTAAATTTATGAAAACAAATATCAACTTAAAACCTTCTCAAGAATATACAAATGCATCGATATAAAACATAACAATATATTATAAATAACTAAAACATTCTAAACATTATATGCATAATTGCTATATTTTTTATCAAATATTAATTAAGTTATAAGCATATATCAAGAGGTCATATAAGTCCCTAATACGGACACTCTATATGTCTTAATACGGACACCCTATAACCAATTAGAGCGAAGCGTGTGAACTATTCTGATTTACATAAACATCGCATGCGTTATAATATTAATATCACCAATAAAGCTAAATGTAAAAATGTTATTATTTATATACTTAAATTGTATTATTAATTAAAATAAATTAATTATTAACTAAATAAATTATATTAAATCATTCATAAAATTAATTATAAATAATGTAATTGTAATTTATCTGATTGTTACATCAATATTAAATAGTTTATCTAGTTGTATATGTGGTGTCCGTATTATAACACAGGGTGTCCGTATTCAGATATGTGTACCGACTACGGACACCACCTTTATCTATGGAATACAAAGATTAAATCAAATTTTAAAATCACAATAAAATCTATAATCATATAATATTAATATATTGCAATTTTTGAATAAAAATATTGGGTCATAAAATGTTAAAACAATTTATTGTTATGTATATTGTCCGTATAAGGTTACTTTCCCCTAATAATGTATTATTTATTATCAAGATAGAATGATATTCTAGACTGTATTATGTATTGTCAGATGTAAATATGATATCGATATAGATGTATAAGTATAATAATTACACTATATTGTATCAGGTATTTTACGAACTTTATCAGAACTTTTACGTTATTATGACTTTCTATATTTATTGTGGGAATTATAAATAATGTGAACACAGAGGAATTGATATAGGTGGAGACAGGAGAACTCTACTATATATCATGAAGGACATTAAAGTGAAGTCCACGCAAAGTTAGAAAAGCGTGAGGATGACTACAATATATAGGACTATATTAGGACTATATTGACTCCTATATATATGTATATATTTGAACAAATATAATTAAATTAAATTAAATTAGACAAAAATCAATGTAGGTAACTTATCTGAGAAAAATACCTATAGGTATATATATACTAGTATACATACCATAACTACGTCTAATGATGACTCCCCGAAATATTTGAAAAAGAGGACAGGGTATCTAAAGATATAACTAATATGATACCGAAATCTACGAAGAATGAATACTATGAACAACTAAAGCGATTTAACGCAACGTAAAAAAACGTTAGGATGAATATATTCAATTCGTATACGATATATCAAATGCAATGATACTGCTAAAATTAACAAATGATATACGCGGTTCATATATATTTGACTATATGTATCAATATATATATATATATATATATATATATATATATATATATATATATATATATATATATATATATTGTAGTCAACCTTGCGCGTTATATATGTATATATATATATATATATATATATATATATATATATATATATATATATATATTTGAACAAATATAATCAAATTGAATTAAATTAGAAAAAAAAACAATAAATAATGTAACTTAGCTGAGAAAAATGCGTATGTAGGAATGACAAAATAAGAATTATGACTACGTTAAAAATAACTCCCCCGAAATGTATGAAAAAAAGGACAGGGTATCTAAAGATATAACTAATATTATACCAAAGTCTCCGAAGAATGAATAACATGAACAATTAATAACAATTAAAAGCGATTTAACGCAACGATGAATACGATATATCAAATGTGATGATACTGTTAACATTAACAAATGATACGCTGTTCATATCTATAGATATACTATATTTATCAATATATATACACTAATATTAATGAGTAGGGTTACGTTGAGTGTATACTGATTAGTGTTAACATTGAATAAGATTAGTTTATCAAGCAATGTTAACCCCGAGTAACACTCCGCGCAATACTCACTTAATATTAGTATATATGTGTACATAGAAATATGTATTGTATGTTGTATACTATTACACACTGTGTAACAATCACCGGTAATGATAACCGCTGTGAAGTTAAATCGGCGAAAGTGAAATTGACACACGAAAAAGAGTGAATTTGAACATGGAAATAGATATGGGTATATTTGAATATAATCAGATGTTGTTAAACACTGAGTAATATTGGATTTAGTACCTCGAAGTTTAGGATAAATAGACTAAAGTGCGGGTTAATTATTGTATATGTAAATATTCCATAATAGAGGAGTGTATGTCGTACAATGTGCAATGTACAATAGTTTATGTACAAGAAACACATTTACACTTATATACATATACATATTATAAATATTCTATTATTATGAAGTATATATATGTATATAGGATATTATGTATATTTCAGAATTTTATAGGTAGGTATAAGTGTAAATGTATTTCAATTATATATAATATATATCAATTTAATTATCAATATATAGTGTATATTATGACATATGTTATATGTGCTAGATAATGTTACGTTAATGTTATAAACATATGACTCATCACACTTTGAACATCCGTGTTTAATACGATGTCACCTCTGTCTATTCGTTTGTTACCCTTATTATGTATAATTAGTACACTAGTTGTATACGTAGCGATACTAAAATAAACGTCACGGTGATTGTAGCGCAGTTATCCTCTTCTCGAGTCACGTGATCTCTTCGTTATCTATTTATATAAGTGACGTCATTGTATTAGATATAGGTTAAAGTCAACATTAATAATTCAATTATATAAATGTAATATATATAAATATAGTTATACACAAACATATATATATATGGTTCACTTATTGTTCCCATCTATTTTCCATAATATATACATTATAATATTACTGGACGGCTGATACTCCTGCACTCGAAGCCCCCACAATATAAACAACAAGGTGTCAACATATATGTTATATATAACACACATATAACTATTGAAAACCGATGTAATCACCTTCTAGTGATACAATCTATTTGACTTGTAGTAATACATTATAAGGAGATATAATCTGTATTTAATGTATCCAGAGCTGTGCACGTAATGCCTACCTCCTTAGTAGCCCATATGTATATAACTATATATATATATATATATATATATATATATATATATAAATATAATACTATACATACTATAGTATACTATGGTATACTATGGTATACTATGGTATATCATATATAATATGTTCATTAAAATATATCATTATAATTAAAGTTTTAATTAACTATATATATATAACCACCAGAGGGGTTCCCCTCGCATCGATGCGAAATAAAATCCACTCTTGCTTATTGTATATTAATAATTATCGTAATGTATTATTATAGTTGATATAGTAATATAGTATACTATAGAATATAATAATAATATAGCATTGTACCATACACGATGTTGGAATTGTTAATAAACATTGTATTATTATTATATTGATTTCATTTGATAACAATTATATTTTTAATAACAAATTTATTATTTATCTCATGATTTATCTATATTTATTCGTAAATTTTAGTCATATATGTGACAAAAATTATGTATACAACTATTCTAAAAAATAGCTAAATATATTATTATAATGAATTAAGCTGATTTAAGTGTAAAAAGTGATTTATACAGGGACATTTGTAATATATATGTGTGTGTATGTGAATATGTATGTGCATGATAATGTGTATGCATATAATGTGTAATACGCATGCGTATATAATATATAATATATATATATATATATATATATATATATAATAATAATAATAATCAGATTGGTTCATCGTAATAAACGAGAATGAACCAGGTATATCTATAGATATAAGTATAAATACCTCTTGAGGCATTTGTATGTAAATATATTATATTGAAATAAAAGATATACTTGAATACAATTATTATGTTAAAGATCATATTATCCTAAGTTAAAATGATATTACATATGTATCCCACTATAAATAACAACTAAAACAACACAACTAACCTATGTATACACAGTATTCCTTTCTGCATAAACTCGCATCCTCCCTATGTGATATACAACACGAGTATTGTTAATGTAAACTTTGTGTGACAGTGGTATTACTGTATATTGTAATGTGTTCAATTATATAACTTATTTACGGTGTTGATACAATTCTAAATTATAATTTATGATTTATTTGTTTATTTACTATCTATTAAAAAGAAATAATTTGTAATATAATTTTTATAAAATTAAATTTCTCTATATAATTTTAAAGACTTTCATTTAATTGTTTTCTTTAGAATATTAATTTAACAATTATTAGTATAAAACTTTAAATGTACACCATTCTGCACCATGGTATACCATGAAGCACACACCATGCATCATGCACCATGCATCATGCATCATGCACCCAACACTATAGTGTATATATATAGGGAAGTCTCAAATCACTGACCCCGTACTCTAGTATCTCGGTATCTATAATATATATGAAAACATTTTATATATATATAAACTCAATAATCTAATGATAAATATGAATAAGTTTGTTTTTGAAAATATTAAATCCTACAATTGCTATTTGATAAAATATAATATTATGAGTTTAATTTTTAAATAATAGAATGGTAACTTTTTTTAAATCATTATTAATACTTCATTGCATGGTACTTCATACACCATGCACCATGGTACCTGCAGGGAGTGTTATCCTTATATATATAAAATATGATCCCTACTGAAAATATGTACACAATTATATTTTACAGACTGTATAATGTTACATTATAGAACATGTATATATTCTACTAATATATGTAATACTACCTATGGGTATAAGTATATGAATACATTAATACGAGTTCACTTTGTTCACATATATTCACATATATGTTCACATATATTGCTATAGCAATCAAATTATAAGTCGCATTATGTATAATTCGATTAAATATCCGAGTTGAAGCTGTCCAACTCATGAGCTGTCCAACTGCAGTTAATATATATTATTAATAAACACTAGAAATATTATGTAGAGGAAAGATGGGTAATGTGGTCATGGGGTAGTACATCATGGCGTATCTCATAAGTATAATAACAAAGTGTATAAATGAAATATTCAATATGGTTAGCTTTATTCAAATAAGTAAATATAATATGTGTATCTATAGATACACATGTTAATATATTAACAAACACAATCTATAATAAAAAAATACTATAAAATATACAATATTTAATTTTTTTTAAATTTGAATAAAAGTTTAGTTAAGCATATATTAAATATCTAATATATAATACAGAAATTAAATTAAAATTGGGGTTAACCCAGGGTTAAAGAACTATTTAATTATAACAAAATGAGCAATGTATTTATTTCAGTTAATAATATGTATTGTTATATAGTATGATATATAGCGTAATACCTAATATTCAGGTGTTGCCGCAAGTTGTGACCGTGTAACACACATACGTGGGGCAGCTCACGATGAATTCAACCAATCATATTACAGATATGAATCTGAAATACATTTTTATATATTGATAACGTTTCGGGCGTCATTATACCAAAACGTTGATTGAATCAACATCCATTACATCTAAAACACACACACATATATATATATATATATATATATATATATATATATATATATATATATATATATATATATATATATATATATATATACAGTCAACTCCCGATAAGTCGGACTCGCAAGGGACCGGGAAAAGTGTCCGACTTATCCGAAATTCAGAAGATCATGCAAATAAGACATGCGACGCGCAGCGTGATTTAAATGGTTACCAAAATGTGGAAGTATGCAACAATTAATAACATAAAATGTTGTATTCGATAAAATTATTTACTAAAATTATAATATACATTATTCAAATTAAACAATTCTGACATTTTATAAAAATTCCTACTTATCCAGTATAAAAATCAAAATTGACTATAATATATGTCCGACTTATAGAAAAGTCCGACTTATCCAATCCAACTTATCCGACTTATTCGATTAATTTAACATGGATCTAGATACAAATCCAACCAAACCAACTAAATGTATCCGACTTATCAAGAAGTCCGACTTATCCGTAGTCCGACTTATCGAGAGTTGACTGTATATATATATATATATATATATATATATATATATATATATATATACATATCATAATCGTATACATGTAGAAGATATTAAAATGTTATTGTAAAATAATATTAATAAGGTGATTCTTGTATATCATATAAATTATAAGTTTTAAAGGTTCCGATAAATCTATTTAAAAAATTCTATACAAATATATAAATAAATATGAAGATTTATTAATATATATATTAATAAATCTTCATATTTATTTATATATTTACGATATATATATATATATATATAAATCTTATAAGAAAACATTCCATCTATACATCTATAGATGTATATATTCACAATCTTTTGTCAGTTTACTAATTAATATATTTCTAAGAGATTCGTATGTGTATTTAGTAAATACTATTTACTAAATAATATTTAGTGACATATCGTAGATTTTGTATTCACGTGACAATCGGGGACAATTTTCTCGATGGGGATAAAGTATTATATGACACCGGCGATGTAAAAATGTAGGTACTGGGTGTGGGAATACGGTTGTGGCTATAGCCATATATATATATAGCCATTTTAAAGAATTTTATAGAATTCTGGATATATATATCCACAATTATGGAAACGTTAATTCGATTATATAATATTGTAGTTAGCTTTTTTATATAGTTATTTTATTTTATTGACATGCGCGTCGCGTAACCTAAGTAACATAATAAAACTTAGATATTCATAGTACTAATCATAATAAAACTTAGATAGTCATAGTACTAATCATAATAAAACTTAGATATTCATAGTACTAATCATAATAAAACTTAGATAGTCATAGTACTAATCATAATAAAACTTAGATAGTCATAGTACTAATCATAATAAAACTTAGATAGTCATAGTACTAATCATAATAAAACTTAGATATTCATAGTACTAATCATAATAAAACTTAGATAGTCATAGTACTAATCATAATAAAACTTAGATATTCATAGTACTAATCATAATAAAACTTAGATAGTCATAGTACTAATCATAATAAAACTTAGATAGTCATAGTACTAATCATAATAAAACTTAGATAGTCATAGTACTAATCATAATAAAACTTAGATAGTCATAGTACTAATCATAATAAAACTTAGATAGTCATAGTACTAATCATAATAAAACTTAGATAGTCATAGTACTAATCATAATAAAACTTAGATAGTCATAGTACTAATCATAATAAAACTTAGATATTCATAGTACTAATCATAATAAAACTTAGATAGTCATAGTACTAATCATAATAAAACTTAGATATTCATAGTACTAATCATAATAAAACTTAGATAGTCATAGTACTAATCATAATAAAACTTAGATAGTCATAGTACTAATCATAATAAAACTTAGATATTCATAGTACTAATCATAATAAAACTTAGATAGTCATAGTACTAATCATAATAAAACTTAGATATTTATAGTACTAATCATAATAAAACTTAGATAGTCATAGTACTAATCATAATAAAACTTAGATATTCATAGTACTAATCATAATAAAACTTAGATAGTCATAGTACTAATCATAATAAAACTTAGATAGTCATAGTACTAATCATAATAAAACTTAGATATTCATAGTACTAATCATAATAAAACTTAGATAGTCATAGTACTAATCATAATAAAACTTAGATAGTCATAGTACTAATCATAATAAAACTTAGATAGTCATAGTACTAATCATAATAAAACTTAGATAGTCATAGTACTAATCATAATAAAACTTAGATAGTCATAGTACTAATCATAATAAAACTTAGATAGTCATAGTACTAATCATAATAAAACTTAGATATTCATAGTACTAATCATAATAAAACTTAGATAGTCATAGTACTAATCATAATAAAACTTAGATAGTCATAGTACTAATCATAATAAAACTTAGATAGTCATAGTACTAATCATAATAAAACTTAGATATTCATAGTACTAATCATAATAAAACTTAGATAGTCATAGTACTAATCATAATAAAACTTAGATAGTCATAGTACTAATCATAATAAAACTTAGATAGTCATAGTACTAATCATAATAAAACTTAGATAGTCATAGTACTAATCATAATAAAACTTAGATAGTCATAGTACTAATCATAATGAAACTTAGATAGTCATAGTACTAATCATAATAAAACTTAGATAGTAATAGTATTAATCATAATAAAACTAAGATAGTCATAGTACTAATCATAATAAAACTTAGATAGTCATAGTATTAATCATAATAAAACTTAGATAGTCATAGTACTAATCATAATAAAACTTAGATATTCATAGTACTAATCATAATAAAACTTAGATAGTCATAGTACTAATCATAATAAAACTTAGATAGTCATAGTACTAATCATAATAAAACTTAGATAGTCATAGTACTAATCATAATAAAACTTAGATATTCATAGTACTAATCATAATAAAACTTAGATAGTCATAGTACTAATCATAATAAAACTTAGATATTCATAGTACTAATCATAATAAAACTTAGATAGTCATAGTACTAATCATAATAAAACTTAGATAGTCATAGTACTAATCATAATAAAACTTAGATAGTCATAGTACTAATCATAATAAAACTTAGATAGTCATAGTACTAATCATAATAAAACTTAGATAGTCATAGTACTAATCATAATAAAACTTAGATAGTCATAGTACTAATCATAATAAAACTTAGATAGTCATAGTACTAATCATAATAAAACTTAGATAGTCATAGTACTAATCATAATAAAACTTAGATAGTCATAGTACTAATCATAATAAAACTTAGATAGTCATAGTACTAATCATAATAAAACTTAGATAGTCATAGTACTAATCATAATAAAACTTAGATAGTCATAGTACTAATCATAATAAAACTTAGATAGTCATAGTACTAATCATAATAAAACTTAGATAGTCATAGTACTAATCATAATAAAACTTAGATAGTCATAATACTAATCATAATAAAACTTAGATAGTCATAGTACTAATCATAATAAAACTTAGATAGTCATAGTACTAATCATAATAAAACTTAGATAGTCATAGTACTAATCATAATAAAACTTAGATAGTCATAGTACTAATCATAATAAAACTTAGATAGTCATAGTACTAATCATAATAAAACTTAGATAGTCATAGTACTAATCATAATAAAACTTAGATAGTCATAGTACTAATCATAATAAAACTTAGATAGTCATAGTACTAATCATAATAAAACTTAGATAGTCATAGTACTAATCATAATAAAACTTAGATAGTCATAGTACTAATCATAATAAAACTTAGATAGTCATAGTACTAATCATAATAAAACTTAGATAGTCATAGTACTAATCATAATAAAACTTAGATAGTCATAGTACTAATCATAATAAAACTTAGATAGTCATAGTACTAATCATAATAAAACTTAGATAGTCATAGTACTAATCATAATAAAACTTAGATAGTCATAGTACTAATCATAATAAAACTTAGATAGTCATAGTACTAATCATAATAAAACTTAGATAGTCATAGTACTAATCATAATAAAACTTAGATAGTCATATTACTAATCATAATAAAACTTAGATAGTCATAGTACTAATCATAATAAAACTTAGATAGTCATAGTACTAATCATAATAAAACTTAGATAGTCATAGTACTAATCATAATAAAACTTAGATAGTCATAGTACTAATCATAATAAAACTTAGATAGTCATAGTACTAATCATAATAAAACTTAGATAGTCATAGTACTAATCATAATAAAACTTAGATAGTCATAGTACTAATCATAATAAAACTTAGATAGTCATAGTACTAATCATAATAAAACTTAGATAGTCATAGTACTAATCATAATAAAACTTAGATAGTCATAGTACTAATCATAATAAAACTTAGATAGTCATAGTACTAATCATAATAAAACTTAGATAGTCATAGTACTAATCATAATAAAACTTAGATAGTCATAGTACTAATCATAATAAAACTTAGATAGTCATAGTACTAATCATAATAAAACTTAGATAGTCATAGTACTAATCATAATAAAACTTAGATAGTCATAGTACTAATCATAATAAAACTTAGATAGTCATAGTACTAATCATAATAAAACTTAGATAGTCATAGTACTAATCATAATAAAACTTAGATAGTCATATTACTAATCATAATAAAACTTAGATAGTCATAGTACTAATCATAATAAAACTTAGATAGTCATAGTACTAATCATAATAAAACTTAGATAGTCATAGTACTAATCATAATAAAACTTAGATAGTCATAGTACTAATCATAATAAAACTTAGATAGTCATAGTACTAATCATAATAAAACTTAGATAGTCATAGTACTAATCATAATAAAACTTAGATAGTCATAGTACTAATCATAATAAAACTTAGATAGTCATAGTACTAATCATAATAAAACTTAGATAGTCATAGTACTAATCATAATAAAACTTAGATAGTCATAGTACTAATCATAATAAAACTTAGATAGTCATAGTACTAATCATAATAAAACTTAGATAGTCATAGTACTAATCATAATAAAACTTAGATAGTCATAGTACTAATCATAATAAAACTTAGATAGTCATAGTACTAATCATAATAAAACTTAGATAGTCATAGTACTAATCATAATAAAACTTAGATAGTCATAGTACTAATCATAATAAAACTTAGATAGTCATAGTACTAATCATAATAAAACTTAGATAGTCATAGTACTAATCATAATAAAACTTAGATAGTCATAGTACTAATCATAATAAAACTTAGATAGTCATAGTACTAATCATAATAAAACTTAGATAGTCATAGTACTAATCATAATAAAACTTAGATATTCATAGTACTAATCATAATAAAACTTAGATAGTCATAGTACTAATCATAATAAAACTTAGATAGTCATAGTACTAATCATAATAAAACTTAGATAGTCATAGTACTAATCATAATAAAACTTAGATAGTCATAGTACTAATCATAATAAAACTTAGATAGTCATAGTACTAATCATAATAAAACTTAGATAGTCATAGTACTAATCATAATAAAACTTAGATAGTCATAGTACTAATCATAATAAAACTTAGATAGTCATAGTACTAATCATAATAAAACTTAGATAGTCATAGTACTAATCATAATAAAACTTAGATAGTCATAGTACTAATCATAATAAAACTTAGATAGTCATAGTACTAATCATAATAAAACTTAGATAGTCATAGTACTAATCATAATAAAACTTAGATAGTCATAGTACTAATCATAATAAAACTTAGATAGTCATAGTACTAATCATAATAAAACTTAGATAGTCATAGTACTAATCATAATAAAACTTAGATAGTCATAGTACTAATCATAATAAAACTTAGATAGTCATAGTACTAATCATAATAAAACTTAGATAGTCATAGTACTAATCATAATAAAACTTAGATAGTCATAGTACTAATCATAATAAAACTTAGATAGTCATAGTACTAATCATAATAAAACTTAGATAGTCATAGTACTAATCATAATAAAACTTAGATAGTCATAGTACTAATCATAATAAAACTTAGATAGTCATAGTACTAATCATAATAAAACTTAGATAGTCATAGTACTAATCATAATAAAACTTAGATAGTCATAGTACTAATCATAATAAAACTTAGATAGTCATAGTACTAATCATAATAAAACTTAGATAGTCATAGTACTAATCATAATAAAACTTAGATAGTCATAGTACTAATCATAATAAAACTTAGATAGTCATAGTACTAATCATAATAAAACTTAGATAGTCATAGTACTAATCATAATAAAACTTAGATAGTCATAGTACTAATCATAATAAAACTTAGATAGTCATAGTACTAATCATAATAAAACTTAGATAGTCATAGTACTAATCATAATAAAACTTAGATAGTCATAGTACTAATCATAATAAAACTTAGACAGTCATAGTACTAATCATAATAAAACTTAGATAGTCATAGTACTAATCATAATAAAACTTAGATAGTCATAGTACTAATCATAATAAAACTTAGATAGTCATAGTACTAATCATAATAAAACTTAGATAGTCATAGTACTAATCATAATAAAACTTAGATAGTCATAGTACTAATCATAATAAAACTTAGATAGTCATAGTACTAATCATAATAAAACTTAGATAGTCATATTACTAATCATAATAAAACTTAGATAGTCATAGTACTAATCATAATAAAACTTAGATAGTCATAGTACTAATCATAATAAAACTTAGATAGTCATAGTACTAATCATAATAAAACTTAGATAGTCATAGTACTAATCATAATAAAACTTAGATAGTCATAGTACTAATCATAATAAAACTTAGATAGTCATAGTACTAATCATAATAAAACTTAGATAGTCATAGTACTAATCATAATAAAACTTAGATAGTCATAGTACTAATCATAATAAAACTTAGATAGTCATAGTACTAATCATAATAAAACTTAGATAGTCATAGTACTAATCATAATAAAACTTAGATAGTCATAGTACTAATCATAATAAAACTTAGATAGTCATAGTACTAATCATAATAAAACTTAGATAGTCATAGTACTAATCATAATAAAACTTAGATAGTCATAGTACTAATCATAATAAAACTTAGATAGTCATAGTACTAATCATAATAAAACTTAGATAGTCATAGTACTAATCATAATAAAACTTAGATAGTCATAGTACTAATCATAATAAAACTTAGATAGTCATAGTACTAATCATAATAAAACTTAGATAGTCATAGTACTAATCATAATAAAACTTAGATAGTCATAGTACTAATCATAATAAAACTTAGATAGTCATAGTACTAATCATAATAAAACTTAGATATTCATAGTACTAATCATAATAAAACTTAGATAGTCATAGTACTAATCATAATAAAACTTAGATAGTCATAGTACTAATCATAATAAAACTTAGATAGTCATAGTACTAATCATAATAAAACTTAGATAGTCATAGTACTAATCATAATAAAACTTAGATAGTCATAGTACTAATCATAATAAAACTTAGATAGTCATAGTACTAATCATAATAAAACTTAGATAGTCATAGTACTAATCATAATAAAACTTAGATAGTCATAGTACTAATCATAATAAAACTTAGATAGTCATAGTACTAATCATAATAAAACTTAGATAGTCATAGTACTAATCATAATAAAACTTAGATAGTCATAGTACTAATCATAATAAAACTTAGATAGTCATAGTACTAATCATAATAAAACTTAGATAGTCATAGTACTAATCATAATAAAACTTAGATAGTCATAGTACTAATCATAATAAAACTTAGATAGTCATAGTACTAATCATAATAAAACTTAGATAGTCATAGTACTAATCATAATAAAACTTAGATAGTCATAGTACTAATCATAATAAAACTTAGATAGTCATAGTACTAATCATAATAAAACTTAGATAGTCATAGTACTAATCATAATAAAACTTAGATATTCATAGTACTAATCATAATAAATATGCACAACAGTGTATTTTATTTACTGCTATACTATTTTTATTCTATACTATAGTATCTACAATGAAAATTTTAATAGTATTTTTTATTAAATTCTATAATTTTACGAGTCTGTATTATATTTCCAAAAGTTTTAAAAACTGCAAAAATAATCCAAATTTACAATTCTAGTTAAATTGAAAATCCGATCGTTATATATGATAATTTTAAATCTATAGATTTAAACTATAGTTTTTTTGCAGATGACAAAAATGTAATTGTTATAAATACTTAAGTATTTATAAATACTATTACTAATAGAATTCTATTATTAAACTTAAAACTTATATGCAATAAAATATAAACTATATATATAGTTTAATATTTACCTATAGGTAACTGGTGGAAAATTAATACATTACATACATTTTTACATTTTTCGGTTTTCGGACTGCAAACTGTGCTTATAAAGCAATCGGCCGTCCATATATATATTAAGTTAATGTTTCATATTAAATAGGTAGGTTTTCAGTAGTTTCTTGAAGTTGGGAGTTGATGGTGTAGTACGGATGGATGTGGGGAGAGTGTTCCACGAGTATGGGACGGATATTGCCCATGCTCGAGTGTTGGTTGAATGTAATTTGTGTTTAGGAGGAAGTTGAAGTAGAAACGTATTGGTGGAGCATGTAGTGGTACTAGTTGGTAATTTAAGTTTGAGTAGGGATGCTAGGTAGTCAGGAGAGTCATGGTGGATTGCTTTATGAGCCAGTAGTAGAGTTTTATATAGGATTCTATGGCGTACAGGTAGCCAGTGGAGTTTAACTAAGAATGGAGATATATGAATGTGGGAGTATTTTGGTATGTTGAATATACACCTAGCTATAGAATTTTGAAGAATTTGTAGTTTAGTAATATACGATGAGGGGGTATTATAAAGGATAAAATTGCAGTAGTCGAATAGAGGTAGGATGTAAGCAGAAGCTATAATAGTAGCAGTGGATATTGATATTGAATGACGAATAAGGCGTAGTGAATGTAGTTGATAGTTTAATAGTTTTGTTATGTGGGACAGTTGTCTGTAAAAATTAAAAGTATTGTCAAATATAACACCAAGATTTTTGACATGGGTTGAGTACATGATGAGCTGTCCATTAATGTTAATTGGAGGGGGAGTTGGTAACGTTTTACTTCGGAGTGGAAGGTGAAGGAATATAGCCTCGGTTTTAATTGGGTTAAAGACGAGGGAGTTTATTGTGAGCCAGTTATGAATGGTGGTAATAGTAGAGGAGAGGATGTCGGGTGCAAAATTAACGTTTTCTGTACATTTTACATAAAGTTGTATGTCGTCTGCATATGTATGGAAGCTAACTGGAGAATTCGAGATAAGGTGGAGAAGGGGAATTATGTAAATGTTAAAGAGTATTGGTCCAAGGACTGACCCTTGGGGAACACCGTGTGTTACAAGACGGGAAGATAAACGGGTTGAGTGAACTAAAACTGAGGAAGTTCGGTTGGTTATGAATGAGGATAGCCATTTGTGTGCAGTACCAGTGATACCTATAGATGTAAGACGGTGTATGAGAATCGTGTGGTCAATAGTGTCAAACGCGGAGGAGAGATCAAGTAGTGCGAGTATTGTGCCATTTTTGTTATCAAGGTTAGTGAGAATATCACTGGATATCTTCGCTAGTGCGGTTTCTGTTGATTTGGAAGGAAGATATGCACTTTGGAAGATATGAGGGATTTTGTGTGATATTAAATAAGACGTTAGTTGTTTCGCGACGATTCGTTCCAAAGTTTTGGAAAATATCGACAGGTTTGAGATTGGACGATAATTGTTGAGGCTCTGAGGGTCAAGGTTTGGTTTCTTAAGGAGGGGTGTAATGAGTGCATGTTTATAGGATGTTGGAAACGTACCGGATTCGAGGGATTCACAGAATATATTATTGAGAGGGATAGTGAGGGATTCAGTGATTTCGTGTAAAAGGGAAAGAGGAATAGGGTCAAGAGGAGATGAACTTTTAGTTGCTTTAAGAAGTGTGCCTATGTCTGACATGGAAGGGACTGAAAATACATTAAGTGAGTGAGTTGGCATGGTGGGGGTTATTAAAGTGGTATATCGTGGGAGATTGCTGAGAGTACGTGTAAGCTTATGATGGAAATAGTCATCAAAAGTTGATGATAAGGTGTCTGGTGGAAAGTCGGGTAAAGTTTTCTTTTTATTACGCCCAAGGAGTTTCGAACAAATGGTGAACGTTTTCTTTTGATCTGATGAGCATGATTCCAGAGAGGCAGTAATATGAAGCGATTTTGCAATTAAGAGATCACGTCTATGTTTGGACTTGAACAGTTGATAAAGCGCAAGAATAGATTCAGATTTTGATTTAATCAATTTCTTTTCAAGTGTACGCAATTTACGCTTTTGTTTTAGGAGTGCGAGGGTATACCAGGAAGTGTCAAGTCTAAGGAAGGATTTTTTAATAATTATTGGAGCGTGGGAATCGAGGGTACTTGAAAGAGTGGTAAATAATTCATCAGGTGAGTTATGTGGGAGGGTTAGGAAGTCTCTGATGAAATCGTGAGTGTTGATGATTTTTGTTTTGCGGAAAGAACGAGTGATAGTGGGGTGGGGAGGTTTAAGGGATTGGAGGGTAAAAAATATAATGTGATGATCAGAAATACAAGGGCCAACAGAGTGAGAACAAATCAAGTTGGAATACTTATGGGAAATGAGGAGATCGAGTGTATTCCCATATTTGTGTGTGGGGTAAGTATTATGAAGTTTAAGATTGGAGGATGACAGTATATTGAGTAGAGATTTAGAATGATTAGTTGATAGGTTAGTAGCAATATTAAAATCACCTATAATGATATTAGATTCAGACATTAGATGGGTGAATGAATAAAATTCAGAGAGGAATAAAGGAATTGAGGAAGAGGGGGGTCGGTAAAAAAGTGATATATTAAAAGTCTTGGAGTATGGGGACTAATGGAACAGGTAAACGCCTCAGAGTGATCATTATTATGATTATTATATGATCATTGTAAATATATTTAAAAAAACTAATAGAATGTAATTTAATATACGAAATAAATATGATAGAACCAACATAAATATAGTAATAAATAATGTGCAAATTAAAATGCTTAATAAAATTAACTTAAATCTCAACTAAATCGCACTTCCTCTAAACTATAGATATATCTAAATTATTAATAAAACATAAGGAACACAATTGACATAGATGCATTATTTGTTAGTATAGCATTCCATATTTCTATCTCACATTAACTATTGTTCCCATGTATGGGGCAATATATTTAAATCAACTTTAATTAATATAAACCAATTACTGAAACGTGTTTTATGACCTATATTTCCTGTTTACACCTATATTAGTATTTATACCTAATTAAAATTAAATTAATAATTATTAAGAATTCTTAAGAATTCTTAAATATACAATTAATTCTTTTAGAATATATAGTTACATTTAATTGTTTTAAATATAAGCATAGAGGTATTAAATAACCTATTATTAATAACTTTTAAGATAATTAAATTATAATTTTTACAAAAATATTAGTGGTGTATACACCCATTTATTAGTTTAGCTTATTATAGCTATCGATAGCTAATAGTAGATCTACTTTACTTTTTATATTTTTTTGGTTTTAATTTTGTTATTTACATTTATTTTTACATTTTATCATATTTCTTTTCACATAATATAAATTTCCAAAAACATTTTCATGTTATTTTGACAAAATATAAAATAATAAATAAATAAATTGTTAGTCTTACTTCTTACGTTTTAGTTTAATTTTTAATTTTTTTAATATGTTGACATCATATAAAATTATGAAATTGAATTTTTTATATATAACATTTATTTTCAATTATTTTATAATATATATTATAAAATAATTGAAAATAAATGTTTATACTAATTAAATTTACTTTTAATTTATAGTGCTAAATTACGAAAATATTGTATACTTGTTAATATTACTATAATAATTGTTTTTTAAGAGATTCAACTCGGCTCAGGCCTGCAGGCTCGTTTGACTAGAGTCTCGGCTCGGCTCGGGCTCGTTTTTTCGAAATTGAAAGTCTTGGCTCAGCATCAATGATCAAAAGTCTCGGTCGGCATCATTTACACCACTACTCTGGATATATATTTAATAATATTAAAATCTCTGATTTTTTATAAATGTATTATTCCAAACTAAATAATAAAATGTATTTATAAATTTTTTCTTTTATACATGTATATTATGTTTATGATATTATTACGTTGGATAATTTGTTTATAAATATACTGGTGACTTATTTAATTATAGATACGTGTCGATTAGATGAATTATCCGGCTGTTAGTGTAATATATATAATGTTTACTATGATAATTATAGTACATACGAAACTAGCTGCAGCATATCCGATATCCCACCTACGTGGCACAAACACGGGTGCACAAACATAAATACGTGTAACGACGATGTGATTTAATCGCTAGCCAATCAAATAATTAGATTTGGGTTTAGGAATCGCGGGCTATAAATAGAACTCGGCAATCGTGGACTCGTTTACTCGGCCGCTTAGCATGGGGACCAGAAAGTGGTGTTGTCACGTGTTCTTGATATGCGTTACTCTTTATCTACGTAAGTTCTAGCTATTTAGTTATATTAACTTTATAATGAAATTATAGTTATTCATTAATATATATATATACATTATTACAATATATAAATTATTATTATTAATTATTATTTAATATGCATGTGTATGTATACATTATACATATAGATAGGATCAATATAATTTCATTAGATTAGGTATATATAAGATCAATAATAATAGTTGAACATACTATTGATTTTAATGTAAAAAAATTATATTTGTTATGGTTTTATAAAATTAATATATATTTAATAAACTATTATAATTTATTAAAAACAAATATAATACTCATTATTATTTAATGATATCATTGAGTATTTTATATATATATACTAATAAAGTATACTTTATAAATGAAGACATTATTGTATATGTAATTGTAGTATATATATATCATAATATTCAATACTTATATTGATTTATCTCGAGTTTAAACTTGTGTTTATCAATAACATTTGAAAATATTGTAACGCCATCTGCGTATCCAAGTTCAAGTTCGATATTAAACATATATGCTATTTAACTATAGTTAAAACTAAGTTAATTCGAGTTTTAAAAATTAATTTGTATATAATATATTAATTCAACTTATAACTATAGTTATAAGTTGAATTAATATATTAATTTATAACTTTATATAGTTAAGTTATAGTTAAGTTATAACTTATAACTATATATAGTTATAAGTTGAATTAATATATTAAATACAAATTAATTTTTAAAACTCGAATTAACTTAGTTTTAACTATGCTTAATATCGAACTTGAACTTGGATCCGCAGATGGCGTTACAATATTTTCAAATGTTATTGATAAACACAAGTTTAAACTCGAGATAAATCAATAGTTTAAAATATTCCTGTAGTTTTTAAAGTATGATGTATATATGATATATGATGTAACCTATTACTTGGATACAAATGTAAGATCTATAGCTAAGTATACAACAAAGTTAATTCGAGTTTTTAAAATGAATTTGAATTTAAATAAGATATATTAATTCAACTTGTACCTGATTAAAATTAATATATTAGTTTGTAACCTATAGGTTACATCATTGTTTAATTTATCAAACTTTTATATATTCTTTTTGTTTTACCTGGGATATAATAATCCATATGTCAGCTAGTATAACATAGAGGGGTTGCATTCGAGTTTACACTATGCAGATCCAAGATTTAATATATTTGTAGTACCTATATAAAAAATATAATTAAATTAAATTTTAGTATAACTTATTTTTTTAATATTTGTAATCTTAATATTATAAAAATATTAATTCTATTAATATTTCTACATTATTTTGTATTTATGTTACTTATAAATTGTCTATTAAATAAATATTAAATAAATGTATTATTTTATGAATAATTAATTTTTATAATAACTTTTTATATACTCTACAATAGGATAACATTTCATTTGACTATTAAATATATACTCTTTAATTGTAAATCATTGTTTTCAGCTTCAAGGGTGATTTCGTTTATTGATACAGCTGATCAAAGAGGTTTGCATATTTATTGTTTGATTTAAGTTTTAATATTGTATACATATACATTATACATGATATATAGGATAAGAAGATATATACCTACATTATATATATATATATATATATATATATATATATATATATATATATATATATTATAACTTTACTCGTAATGTAACTTGATGTTTTCTTGTAAGTTAATTATAATTCCAATTGTTTTTGGGACTTAATGTAATTTCCTCGATAAGCGCTGATAATATGATAATATATATATATATATATATATATATAATAGATTATAAAATGATATAATAATAAGGATAATAATGACAATGCAATCAGATTAAATAAGTGATGAATCGGTTAAAAGTTTAACAGAATTATATACATCACATGACAACATCATGTATTTACAACAAACACCCACCCACACCCACATACACCTTCACACACCCACACACACACACTCACAATCACATAATTGTGTTCACTTAAGTATAGCATTAGTATGTTGATGTTGTATCGATTACATGCAAACCGATGTAGGCCATTATCGATAATTATATACCTTTTGTTTTTCTATATTTATTCTATATAATCTATATATATATATATATATATATATATATATATATATATATATATATATATATATATATATATATATATATTTGATTTAGGCATTTACATGGTAATTATAATAGAAATAATGATTAATGAGACAATTAACTTTGTGTTACCATTGATAAGCTTCAATGCATATATATATATGTATACATAACAAAAACGTATAACATATATTAAATATGTTAACTATTTAAATTAATAAAATGCATGTTAAGAATGACATTATATGGGCGATAATCGATACATAGGAATGTTTTAATTGCAGTTGTGTCCCGTTGATGCATAAAACTAGAGAGAAAGTTTCTCTAGCTCTGTGCGTTGATGGCGCTCAAGTGGCGTATATATATATATATATATATATATATATGTTTCTTATCGGTCAATGACTAGTCATATATGTTGTTATATATACTCTATCCAAAGAAACCTGAATAAGTGTATTATGTTACGATATGTTATAAATTATAACTTATAATCATCGATATAAAGAAACTTTCTTTATATCGATGCTTATAATGCGTTGTGAAAAATAGGTGTAATATAGTGTATTAACATTTATTGTTGTATAGGTGTATACACCTATTAGGTGTATAAACCTATTATAATACGTTGTTATTAAACCCTAAAAAAATTAGTAGGTAATATATAATATTTACCTAATATGTAATTCGTTGCAACATAGGTGTAACATAGTGTAAATAGGCCACACCATGTATATGTATAGTTGCAACTATACATGTATAGTTGTATTATAATACGTTGTAATACTATTAATTTGTAATGCACTATTAAATTAAATAAATATATTTATTTTATTTTATATACATATAGCCTATATATAGACTATAAGCTATAGGTATATAAAATAAATACCTAATATATATTTATTTAAATTTGTATTAATTATTATAATATTTTACTTTTTTGTATTTTAATATATTTATCACATTAGTAAATATAAATTAATTATATAAATCTACTAATAGAAATTAATTATAAATTATTATTTTAATTTTATATTTAAGTTAATATTCTGAATTAAATAAATAATTTTAATTTTAAAATTTATATTTGATTGAATAATCATTAGTCTTTTACAAAATTATAATTATTTTATTCAAGTATCACCCCCGGGTATCATCTCAACAACAATTATAATCATACTTATATTGATAATTAAGAGAATACATATGGAAATTGTGGTAAACTTATCATAACTATTGAACATTTATTACATATTTTATATATGTATTTTAATGTGGTTCTCATTCCATTTGTAAACCTACTTTGGTTTCTTGGGAGTATACCTACGAACATGCTTCTCTTATGCGTATATAATCTATACAGACACATCGATTATGATATTCTAGATAAGTTATAAATAGGTTATAGAAAAGACCCAAATGGCTTTGGTTATAGGTAAATAAAGATAAATAAATTCGTAGTAAGATACAATCAAAGAGTTTGTGAAGCAAATAGATATCATTAAGGAGCTCCCTATAGGCAAAGCCCAATAGGGCTTTGCTATAGGGGAAAGTAACCTAATACGGACACTTTAACAATAAATGGCTTAACATTTTATGACTCAATATTTGTATTCAAAAATTACAATATATTAATATTATATGATTATAAATATTATTATGATTTTAAAATGTTATTTAATCTTATTATACAATAGATAACGATGGTGTCCGTATTTGGTAGCCATGTACGAATACGGACACACTGTACACTGTACACTGTGTACACTGTACAGTAGACCGGTTCGTACTAAATTTTTTTTCGCAATTTTAAAAACCTTCACATCTGTGATAATTATGTATGATGAACAAGTGTTTACAATTTTAGACCTATATCTTAAATATTGTTATGTCATGAGACCTTTTTATTTTAACATTGAATACATACAAAAGTTAACATGGGAGAGATATAGAAATAAGTTTTATTCAATTTGTATAAAATTGGATAATTTTTTTTAAGCCAACTATGGATATATCCTAGAAACATATATAACAATTAGTATTAACAGTACCAAATATTTTTCATAACAATCTATATGCCCAAATTTTATAAAATAATTTTAGTCAAAAAAAATATCTAAAAATCGTATAATTTAATATAAATAAATTATTACAATTTAATTTAAAAAATTTAAATATATAATTTATAGATAATAATAATAGAATTCAAATTAATTTAAAATTAAAAATTATTTTTAGAAAAAAAATTAACATCATTTTTAAATTTTTTTGGATTTTTATTTGAAATATGAAATACAAAATAAGTTTACATATTTTTTAATTTTTTTAATTTTATTTGTATAAAGGACATTAATATCTAACTTATATCCACAATTCAATACAATCTGATCTCTAAAATTTATGTAAAGTATAATTATATATATTAATTTTAAAAAATTAATTATTTTTTTGAATTATTTTGAAATAAATACTTTGTTAAATGGTGTATTTTCTCGAATTTTAGGAGACATTAATATTGGTAATTTGTAGATATAAACATGAAATATAGATATTATATTAATAATAAATATAAATAATGGTATATATTATATTAATTCATTAAATAAAATACAAATACATAATTAATATTAAATATTAATTTAAATATTTGTAAACATCAAAGATAATAAGATAGTGTCATTACTATTATACATGGAATATTATAGATTTTATCTTAAAATAATAATTTATATTTCAAACTTTAAATGCTTCGTGACCAAAGGTAACTATTTTGTTATAAAAATAGTTAATACATATTATACTAAAATATAGATATGTATTATAATTTATATGTACAGTGTACACTGTATAGTGTATACAGTATACAGTATACTGTATACAGTATACACTGTATACAGTATACAGTATACAGTGTACACTGTATAGTGTATACAGTATACAGTATACAGTATACTGTATACAGTGTACACTGTATACACTGTACAGTAAGCCGGTTCGTTCGATTCAATTTTTAATCCTTCATATAAAATATAATACATATCTATATTTTAGTATAATATGTGTTAATAATTTTTATAAAAAAATAGTTACCTTTGGCCACGAAGCATTTAAAGTTTGAAATATAAATTATTATTTTAAGATAAAATCAATAATATTCCATGTATAATAGTAATGACACCATCTTATTATCTTTGATGTTTACAAATATTTAAATTAATATTTAATATTAATTATGTATTTGTATTATATTTAATGAATTAATATAATATATACCATTATTTATATTTATTATTAATATAATATCTATATTTCATGTTTATATCTACAAATTACCAATATTAATGTCTCCTAAAACTCGAGAAAATACACCATTTTACAAAGTATTTATTTCAAAATAATTAAAAAAAATAATTAATTTTTTAAAATTAATATATATAATTATACTTTACATAAATTTGAGTGATCAGATTGTATTGAATTGTGGATATAAGTTAGATATAAATGTCCTTTATACAAATATAATTAAAAAAATTAAAAAATATGTAAACTTATTTTGTATTTCATATTTCAAATAAAAATTCAAAAAAATTTAAAAATGATGTTAATTTTTTTTCTAAAAATAATTTTTAATTTTTTAATAATTAATTTGAATTGTATTATTATTATCTATAAATTATATATTTTAATTTTTTAAATTAAATTGTAATAATTTATTTATATTAAATTATACGATTTTTAGATATTTTTTTTGACTAAAATTATTTTATAAAATTTGGGCATCTAGATTGTTATGAAAAATATTTTGTACTGTTAATACAACTTGTTATATATGTTTCTAGGATATATCCATAGTTGGCTTAAAAAAAATCATCCAATTTTATAAAAATTGAATAAAACTTATTTCTATATCTCCCCCATGTTAACTTTTGTATGTATTCAATGTTAAAATAAAAAGGTCTCGTGACATAACAATATTTAAGATAAAGGTCTAACATTTTAAACACTTATTCATCATAGCATACATAATTGTCACATATGTGAAGGTTTTTAAAATTGCGAAAAAATGTTTAGTACGAACCGGTCTACTGTACAGTGTACTATAACACGTGTTATAATACGGACACCCTATATACCACTAGATAAACTATATATTATTGATTAACACATAAATTATACTTACATTATTTATAATTAATTATATGATTCTTTAATATAATTTAATTAGTAATTAATTTATTTTTATTATTTTATTAATTAATAATACAATTTAAGTATAGGTATAGTACTATACATTCAAACATTTGTAGAGTTAGCTTCATTGGTGGTATTAATATTTTAACCATATAGCTAGAGAGAAAACGTTTATCTCTATATAGAACTATATAGTTCTATGATTATAACGCATGCGATTTTTATGAAAATCACAGTGTCCGACGGACAGTGTCCGTATTAGGGATTTATATGACCTATATATATGTTTATAACTTAATTAACATTTGATAAAAAATATAGCAATTATGTATATAATATATAGAATTCTTTAGTTTTAATAATATATCGTTACATTTTATATTGATACATTTGTATATTCCTGATAAGGTTTAATGTTGACATTTTTTTTCATAAATTAAAAAACGTAAAAAAAAAATCAGTTTATGATTTTTTTTATTTTATAAGCACTATTTTGTATAATTAAAAAATACTTATTTAGACTATTTATACAATTATGAATATTTTATTCATCAAACATTTTTTTGTAAGATTTATGGTTTCTGAAATACCGAGAGTGTCCTTATGTGGGCACTGTCGGTATTCGGTTACTTTCCCCGATGTCTTAGATTGCCTATATATCATTTAAAACCAAACTATCCTATTAATGTGTTCTATTAATTAGTAATTAACACTTAGTTTTTATCCTATATATGGGATAGTATCCTACATTAATACTTTACATCCGGGTTTTCATTGTATAATAATTTAAATATTTGTTTATATTCTACCCTTTAAAAGTGTATCATTGTAAACGAATTTACATTATAAACAACATATTTTCACGAAAATGTACCCTTTAGATGCCGATGTTCATAATTTGTATACGAAATCGAATTAAACGATTTCGTGTGTATTGTATTGTTAGACCCAGGTATTGTTAGATCTACTTAGAAAATTCGTTATTATTAATCTTAGTATTCCTCTATGAGTCCAACATTATGTTGAACATAGAGTCATATTCATATGAAACTAGTATGAGTTGTACCTATAGGTATTATAATATATAGGTATAGGAGTTGTAAATTTGTAAAACCTACCTATAAGAGTTGTAAATAAAAACTTAGAATTGTATAAATATATATGAAATTGACCGCATGCTATTATCAAGACCTCCTATAACCTCGAGGTTGTTGTAGGTCTTGCTATTATGCTGCTATTTAAAGTCTATTATGCTAATATTATGCAGTATTCTAATAATAGCAGAATAATGTACTTTTAAAATTAATAGCAACATAATATTAGCATAATAGACTTTAAATAACAGCAGCATAATAGCATGACAAATTAATAGCAGCATAATAGCACAATGTAAATATTTGAAGCTATAACATATACTGTTATGCTGCTATTATGCGGCTATTACTGTTTGCTAGCAGGGGCTAGCTGGGGCTGAACAACAGATACGCTAGCCATATGTAAATATTCAACAAACTACCCATTAAATAGCAAATATTATCACACTTATTATGATAATAATAATGTGCTGCGATAATATCTTATTCGGTATTCACTGAATTAAATATTAATAGGTCTATATCACTATATTTTTATCCTTTAATTTATTTACATATCAACATTAAATCACTTCCTGTTTACATTCATTTTTTAAAAATAACACATATTATTGTTAACATTATTGGAAAAATAATTGTATAAATTATTAAATATCACTATGAAGATTAGGAATGTGTTGTTTGTTTTTATATAAATCAATGTCTTAATATTATGTGTATTATAATTATGTATTGGTTATTTATATTATATAGTTAAACGTTGCATATTCTTATATTTGTTTTATTGTTATTTTTAAAAATAACACATTTTTAAATATTTAGGATATTTATTTTTATTTCCAAAGATTATAGAATTTTATTATTATTATTTACCATTGTATTGGATTATTTCATTTATATTATTATAATTGTGTTTATTGTATTTAAAATCTATATTATAGAAATAACTATTGCATGATATCATAACATTCTATACTCATATATTAATATAATATCAATATATTGAATAAGTATCCATATCGATTTCTAGTATCAGAATTGATTTCTACTTTATTGGATAGTATTATTATAATATGTGTAGGTTTAATTGTACCTATAATTATTATGTAAACATTCAATGTGTACTAAGTATTCTCCTAATACTAAATGCAAGATCAACAAAAATAGAACAATATTAATTAACCAACTAAAGTTATAATTTAAAAAATAATAAAATTGTATAGTCCTATAATAGTATAATAATTAAGTATATTACAGATAATTTACATATAAATTATATGATATAAATTATATCATATAATATATGATATATTACATAATAAATGTAAAAACAAAATAAATTTACAATTAATAAAATTAGATTTACAAAATAAACATGAATACATGTATATAAAGTTTATATTATAAACATATAAATTCTTTCAAACATAGGCATCAGTAATAAATAATATTTTATAAAAGATGCAGATGATGCACATAATGATTTCCATGGATGATTTTTGGAAATAATTATAATCATCATTAAAAGCAGTGCACTGCAATAGATGATGCAAATAATAACATAAGTACACATATTCTCATAATGACATGGATTAATAATAATTTAAATAGAGATAAATAACAAAAAATGCTCAATAGCTACATCGAAAATAATAACTCATTTATAATTTTACACATATAAAACTTTTAAAAATAAACTAATATACTATATTAACATTTCTGAACTATAGATCATATTTATAGGTCCTATTCAGTTTTTATACAATATATCGATAGTCAAATAAAAAACAGAATTTCCTTCAAAGAAAATTGAACTCTAAAAAATAACAGTTTATTAATATTTAAAATAAATACATTCCAAATTATATTATAAATATTGAAAAATATACAAACAAAGATAAATCAATTGCTAAATTTAATGATTATTAACATCAGAAATCACATTAATATATACTTCAATTAAAACACTAATATTTTAAACCCAGAAAATATAAATTATCTAAATAATAAAATATATATTCAACAGACTACACACAATGAAATTAGTATTGTTGTATTATTATTGTGCAATAATTAAAAATAATAAATACTGATAGATGCTGATAATAGTAATATTACATATTTATGAATATTACTAAATTATCTCGTGAGTGTATATATAAACTGATTAAGCATGTGTTAGAGACTATATACTAACTTAGATAGACTAACTTAGATAGACTAACTTAGATAGACTAACTTAGATAGTCTAACTTAGATAGACTAACTTAGATAGACTAACTTAGATAGACTAACTTAGATAGACTAACTTAGATAGACTAACTTAGATAGACTAACTTAGATAGACTAACTTAGATAGACTAACTTAGATAGACTAACTTAGATAGTCTAACTTAGATAGACTAACTTAGATAGACTAACTTAGATAGACTAACTTAGATAGACTAACTTAGATAGACTAACTTAGATAGACTAACTTAGATAGACTAACTTAGATAGACTAACTTAGATAGACTAACTTAGATAGACTAACTTAGATAGACTAACTTAGATAGACTAACTTAGATAGACTAACTTAGATAGACTAACTTAGATAGACTAACTTAGATAGACTAACTTAGATAGACTAACTTAGATAGACTAACTTAGATAGACTAACTTAGATAGACTAACTTAGATAGACTAACTTAGATAGACTAACTTAGATAGACTAACTTAGATAGACTAACTTAGATAGACTAACTTAGATAGACTAACTTAGTTTACCAAAGCTATAGCTTACCCACTAAGTTATATAACAGAATATATATTCTCTAACACATGCTTAATCAGTGGAATTTTCCTTGAATTAATTGAATTATTCACAATTAATCCTATACATAAAACCATGATATCTATAATATTAAAACTATAGACCAATAACCATACGCAGTCAGACATTAGTTATTCTATAACAATAATATACACACTGAAAAATGTCATTATTAAAATAAGTTTAATAAACTTAATATTATAAATACTACTGAATATGCGCCTATTGAGTAGTATAACCCGCGGTTTACGTATTAACCCACGGATAACTTATATAATCCACGGGTTATGTATTAACCTATGGGTCTAGTAACACACACAGCATAACAGATGAAACACATGACCCGTATAATCTTGTAATATACATTAAATAGAGAAATGCACGGCATTCAAACCCAAACTATTATTGGGATACATTATTTAAAATTATATAAATTATAGATAAATTATACCACTACGAAATCAAAGTAATTTATTAGATTTTATAAATAAATATGTTAGTAATAGAAATCAAAATTTAAATTAATAAGTTTATATCAAATACAATATATATATATAAATAGATGTTATAATAATATTATTATTCTATATAGAATATATGTCTCATAATGATCAATATTAGGATCTATGTTATATATTATTTACTTGAATCCCCTTAAAACTTATTAGGATTAAAACTCATTAAACCTACTTGAAATATTAATTAAAAATATCCATATTAATATCATTATTAAATTAGATAACTATTATACATATAATAACTAAAACTTAATTCAAATAGAACCCATATAATAAATTTAAATTTATGACATTTAAGACAACATTAAAAGAATAGTATTACATTTTATAACCATTTACAATACAAATAATTATTATCATATACTCCAATATAAATATATAAGTAAATATATTTGATATCAGTAAATATCAATTAACAAACTTAATCTAAAAATATATATGATTATATACTACATATGCATATTATCATAATACCTTAATATTAAATTATAAATTGTAAGAATTTATATTTGCCCCACATAATATAATATTATATGGGATAATACATGTATAATATGTGTGTGTGTGTGTGTGTGTGTATATATATATATATATATATATATATATATATATATATGTAATTATGCAGTTTATTATAATTTAAAACTCAATAAACACATGTTTTATTCTATTCTATTCTAATTGATAACTATTCAGCTTCTCTGTCCTACATGAAGAAGACGTATCAAAGTTCACGGGGCAGCGTATATCTGCACCCTGTGCTAGCCGTCGATGGAGTGCATATCGATGTGTACGTATAAGTCCTGTATTAACACTTCATTAATTAT
This sequence comes from Osedax fenrisi, assembly GCA_964019155.1. Taxonomy (NCBI): domain Eukaryota; kingdom Metazoa; phylum Annelida; class Polychaeta; order Sabellida; family Siboglinidae; genus Osedax; species Osedax fenrisi. The sequence goes on along the minus strand of OZ025240.1, from coordinate 56,187,791 downwards.
AATAATATATATATAGCTAGCTTAACTCTAGTAATTGATTAATACTAATATATTATTAATATTACTATTCCGAAATTAGTGATATATGATTTTAAAAGTGTAGTAATATAATTAGTTCAAAAACGTCCGAATAAATTATTTATAGTCAAAAGAGTACCCCTATAGCAATATAATATATTCTTAACATATAAATGTATACCTAAATATGTCTGTGTATTATATTTATAAATTAGTTTATTATCTATATATTAGATACCTATATATATATATATATATATATACTATTTAATGACATGAGGAATGTTTTATTAGAAGTCATATCAAGTTGCCGACTTATTATCCAATAAGTAGATGAATTAATTGATATTTGCATGTGTTTATATCAGATAGATTTTTATATTGTAAGTGAATATTAGTATCTGCAAATAGATCTATTTTTATTTTGTCAGTAAATAGTTACATCATTAATACAAATAATAAAAAGTATGGGTCCAATAACTGAACCATGAGGCATACCAATATTTTTATATAATTACAATAATTTTTAAATTTAGAATATATATAATTACTCTGCCAGATTGTTTACTATTAATTATTTTAAAACTTTCTATCAATTTATATATATATATATATATATATTACCAGATATATATCTACCAATATCTTTCATTTTAATGAGATACTTTATCGAACGAATTTTGATTAAAGGGCATGAAATAATACTTTTATTCATTTTAATTTCAGATTCTGGAGGTGAAATTCTTATGAAAATCTTTTAAAATCCGAAATAATGTTTGATTACATTTTGGAGTTTTCAATAATGTAATTTTTCATAAAGTTATAATCCACCTTTAGAATAATAGCTTATTATTATTATCATCATCATCATAACAATCATCTTAATCACTGTAACCATTATAGTTATCATTATCGGCATTGTAATATATATACTGTTCACAGATATCAGTTATTATGTAATACCGATTCACATACAGTACTTTATCAACGAGGAAGTGTATATTGACGAAGGTCGAGATGAATCCTTGGTGGGCAGTTGACCTTATGACGGACAGCGTAGTCACACAGGTCAACATAGACTTTGGAGTATTGCACAACGGTAGGTCAACTAAGGTCATACGATGATGTATTAATGAGTTATGTCTGAGGCATATGTGCAAACAGCCTACTACGATAATGACAGCTGATAATAACTAGCTTATTATATCGCTTATATATCGTGCAATGTTGGGGAAAATGTATGGTATACCTTGGGGCGCTGGAACGATTTTGTATGTAGGGGGGACCAACCAATCAAAATAAATGTTGTGGTAAAATTGGGGAGACCAATACATATGAGGTCCCACTAGATTTTAAAGTGGGGGGACATATCTCCCCGTCCCCCCCTGTTGCAGCCCCCCTAGGTATACCCAATAGGATGTGGGTATAAAGTGTCGGTATCTCAGTAATTATACATTTTAGAATTATATATAATTAAAATCTAATAAAGGATATTTTTTATTGTTAAAATTGACCAAAAAAAATATATACCTATATTTTCCATAAAATTATAAATATTAACAACAAAATAAAATACTATATAAAGTTATATATATAATATCATTTACTACTATTTAAAAAAAAGTAGGTATATTCTAATACATCAATTCATATCTATAAATATTTATATACATAAATTATTCGTAAAATAATTAAAGTGATATTATTCGTTACATATTTATGAAAATTGTCCCAAAAGGATTTTAACATGACAGTGCGTGTAGCAAAGTTTGCTAAATGTGTCGATATTTAGAATCCAGTTACAAATACGGATATCCTATATTTATTAAAATATGAAAATTATATTATATTTTGAAAATTATTATGATAAGTTGTAACATATTATATATGGAGTTTATATAACTATAATAAAGTTTAATCTAATTTATATATATATATATATGCATACTTAATGAATTTAACAGATCTGTATATATTTTTTCGAATATGCATTCAAATACAATTTAGTTTAAATCGATAATATTAAAAAACTTTTAATAGAAAAAACGTATAAATATAAATATTTCACTTCTATAAATTAGGAATACTAGAAAACTTCAAGATCATGGTGACAAATCAATCAATGGCGATGGTTGAGAGGAGCAGAACAAAACCTGACGATTCTATAGCTCAATTATGTTATCAAACAACAGGAAGATTTCCGTTTATATCGCATATATATATAACTAACTTGATTATATTATATATATATATATATATATATAACTAACTTGATTATATTATATATATATATATATCCAATTTGATTATATTATATATATATCTAACTAACTTGATTATATTATTTTTATATATATTATATTACGTTTTAATGTGTGCATAATTCGTAATTATATGTATATTACATCGTATTCACGCATCGATATATCGATATACTAATCGCTATACTAATCTAATATTTAAAACACTAACGATCATGAGATAACGCCGATGACACCCGTCTCAGGAGCGCGGAGAAGATGGTGAACTGCGTGCGGCACGTGAATGCACGATACCTGTACGTGATTCTGATGTCCAAGTCTAAAGTGTCGCTCGAGTTCTGTGAACTAGAGGTCATCGGTAGGTGAAGCGCTCGTCCCTAGCAGTAGTAGTTAAGTACACGCGTACTAGGTGCGATGATAGGACAACACATTTTAACTAGAGAATTATTGACCAATACATACATATCTGTAGAGTTATTCGAAATAAAATTAAAACAAATTTATTTTTGAAAAATATTGAACGGTCAACCCTTAATTAAGAAAATTAAAATTATAATGTAAAAAATAAGAGAATTTTGAAAAATACATATATTTTAATAACTTTGATAATAATATTGTAGAAATTTTAATGAAATTTGCAGAAGATGTTATTTTTCATAAATATATTGGATATTAAAATTAAAAAAATTAAAAAAAAATATCTTCTATAAATTTTCTTAAATTTCTAAGATTTTTTTATGATTTTTTTCAAACTTAAAAATATATTTTTTTCTTTAACCAAAAAGAAAAATTCTTTTAATATAATAATAAGAACAGGATACTTAATATATATACCTACATATTTGTTATAAAAATGTATAAATAACCTATTATTCTTGGATTATGTCACAAAAAATCAGAAAATCATGTTTTTTACATTCTGGCCATAGCATTTTTTTCATTCGCATATTTTTAATTTTTTTTTTAATTTATCAAAGATAATATACCCATTAATCCCGTTAAATATCTTATCTCGTAAAAAAAATGTCTATACGTGGTAAAAAATAATCGAAACTTGAATAATATTCTCAAAAAATGGAAAATTGTTAAAACAATTACTAATTAATTTATTATTATATAATTTAATACATTAGATTATATAATATTTATTAATATTACAAATAATACTTAGGAATATATAGGAATATAACAAATAATAATAACAGATAATCAAATAGGATAATATTGTTTTGAGCGAAAGTTTGGTATTACATTCCTCAGCTCAGCAATCGTAATGGCAATTCGCGTTCATCTGGATCCAAAACAAATTTACATGTTTCGGATATAATACAAATATGCCGTTCTACTGATTGAGAATGACAAGGATAATAAAGGAACGAGTGAGGTCGATGAGCGAGTGATAACAAATAATCACGAGATAAATGACGAGTCAATACTGATTCAGCTAATCAATATCTGGATCAATTAATTGATAATAATATAATGTAGAAAATTTATTTTTGACTTGATAAATTTTCTGAAAGACGATGATAATTGTGTAGCACGTAAAGATAACATTTTATTATCAGCGATGATGCGAACTAATGGATCAGAGTCTGCCTACATAGCACATCATATATGATCATATATATCACTACATAGTGAACACCTATAGGTGTTCACTATGTAGTGAATACGAATTAGTAGATAGAACCCGGTGACAGATGTGTGATACAATAGCATGTTCAAACTCTGAAATGCGACTAATCATATTACAAATATGTTTAGGCGAATCTGTTATGTGTATAAGAAATGGCGATATGTATCAAAGTATGATGGTAGTCTCAACCTACTCATTTCTTTGGTACTAAACAACGTACTATTTATCTTTATCACGTCGATTCATAATATATTGATTAATTTATAAAATTTTAATTGTAAATTGTTATGAAATTTGATTTATAAATAATTCATTGCGAATGCGTCATATTCAAATTTATACAAATTTATGCAAATTTATTCAAATTTTCGAGATTTAATTTTTTTTTTCAAGAAAATTATAGGAATATTTTATAATTTTATTTTGGGCTCCGACGGCTGAATATTGCTCCAAAAATTTGTTTTTGTTTTTAATATTTATTTTAAATATATAATTTAAATTATATATCTATACTGACTAATTGAAAAAATTTACCATCACCCCTAACGCGCACTGCGTACTGTGCGTACTGTACATCGCATAGTAGTTACCTAATCAAATACTAAATAATATAACACTCATGATATGATCATTATAAGTATTAGCTGTAGCTATAATATATATATATATATATATATATATATAATATATATATATATATATAATATATATATAGCTATATCAATATAAATATCAATATTACTAGTATTATTGTTTATTTTAATATTACTGTAATAATTATGCGTATTACATGTAATATCTGTTCAGTATGGACTTAAGACAATGATTCTAATATTTATATTTTAATAATTATTATAATTTTATATTTATAATTTCTTACCCGTGTATATAAATAATTATTAATATAAATTATAATTGAATAATTAATAATTATGATTAATAATGAATAATTAATTATGATTAATTAATAATAATAATTGATTTATAAATAAATAATAATTAATAAATTAGAATTGAATAATTAATAATTATTAATTACTTATTGAATACTTCACTAATCTAATAATATTATCTCTTGGTATATACACTATAACATACTATATAAATACTATACTTAGCATATATATATATATATATATATATAATTAATTAATTTCGAATAATAATAATTATTTATTAAAATAAATAAATTATTATAATTGTGTCATATAGTGTAATTAATATATATAGTTGTGATAATAAAATGATTCTATTTTAAATATATTATCATATAGGTGTAATAACTGATAATAAAATGAATAGTATAAATTTTAATAGAAATTTTAAAATAATTGAAACTTACAACATAATTATGTTAATAGATCGTTAAACTCAACCCAACCCAACAAATTACCCGAAAAGATACCAACAAAAATATCATAATTAAATTAAAAATAAAGATTTGAGACCATAAAATCTTTCAAAATACCTGAAATTAAAGATTTGACCCGAACCGAAAAAAAAAAGAATTAAAATTTGAAATTTGTACATCATTACTATATATCATTTATTAAATAATATATAATACATCTATATAACAATAATAATCGTTAAACATATTTTATTTCTTAATCCATTTAATTAGATTTAGTTTAAACTGTAAATTTACTACCTGTAGTACCCATACTAGTACATATTTAGTAATCATTTACATTAAATTAGTCACCATTTAAACATAGTTCCTAAATGCATCTAATATTCATTATTATAATACATTTGCAATTTAAATACATTTTAAATATCAATCATATATATGCAACTTAACACATAATGGTCGATAGAATTTAATACTTTTAAAAAAATCAATAACACTTAAAAGTATTTTATTATTAGATTAAAAATTTAAAATAATATCAATAATATATATTTTTAACATTTGTATATTATAGTTTTTTGTGATATAGTATATCATTTTGGTAGATATTTTTGATTTAAATTAAAACAATTAGGGGCTTCGGAATGATATTTTGTATGGGGGGGGGTATTTATTTTTATTTTATATTATATATCCTATTATTTATTAATATAATTACTAATTAATATCTTATTAATATAGGATACCTCTTTGATCTATGTTAATATGCAATTAATAATATTAATTTTAATAACAATACTTAATTTGAAAACTGAGTTAAAATAAATATATAACATTACAAAATGTATCATTATATAGATATAGATTTTCTAAAAGTTTGATCAATTCCATTATGGCGGGAATATTTTTTGAATTTCAGAAGGTTGTTCTATCATGTATATGTTTGCCTCGTCTATGGTATTAAAATATTGATTGATTTGAAAATATATAATTCCATCTTTAATCTTTCAATCGATAATTCTTCATACATTTTTTCATTCACATATGTTTAGTATCGCAAAGAGAGAGAGAGATCCAAATTAATAGTATTAATAATATTAATCTAAAAAATAAACCGCCCTTTCATAAATTATATTATTTTTTAATAATGATTTCTTTAATTTATAATAATGTATAAATAATGTTCCATTAGTATCACATTTGGTTTTAATTATCATCATTATGGAATCAAACAACTCAGTATATTTTATTATGTAAATATTAATGATACAGAATATTATCATATTAACTGATCATATCTAATTACATTATTATATTAACATAACATTAATAATGTTATATTATATTATCTAGATAATATACATAGTCTTGAAATTTCATTAATATTCATCTCATACATATTTATAATAATTTATATTATATTTATTATTATTATTCTCTGAATTATATATACTTAAAATTAAATTAGATATATTTAAAATTAAAATAAATTATTATAATATTTTATTATAAACATTTATTATAAGTTATTTTGTATTATATAATATGTTTATACAATTAGTTTATTAAGCTTGAATCAATATAAAAATTGTATATATAAAATATAAAATACTTTTGTTTCTATCTTGAATGAATGTGCAAATTATTTCTATAATTATTCAATTTAATTAGAATAATCTTTACTGTATTATGTGATAATTTATGTTTATTTATTATTGATAATTATTATGATTATATATAATTATAATCATGTATGCTTTAAAGTATATTTTTATAAATTGTACCTTAAATAGTATTTGTTGGTATCATGAAAGATTTCAATATCATATCCAAGCTTTCGTGAAAAGTATTTTTGTGGAAAGTAAAAATGGCAATATTTTAACAGAGGACTCTCATAAATAGTCAAAAGATGGACAGCATAGTGCAAAGAACTCTATTACTATACAATAAATACAGGAGAAGAGAACTTGCCGATTTCAGTAGTAGAACATGCAATACGAAGTCTAAAAAAAGGAAAATCAACTGGTATAGGTAACATTCCAAGTGAAATAATTATAAACAACGTTTCACAAATGGTAATAACAATGAATTTACTTTGCCAGAAGATATGGGTTAAGAAAGAATGGCCCTATGAATTGGCACAATCTTTAATTATTCCAATACCAAAGAAAGGTGACACAAGAAAGTTCAACAATTATAAAACTATTAGCCTGATATCACATCCAAGCAAGATCATCCTGATAATTATTTTTAAATCGACTCAATCCAATAGCAGAATATATCCTAGCTGAAGAGAAAGCAGGTTTCAGAAAGAAAAGAAGCACAATAGAACAGATAGTAAACTGCAGAATTATGGCAGAGATACATATTGAAAATGGAAGATAATTATAACATAACTTTGTTGACTTCAAAAAGGCATTTGATCGAGTCTGGTGCGAAGGATTATGGAAAGTAATGAGACACTTCAATATAGATGCAAATATTATTCCAATTATCGAAAATCTTTATAAAAAAACAAACACTACCATTTTGGTTAACAACAAAACAGGGACCTTCTTTAATATATCGGTAAAAGTACGACAAGGATGCCTTTTATCACTAACACTCTAAAAATTTCCTAGAAAATATTATGCAAGATACGCTAGAAGACCATTACAGAACAATAGCCGTTGGAGGATATGAACTATGTAACATAACAGCTGACGTTATAACGATAACAATGAACGATTAACCTCTTGAAGTAGTAGATAAATTCAAATACTTGGGTGCGACTATAACGAAAGATGGAAAAAGTGAAATAGAGATAAACATAAGAATGGCGAGAGGAACCTCTACGTTAGTTCACTTAATCACTATATGGAAGAGTCGAAACATATCACTACAGACAAAAATACTACTGTATAACTCATAAATATTTTCTATACTTGGCGAAACTTGGACACTAACAGAAAGACTCGAAAGAAGAATTACTGCATTTGAGCATAAATCCAATAAAAGAATCCTGGGGATTACCTACAGAGAAAAAAAAAAAATTATTATGCATACCAAATAATTGATGAATGCATATGTCAAGTTGAGCATCTCCTATTAAAAGTAAAGAGAAGGAAAATGTCATATTTTGGTCACACGATGCGTTATGATAGTCTGAATAAAACTATGATACAAGGTTATGTTTTTGGTAAAATAAGAAGAGGATGATCCAGAAAAAACTGGATGGATAACATAGTGGAATGGGCGGAGTCATAAATGGATCTGACCCAACTACTAGAGGCTACACAGAACCGTGATAGATGAAATAAAACTTGTGTTGCAGCAATTCATATACCCCTACGATCAAAAGGTTAAGGGACTTAGTAAGTAAGTAAACCCAAACTTTCAAATATCAAACTTGAAATATTCATAAAAAAAATGTGTGACTTATTCATATTTTTTAATAATACATTTTAATATATTTTTGGTCATTGGTAATATAATCTAATTCTTTATATTCTTTCAGTGCATCTATTAAACCACTATATTAATCAAATGTTGTTTTAATACATGATTTTCGCAGTCCATCATGTAGAGCATATTCGTTTCACTATCTTAACTTTGTTATTATTAGTAGTGTGTACATTCCGGAATTTGATAGTTTGTTCATATACTAATCACTAATCATGAACCACTCTCAAAGCTTTTCTTATATTTATATTATTATCTAATAAATATTCTATTAAGTTTGTGGGATGAGCTCCACAGTGTGTATATAAATCTAATGTCTGTCTAGTCACTATTATAGTCTTTACACCATTACATTTACCAGACATATTAGTGGACCGTATTATGAATGTCCTCTCAATTTAGAAATAGGCCAGTTAAGATGTTCAAGTTCAGATAAAATTAAATTTTCTATACCTTCCCAAGTTGTAGCCTCAGTAATATTGCATATTCCTATGTATATTTCTTTAATTTCTAGTTATGATGTCAAATAACGAACTTCCGAAATATACTTCTCACTTCCTGAATTCCATCACATTGGATCGAGAAAGTACCATTAATATATATATCAATAAAATATTTAATAATTCCATTTTATATATTTGAATAATTTCATTCTGAATATCGCCAGATAACAATTATCTCTCATCAATATTATCATATTTCATGGAGGGGGGCAAACATTAATTAGCCCCCTCCCCCCATGTTTTTTGTAAAATTCTTTAGCAACAATTTGTATTAACAAAGACAATATACTAGATTTAATATATATATATACAATTTATTATAAGCCACATTTCATGGGGGGGCAAAACATACTTAGCCCCCTCATATTTTTGAATGTGGGTGTCCGATACCCCCCGCCCCCCACTGTTCCGACGCCCCTAAAAACAATACTTGTCTAAAATATCTCAATTTGTTGGTAATATATTATAATTTATGGAAATGAAAGAAATTATAAACCAATTATACAATCTTAACTGTCGTTAAGTTATAATTGTTAAACTATATATGTATATAGAGATTAAACACATCTAAAGTTTGTAATTTATTCACATAAATGAAACTTTTTAGTTAATGTAATATTTTATACATACTAATTATCCTACAATATATATTATATTAATTATCCTAAAATATATAATACTTTATCTTGCTTATATAGTTATCTATTATGACATTTATTATGCGTAATATTTTCTAAAATTGAATAATAAAAGAGATATTTGCATCAGCCAAAACACCCTCATATACATAAATATATATGTATCAACTATCTACTTAGTAGAGTATTCAACTTAATATAACCATTGCATAATAGGCGTGGAAGACAAGAACATAGCTCTGTTCCAGAAGTCATTCCAAAGCAGCACCACAAGCCTGAGCGTTGCAAGTAACGCAGTGGATGGTGTCCTCGGCAAGTCTAAGTTAGTTCCTTAGCCTTCCTCATCAAGTATCAGTTAATTCCTTTGCCTTCCTCATCAAGTATTAGTTAGTTCCTTAGCCTTCCTAATCAAGTCTAAGTTAGTTCCTTAGCCTTCCTCATCAAATATCAGTTAGTTATGTAGCCTTCCACATCAAGTATCAGTTAGTTATGTAGCCTTCCACATCAAGTATCAGTTAGTTATGTAGCCTTCCACATCAAGTATCAGTTAGTTATGTAGCCTTCCACATCAAGTATCAGTTAGTTATGTAGCCTTCCACATCAAGTATCAGTTAGTTATGTAGCCTTCCACATCAAGTATCAGTTAGTTATGTAGCCTTCCACATCAAGTATCAGTTAGTTATGTAGCCTTCCACATCAAGTATCAGTTAGTTATGTAGCCTTCCACATCAAGTATCAGTTAGTTATGTAGCCTTCCACATCAAGTATCAGTTAGTTCCTTAGCCTTCCACATCAAGTATCAGTTAGTTCCTTTGCCTTCCTCATCAAGTATAAGTTAGTTCCTTAGCCTTCCTATTCAAGTATCAGTTAGTTCCTTAGCCTTCCTCATCAAGTATCAGTTAATTCCTTTGCCTTCCTCATCAAGTATTAGTTAGTTCCTTATCCTTCCTAATCAAGTCTAAGTTAGTTCCTTAGCCTTCCTCATCAAGTATCAGTTAGTTATGTAGCCTTCCACATCAAGTATCAGTTAGTTATGTAGCCTTCCACATCAAGTATCAGTTAGTTATGTAGCCTTCCACATCAAGTATCAGTTAGTTATGTAGCCTTCCACATCAAGTATCAGTTAGTTATGTAGCCTTCCACATCAAGTATCAGTTAGTTATGTAGCCTTCCACATCAAGTATCAGTTAATTATGTAGCCTTCCACATCAAGTATCAGTTAGTTATGTAGCCTTCCACATCAAGTATCAGTTAGTTCCTTAGTATTCCACATCAAGTATCAGTTAGTTCCTTTGCCTTCCTCATCAAGTATAGGTTAGTTCCTTAGCCTTCCTATTCAAGTATCAGTTAGTTCCTTAGCCTTCCTCATCAAGTATCAGTTAGTTCCTTAGCCTTCCACATCAAGTATCAGTTAGTTCCTTAGCCTTCCTCATCAAATACCAGTTAGTTCCTTAGCCTTCCACCTCAAGTATCAGTTAGTTCCTTAGCCTTCCTAATCAAGTATCAGTTAGTTATGTAGCCTTCCTCATCAAGTATCAGTTAGTTATGTAGCCTTCCACATCAACAAGCATTACATAATAGTTATGTAATGGTGTCACATATATCGCTAATTAACCAATTTCATATATATCGCATTATTGTCTAAGAAGTGTATACCGCTTTTGAAACTTTCACAATCTTACATGTGTTGGTGGTAAATATGAAATAACTGATCAACATCAGCTTATATTCTAATAATTACATTAGTAAATTCAACGATAATAGATGAAAAGGTAAATATAAATGAATACAATAAAGGTGCTAGTAAATAACTAATGGGTATACCGTATACGTCAGGTGTACGTTATACCTGGTATAAACTTGGTATAAACCTGGTTTGCCTGGTGTTACGTCAGCTCTTTAGGGGACAAACGTTGGTAGCGTTTACATGTACAAGATACAGATTACAAGGGTCTACTAAACTTAACTATAGAGATTAGGTCAAAATGACTAATTTTGTTTGCTATATAGATAATATTTATACCTAAATCTATACATTTATATACTTTATACAAGTATATGGCAATTTTTATAAAATGAAAAATGAACTATAACTATACAAATTTTTTTTATAGAAAACAGATTTTTTTTTATTATAATTGTATCAAAGTATATATTGTATAAATATAGTATAAAATCTGAATATTTTATAAAGATTTATCAAACTATCCAAATGGTGATACCTTTCAAACATAAATTCTGTAAAAAGAGAGATTTAATCTTAAAGTTTCTAAATTTTGTGTGAAATAATTATGACATAATAATGTTATTATATTTTGATTCAGGATTATGTTTATAATACATAACTAAGTGATACGTATGATTACTTTTGAATAACAATTTAAAGATAATTAATTATAATTTAATGTAAAATAATAATTATTAAAAAATGATAACTATGTAGATAAACCCTCTTCTCACTTAGACGAGAACGAAGAGGAGAGAAAAAATCATATCCCTTTAGGTGTTTTATATCAAACATCAACCATTATTAAGGTGGTATCATAAATTCTTATATTTGTAATCAGTTGTGGTATAATTCTGTGATCTATGAATCAACTCGTTAGGTGTGTGTAGATTAGTTGTACAAACAATTATAAATGTCGATAATCTTATATAAGGAGTTGGAATAAGGAGTTAATAATAAATATTAAGACGGGTTCGATATAAACGTGTTTTCTAAATACATTCATCAGATTATATGTATCCAAGTAACTAATAAGATAAATAAGGATAGTACGATTATGAATTTTACCTAATATACGCAATACATATATTGATATATAATTAAGCATATTTTTTAGATCAATACTTGGTATATTTAGGATTGTCTTAATTATATCATATTTTTATGAATTAGCTTAATTGATGAACAATATATGTATTAATAGATGTATTTATAATGACTGGTTGCAATATAGAAATGGTACTAAAAATAATTTAAATATATTTAAAGGAAGGGGAACGAAATAAATGTACATAGTTTGACTTTAATTATATACTTGTAATGATAATTACAGTAGTTGTGTAGGTGCAAAGAGTAAATCTGCATGTTATTTTTATTAACCATGTGTTAAGGAAAATATATATTGGGAAATGTCAAGAGATCTTATTTAGTGATGTGGTAGTAAGTTTTTGTACAGTTCAGATAGTGTAATCTTGAAGCTATATAGAGCTAGTATACTAGTATAGATGGATGTAGGTTCATCGATTTAATATTAAACTAAAGCAAAGTTAACATACCTGATATTTCTGATTACATTTTTTATATGACTTTAGGTTTAAATATAGATGTAATATGTTGATAACCGGGAATGTAAATACAGACATATACGTATGTAAACGCAAGCATATGCGAACATCTTTTACATACACCGACATGTATGCATATCTAATACTATACGCGCCCACATATACTCATATGCACACATAAACACACACCCATATGCACACATAAACACATACATATATGCACGGCTTCGAAGGGACATTAGAGCCATATATGGTTATAAGTGAAAACTTCATCTAAGTTCCTGGATGGGATGAAAGGACTCCACCAAATAAAAATAACAATAACAATAACATATACACACATACCCATATATACACATACACACATACCCATATGCACACATACATACATACCCATATACACACATACCCATATACACACATACACACATATATTCATACATTTTAAGTATAATGTTGTTAAAGGTTTGCTTGTTTACTTAGCATATAACAGGATAGTATACCAGGATAATATTCCATATATTTCATCGTATACATATTTCACATTCGTATTAATTCATTATTTTTAGTACACGAGTAAATTTAATATTATTCATCATTCACCGACGCAGTTATCGATTGATGAGCTGCACCCGTGCCCCACCCTTGCCCCACGGTGATCAGTGGTGGGCGGTAGAGCTGGACAACACTTACGTGATCCGCAACGTCAGAATCTACAACCGGCTCGACTGTTGTCGTTAGTGTGTCGCGAGCGTCTGAAGGAGGTGGGTGTCGGAGGGTGGGGGAGGGGATGGGGATGATCGTGCCGGGCAAAGATATTGCACTATAATTAGGGCGTTAAAATTTATTAAAAATATTTATATTTATTAGCAAACTAATTATTACTAATTTTATTTTTAGTTTATATTTGTTTAAAATGTTTTAAATGTCGACTTGTTTTTTTTAAATTTAAGGCCATATTCGAGAAATATGATAAATTAATAGACCTAATCTATTTAAATTATTATTCAATGTAAAATTATACATATTTTGAAATATGATTAATTATTATGAAATGATACTGAAGCTTTTAAAATCATTGAAAACAATAATATTATCACCTATATTTCAATCTAATCTACATTAAAATCTATTTCATGCTATAATAAATATAAATGACATATTTTTGTTTCGCCTATTCCTTGTAGGAGTATAAGGGAGATAAGGCATCTATGTTAAGATGTGATGTTCGAGACTGCGGTTCAACTTTGAACCTACGCTATTATATTTTAAATTTATATTTACTATGTTATAGTAGCATATAATAAGTTATTATACTCATATGATTCATATTTTAAAACGATTTATTTTAATTATTTTTAGTAAAAATTCGTAACCAATTATAAATTTTCAAATTAAATTAAAAAGTTGGTTTAAATAATTTATTTATTATGAATACTGAGTTTTACTTCTACAATTACTATTACTATAGTATACTACTACTACTACTACTACTACTACTACTACTACTACTACTACTACTACTACTACTACTACTACTACTACTACTACTACTACTACTACTACTACTACTACTACTACTACTACTACTACTACTACTACTACTACTACTACTACTACTACTACTACTACTACTACTACTACTACTACTACTACTACTACTACTACTACTACTACTACTACTACTACTACTACTACTACTACTACTACTACTACTACTACTACTACTACTAATACTACTACTACTACTACTACTACTACTACTACTAATAAAACTAATATTACCACTACATTTACAATATATCATGTTATATTATTTTAATAAACATATATATATATATATAGTATACCAAGTAATATTTATTATTTTAATTATAAATAAATTAATATGTATATTAAGTATAGACTTTATTAAGTAAAATATGATGTTGCAGCGAGACTGATTGATGTAAACTTTACGCTTGCTTTCCACAGAGGATAGGCTACAGAATATCGTCATCATCGTCTCTCACAAGAAACTCATCTTTAATGCACACACTACTTACCAAGAATGTGCTAGATCCGAGAGTATTGGGTTATACACAGCTAATATACACACATCTATATCTATATATCGGGCGACAGCATAGAAAAGATATTGATCTTAATCTGAAGCCCTGTAGAGGAAATAATAACATAAATAATTATATATTTCATACGGGAAAAAAATTTACAATTTAAAATTTCTAATAAATATTTATTATTATTATTATATATTAGTATGAAATTGTATAGAATATAACCGATACATAATGAAACAGAAATAACAAACTGATCCCCTGCAAAGCGGATACAATCGGTAAATTCATCTACATCAAATTCACAAACACCGACGTCGTACGAATGCTGACCTTGTGCGAAGTGAAGGTCACAGGTTACGCAACCTATTGTTATGTAATTGTATGGGCAGTAAGTGTGTTAGTTTATATACTATATACAAAGATTTTGTGAAGCTATTGTGAAGATATTGCACTCCCTATCAATCTAGGGTACCTCGAAATGTAAATTTAAAATGAATCTGACCATTAATACTAGATGGCGAAATAGTATATGACATTTTATATCATGTGATATTTTAATAAAGAAATTTTATTTTTTACAATAAATATAGAAAATTCTTATTATCTGATTAATACCATATCGAATTATTAGGTTACACAAATATATAAAAGTTCTATATATCTCCTTCTGAAAATCTTTGCTATATATATATATATAGATTATAATCTATAATTATAGTTTATATAATTACATATACATAATATATATATATATATAGATTATAATCTATAATTATAGTTTATATAATTACATATACATAATATATATATATATATTTATATGAATGAATTAGTTTATTTAAAATACCGAATATATCAGACACTCTGGTGTATAATGTAATGAACAAACAAATATTGATAAATGAACGCATTATAAGAATGGTAGTTAATAATAATAAGCTATAATATATAAATACATAATATCATAACAATGTTTAATACATAGATTAAATTCTTTTTAATTTAAAGTTAAAATAATACGACAATTGGATCATACGTAGTTCATCCCGTAGAATATTCCATGTACGAGGAATAACGGAGGAGAAAGAGCAAGAATTAAATACATTTCTAATAGTATATAATATCTCCATCTCTAATAGTATATAATAGTAGGTCTACGTAAGTAAATATATATGTAATATATACATTTGTATACGTGTTTGAATATCTATGCGTGTTCGTATGTGTATCATGTATTTTCGCGTGGGTATAATGACTCTTTATGATCTGTATATTCCGATACAATCTACATCTACACTTCCTATTAAAATGTTCGATGTAGAATATGTGTTATTTTAAAAAGATCAGCGAAACATCTGAATATTTACATGTGAAGAGTGGAATTTTGTTTACTTAAAATGTTTACTTAAAGTATGATAACTTTTGAAATAAATAAGAGAATGACTCAATGTTATCATGTCTTATTAAATACATTTATACCTATATATATATATATATATATATATATATATATATATATATATATATATATATATATATATATATATATATATATATATTAATTAATATAATTATATGATAATTAAAATATGATGAAAACCTATAAAACACTGATTTTAAAATAATTAAAAAAACAATATGTCTAGTAATTCCAGTAATTAAGTTTTAAGTCTTGCTTATTATATATGAAGTGATATTTATTATGATTAAGTTCTGAAAGTATCATAAACATGTATAGAGTAAATAAAAGGTTATGATGCTTCAAAGATTTAAAATTAAAAAAAGCAGTAATATCAGTTTAAAAAAATTATAATTTTAACTAGAAATAAAGAAATAGTAAAGTGCAGTTAGAAATGGAAGGTATAAATGTTTATGTTACATTGGAGTTACACTTTGTATACGTTATTGTGTAGAGACATCTATTTGATCATAGTTTTAAAATTTGTAAAACTTAAATAAAATAGTGAAGTTATAATTCAAAATATAACGGTATCTATTATAATTAGAGAGTAAATATTTTACTTTAATTTGTATTTATTTTGTATACGTTTGTATATATAAATGTTTAATTATTACATTTGTAGTTATTTTTATGCATCAATCCGAATATCATTCTAAAGATAATATATTAAATTTACTGATTTTTTTAAATGATATTATTTATAATAAAAATATATTTATTTTAAAAATCATCCTTGTTTCTCCGTGCCTTACTATTGTTGACTATACTATATATGCATGCTAATGCTGATGTATGATGAATATAATTTTAAAATCTAATTACACAATTGTAAAATGTAATAATATAATAAAATAAATAAATTTTAATATGTATGGAGACTACCATCTTTATGAGCATATATTACGTTATCAGATCTGGTACTATCCTGTGAGCAAAACTGTATAGCTTTTCCCGTACTCAATAAACTAATTTACATTCATTATACATATATATATATATATATATTATAAATTTGCTATAAAATAATAATTTCAATAATATTCTATTTTCGATCGCACTAAACATCTAGCTAACGACCCTAGTGATTACATAACCTCCTGGTAACGTAACGCACCCCCGTGTACACACTACGCAACCCCACAGGAACCGTGTTCCACAACAGCGGCTACGACACGTCCAACCTGGCGCTCGGCAAGGACACGTATCAGAGTACGGTCGTGTATCAAGGACATCCGAAACGAGCTGTCGACGGTAACCTTGACCCCGTGTACGTGACCTCATCGGGCGTGACCTCATAGTTGTGACCTCGTAGTTGTGACTTCATAGTTGTAATCTCGTAGTTGTAACCTCATAGTTGTGACCTCATAGTTGTGACCTCATAGTTGTGACCTCATAGTTGTGACCTCATAGTTGTGACCTCATAGTTGTGACCTCATAGTTGTGATCTCATAGTTGTAACCTCATAGTTGTGACATCATAGTTGTGACCTCATAGTTGTGACCTCATAGTTGTGACCTCATAGTTGTGACCTCATAGTTGTGACCTCATAGTTGTGACCTCATAGTATACGTGACGTCATCGGGCGTCATTCCCTTTAGTAAAGTGATAACTCGATAAGTCTAAATATTTACAAAATCAAATATATATATATAATTTATCATCGTAGAATCTATAACCTGGATGGTAATCGAGTATCCATACATAACGTACGCGCGAAGTAGATATTTCATATTATATCTCGATCGCTCGATTACGATCGGATACACTACGCTTATACTATATTAGCATAGAGAGAACTTAGTAACTCCGACATTGATATCAATGCGATGTCCTTTCACTGTCCTTTAGGATATGTATTGTACACACACATTTTGTGTTTAATTTTACCGATACAGTATGACCTATATTAATTTATCTCTTATATATAGTATAATGTGATACTGACCTACTTCTAATCCTAGTATATTGTCAACATTGTATACAATGTATACTATACATACTCACATCTACATGTATACGCATATACTAATAATATTACCCTAATTTCGATATATCATCGAATATATATATATACAATAATGTAGTATGCTTATACAATATTTACCATGATGGATTATTCGAATGATATCCCAATGAGTAATATTACCATATGAAATACACTATATACTATTGCACATGGCTCTAGCTAAGGTGACGCTTGCTAATGTTTATGATTAATCATTATTGTTATTGTTATTGTTATTGTTATTTTGATTGAGTCCTTTCATACTATCCAGGAACTTATATAAAGTTTTCACTTATAACCATAGGACTCCAATGTCCCTTAATAGTCGCTCTCATGTTAAGGCATCCATGGTTTTAACAATAGCCAATCATTTATTTATACACAACTATATAAGATCATATATATATATATAAAAATATTAGATATTCGTGAATATTAGCAAGTATGGCCTACCTATTTGATTTAATAATAAATAAATAAATAATATAATAGTTTATTATGACATCAACAATAAATGGTGATTATAGGGATCATTAGATATTAAAAAATAAATTAAAAACAAAAATAAATAGAAAACAAAATAGAACGAATCGCAATGATATAAAATGGACAAACGGTTTACGGTTTAAACAACGAAAGTGATGTTTTACAACGACTACAAACGAAATGCGATAATTGTCGGCGCGTATTCGCAAGCATTGCCCCAGTCTAACGAACACCGTCACATTCGTAACAGATACAACGATCAAAGTTGCACCCACACATTATACGAAGACCTCAATCCGTGGTGGATGGTCGACTTGGGCATGAGGTATCGCATCACAAGCGTTCACCTGTACAATAGGCAAGCTCCATTAGGTACGATAGAGAGAGAGGCCGTGTGTGTGTGTAAGAGAGAGAGAGTTTGATAGGTAGTATGAGGGATAATTTGAGAGATACCGAATGAATGAATAATATTTATTTTACTGTTATACTATAAATAAATAATTAATTCACAAGGAATATGTGTAAAATACAATACAGTTATATAATAAGTAAAAACGGAACTCTTTAATAGCGACACGCTTTCGAGATAGGGTTCCACTAGTATGAGAGATGGTGTGTGAGATATTATGCGCAAAAGAATGTGTGTGTATGAGATAGAGAATGAGAGAGATGCGCTGTGTGAAAGCAACAGAGATATAGAGATGGAGTGTGCGAGAGAGAGAGTGTGCCAGAGCAATATAGTTGATTGACGCGAAAGTGATTCAGACTGAATATGAAATTAAAGTAAGGGGTTAATTCTATTTCAATATTTTCATATCATTTGAATACCACTACGAACACGCATAGTATTCAGCGTAATCAGCAACGGTTCACACACAAACACACGCACATACACACATGCACAAACACGCTTACACACACATACACACACACATACACACACGCACAAACACGCATACACACATACACACACACTCACATACACACACACACTCATACACACACACGCGCGTAACAGGATCACGATTACGCCAGTTCTCGGTGCTAGTGAGCGACGACAGCGTTAACCCGTTCAGTAAAGGAGCACAACTGTGCGCCCATCACGAGGACACTGTGGGGTTAGCATCATGACCCCGCCCCCCCACCGCACGGTACACCTACTGGGGTGGACAGTGATGGTGGTCACTATATAGTGTTCACCCACTACGTATTCATACAAGTACGGCAATAAACGCGGCTGAAATTGTGTAAGTACGATTAAATGTAGATTTCACATTATATATATGTATATTAGAGATCTAAATAATTCTTTTTTGATATGAGCCAACACTTGTAATGCTGATACCAGCTCATATTTTTGTTTAAAAACTATCCTGAGCCGAGGTTAGACTTTTTCTAATTAAACCCGAACCGAACTGAGCTGAATCTATTATATCTAAAAACTCATGATTATTTCTATATTTTCTATAGAAATTTAACAATATATTCAATTAAACTATATAAACAATCCTACACATATTTTAAAGTTAACTTATATTATTATTGGAACTCAAGTTTACATGGTAAATAAACATCCTTTTTGTGTCAAGCATATGTTTAATTAAATTTACCCAAATCTAAATAGATCAAAATAAATTGATAACATCGTATTAACAAATGTGTGTATGTAATATTAAACTTATTTATTAGCGTTTAATTATATTTAATATAAATCTAAATGATTTTCATTTAAGCTATACATGTGATCACTGATGACAAGAAGCCTGTAAATAGATAAATAACCTTAGGAGTACGGCTAATTTTATGACTTTTGATACTGAGACTGTGAATATTTTGATTCGCTTTAACTTAACCTTAGTTCAATTTTCGGCTAAATTAAATTGCTGCTTTAGGATATTATATTGCATTTATGCTTATTATAATGAGAATGTATTTGAAAATGAAACTAAATCCATAATTTTTTTAAATAAGACTGAGACTGAGTTAATATTTCAAAAATAAGCATCATTTACATTATTAATATATATATATATATATATATATATATATATATATAAAGTGCTATATTACTTTATAATAATGTAGGTGATATTTATATAGTACATAGATCTAATGCAAGTACAAGTGTAGATTAGATATAATAGTTACCCAGCACTCGAAATAGCATTGTATTATGTACTCTCAACTGAGTATATTAGTAGAGTAAACTATATTAGGGTAGAGTTCGAAATATTATGTGAATCAAGGATATAACACTCCATATATACACAACATATTGACACGTCTTATATCAAATCACTGAAATATATTTAGATATTATGCTGTTTTTATACAATATTTTCATTGTTCTATTAAATTACATGTAATATAAATTAACTTTTACTCGCCTCATATATATGTATAGCATTTAAAACCAACATATCCTATTGCTTTGTTATATATTAGTAATGCACACTTAGATTTTATCATATAAATAATCATTTAACAATAATTATAACATATTATAAATAATTTTAAAAGTGTACAGTGTGATACAAAATTACAGTATAAATAACACATTTATCAGAAAATTCAACATATGTAAATGGCGCTGTTCATATTGTGTGTACAAAATGTGTAAATCTAATTAAGCGATCTCATTGGAAATCTTTCCTTAGAACACTTGTGGTATTACCTGAAGATACATAATACGTAATATCTTAAAAGTATTACTTTAATTTGATTTATCAATCAATATCTATATATAGCCAATCAAGATTTAATATATTCAGTAGGTAGCTTATTCCTATAGCTTAAACAAAGATATTCCGAGAATACTTTGAAAAATATTTGGTTAATATAAAAAGAATATATTAATAAAATATACAACGTTTTTCACATAGTTGTACAATATGGAATAATTTGTATGAAAGTTTAATGAAAATGTATATTTTTTAAAATATAAGTAATGATTATTTGCAATATAACTAAATATATTTCATAAGTAATATACACGAAGGGAATACATATACATATATACCTAGAATATAAACGCAGGTATTTTACAATTTCGGAGTCATCAATTAGTATTCATATCGTTACCATCTGCATTCAATCCAATTACCAACTCGTTACTCTAGGGAATATGTGAATATGAAGTGCGCGAAACCATTAAAAGGGCGATTTGTTTACATCTTGATGGACCGTAACCGAGGCAAGGTTATAATCCTGACGCTGTGCGAGGTGAAGGTGTTCGGAACGGCCCTACCGCCCGGTCTGAAAGGTTACTTTTATTTAAATAAGTAGTTGTATCTCTAAGCATTGGAGTCAACTACACACACGCACTTACCATACCAAGCCAGACTCCCATGCACAAAGTTTAGCGTTCTTATATTCTTTGTACATCACCACTAGTATCTTAATATTAGATAGTGCGGCAACCCTCTCTCTTAGACGAGTATGTACGCGGCGATTATTAATCATTAGTTTGTATAGCGTATAGCGGATTACGACGTTAGTACGTGATGCGTTAATGATATTACGTGTAAACTTACTGTTGTATTCACTACTGCCGAGAGTCATTCGCAATACGTGAATCAGTAAGTATATAATAGAGTGACGATATCATCATATATATGTATATATATATGTGTATATATGTAATATATGTAAATTACTTATGTATTACCATAGCGTATTTCATAATTATGTCAAAATAATAGTATTAGTAATACCTAGAAGTTAACACTATTTAAAATTATGAATCTATTCCTATGAATCTACTCCTATATATATAGATATGTATCTTATATGGGTGTGATAGATATTGTTTGCATAATCATAACCAATTGATAGACAATAATATTATATATGTAGATAAAATTGAGTCTACCCAATAGTTTGAGTACTACTTTATCAATTTCGTTTTTAATTTTCTTAATTTATAACTAAATCATGATTATATATATATATATATATACATTACTCATATTTAGTACCACTTTTGTATACCGAATAATAAGTTAGAATTGAAACAAATATCAACTTATAATATTATGTAGATCCAATAATAGCACGTAGAAGTGCATCCAATTGTAATACTACTTATATTGGACTATTCTTTAGTAAAAATATTATTATATATATATATATATATATAAATATAACTCTAGTAAGATACAACATACACAGTAAGTTCATAGCGGTGAATTAGATGTATCCGTTATCATCGTTCTCTTAGTGAATCCAATATATAGTAAAGATCATACGTTGACCTAAATACACATAGTACAGCGCACACGTACACTACGCAGTACACTGGCCTACTTAACTCGTAGATCGCTCGTAACACCAGCGGTTACCTAACGCCTTACCCCCCCCTCTCCACACCGACAGATCAACTACACCCTCAAAGTAACATCGCCCTGAACAAGCCGGCCTCGCTGTCCTCCGTAGCGTACAACATGCAGGCCTCGCGAGCTGTCGACGGAATGACCAACGGATTGTTAGTACTGTTGTAGTGTAGTGTTGTTTGTTATGTAATGTGTAGTGCTGTTATATTTATATATATATAGATATATATATATATATATAAATATATATTAATTGCGTAGTTCACTTGTAAATATATATATAGAGCCATTTGGTTATAAGTGAAAACTTCATCTAAGTTCCTGGATAGGGATGAAATAGACTCCACCAAATAAAAAAACAAAAAAAACAATAAATATATATATATATGATATATTTTACATTGCATATTTCAATGCGAAGAGTATAAAGATTTTGATTTATAAATTAATTGTAATACTATATATATATATGATATATAATTCTATATATAAATTAATATAAGTGTATAAATATATATATATATATATATATATATAAATATATATTAATGAGTGTGAATATATATTTATGTGTATAAAATATAATTCTAATATTTAACAAAACCCCCACAGTGCGGAATATAAATCATGCGCGTCGACGCAGAAAGAAGTGAATCCCTACTTGATCATAAGTCTGCAAGCCAATTACTTAATCGACCGGGTCGTGTTATATAATAGGATGGATTGTTGTAGTAAGTACTATATATATATATATATATATATATATATAGTATATATTATGTATATGTTATATACATACATATATATATTTTAATTTATAAAAAGCATTCTAATTATTTATATAATAAGTCACACCTGAACACAGTATCACTTCCCCTTCTTAGTTAGTTGATCACACTGAAGCATACACACTTCATTGCGATAATCAATACTAACTTCCCTCTGTAATCATTTCATAGTACATTTGGACAGATGACAATTGTTATAACTTATTCTATGTGTATTATATATATTACCTCTTATATTAAACCCTGTTATATAATAACCTGTTATAACAAGGATATCAAGCCTCTAGGCTACTATAGTATATTAGCTACAGTTGATTATATAATGATGTCATGCTTTCTATAACTGTCCGTATAAATATTGTATTTATATAATCACATAATGTCTGAATCTAAACCAGGCATCTTGTCGGGTAGGCAATATAACCGTAGCCTCAATATAAGTAACACAATAATACAATATACTATATATTAACTGCCTGTGTGGCTCAGTTGGCTGATGCGTCAGACACACAAGCAGTAGTATGCAGGTTCGAGCCCCGTCTGGACCATTACAATTGGTCTTAAAATAGGATTTAGAAGTGATCTTATATAATTATATATAAATAAATGATCGGCTTTCGTTAAAACCATGGATGCCTTAATATGAGAGCGGCTTCGAAATATGAGAGCTATATATGGAGCCATATGATTATAAGTGAAAACTTCATCTAAGTTCCTGGATGGGATGCAAGGACTCCACCTAAATAACAATAATAATATACTTATTATGTATATGTGTCTAGAAAGTATATAACATATTTTAAACTAATTATAATAAAGTGTATATATTTACATACATTAAGGTAATATGTTAATTACAATTTAGGAGAAGATTTGTACAATATTAAGATACTGGTGGTGACGTTCAAAGAATATAAGAACGCTAAAATTTGTGCATGGGAGTCTGGCTTAGTAGGGTAAGTGTGTGTGTGTGTGTGTGGTGTGTGGTTTAGTGTGTTGTGATGTGGTTTGTGGCTAATATAGTATTAGTTGACTCCAATGCTTAGAGATACAACTACTTATTTAAATAAAGTATATTTAAATATGGGAAAGTAACCGAATACGGACACTCTCGCTATCTCAGAAACCATAAATCCTACAAAAAAATGTTTAATGAATAAAATATTTATATATAAATAGTCTAAAAAAAGTAATTTTTATTTTTTAAACAAAATATTGCTGATATATACAATAAACTGACTTTTTTATTATGTTTTTAATGAATAATTCTGATTTTCATAAAAATCGCGTGCGTTATAATATTAATACCACAAATAAAGCTAAATCTAAAATTTGTATTATATAGATATTTCAATTGTTTTATTAATTAAAAAAATAATAAAAATAAATAAATTAGAATAAATTATATATAAAATTAATTATAAATAATGTAATTGTAATTTTTCTGAATGATTCATCAATAATATGTAATTTATCTATTCGTATATAGGGTGTCCTTATTATAACACAAGGTGTCCGTATTCGGACATGGGTACCGAATACGGACACACCCGTTATCTATGGAATTAAAAGATTAAATAACATTTTAAAATCACAATAATATTTATAATCATATAATATTAATATATTATAATTTTTTAATACAAATAATGAGTCATAAAATGTTAAGACCATTTATTGTTAAAGTATTAGGTTATTTTCCTTTAATTATATTTATTACATATTTACTTATACTTATTATAAATTCACAAAAATAATCTCAATTACGATATTTTATATTAAGATTCGTTAGATATCCTAGAGATTCATAGTACAAGTTATCTCCTATAGTCTTGTGTTTATATGTATAATCAACTCGGCATAGTATTCTATTTAGTATATGCCATATGTAATTATTTATCGTCTTGCTTTATTATTAATGATTATGTAAACATATTAATGTATATGATAAATATAAATGTTGAATACTATTTATTAAATTACTATATATATATTTTTACATGAGATATGTGAATTAATGTACTTTATGTATATATATATATATGTTATATAATACCGTGTTGTTATACACTACAGATCAGCACAAGAATACAGATGCCGCGGTGGTTTGATTGGAGATGAAATTATGATTTATTCTGAAAGAAGGAAATCAAATCATTCTTTAACTTTGTGCGAAGTAAAAGTTTATGGTTTTATATTTTATACATAGATACACACACATATATATATATATTGATAAATGATAATATATCAAATAATAATATACTAATAAGTACTAATATAATTTAATTAGGTATATGAATAAAAATTTAAATATTTTGAGTACTCCTATTATATATTAAATTACTATTAAGGTTCAAACTTTGTTCTACAAGTAGATTTTTACATGTATTTAATAGGTAAAATAGTGGTATATTAAAAGTGAATTAATTTTTTTTTAATTTATGTATTCTATATAATATTTAACAACATTATATATATTATATAGATCTATAAAATTTATTTTTTTATAGAATATAAATGATAATATTTAATTTAATTATATTGAACAAATATATTATTATTATTTTGAAAATAAAACATAAAATTAGGAATATTTAAATTGTACTGTTTATTACATTTTAAAAAAATGCAAAATTGTGTAATTGTGTTATTAAATATATTCTAAATTGTCTGGAATTTTAATTAATTTGAACCATTATTGAAAGAATTAATAATGTATGAATGAGTGAAATTAGTCAAAAATAATTATCCTGAGTAAATTCATTCTAAAGATTTACAATAATTATGAACAATGTATGAAATATATATACAGACGATAACTTATCACATTATATTATTATAAATAAAGGGCCACCTATGAATATATTAATCTATTGATTATTTAAATGTATATAAATAATGTTCTTTATTTTAGATTCTAAAATTCTTATAAAAAATCATTAAATTATATTTATTTCATTATGACGATTATTAAATTTAATTAATTTATTTTAAATTATTATAATATTATATAGAAAAAATGTGAAACAAATTTTTTTTCTCAATTTTAAACGTCTACCCTTAAATTCAATATATATTAACTAACTGCTACGAACACGCCCACATACATATGATTGACAGCCTGTATCGTATCACCACTACAGGTACCCTAAGGCATAAGCTGGTGACAAGGAGACCTACCACAACACTGCGCCCTACGGTAGTCTCTCACGATCACACTATACATCCAGGTCAGTATAGTTGGTAGTATATTAGGCAAGTAGGTTAGTATAGTAGGTAGTATATTAGGCAAGTAGGTAGTATAGTAGGTAGTATAGTAGGCAAGTAGGTTAGTATAGTAGGTAGTATATTAGGCAAGTAGGTAGTATAGTTGGTAGTATAGTAGGCAAGTAGGTTATTATAGTTGGTAGTATAGTAGGCAAGTAGGTAGTATAGTAGGTAGTATAGTAGGCAAGTAGGTAGTATAGTAGGTAGTATAGTAGGCAAGTAGGTTAGTATAGTAGGTAGTATATTAGGCAAGTAGGTAGTATAGTTGGTAGTATAGTAGGCAAGTAGGTTATTATAGTTGGTAGTATAGTAGGCAAGTAGGTAGTATAGTAGGTAGTATGTAGGCAAGTAGGTTAGTATAGTAGGTAGTATAGTAGGCAAGTAGGTAGTATAGTAGGTAGTATAGTAGGCAAATAGGTAGTATAGTAGGTTAGTATGTAGTATAGTTGGTAGTATAGTAGATAGTATAGTAGGCAAGTAGGTAGTGTAGTAGGTTAGTATGTAGTATAGTTGGTAGTATAGTAGCAAAGATATAACACTCCCTATCTACGCGACGTGATTAGTATTCATACATCCCGCTGCTAGCAGCATTATCGAAATAGATTTAGGTTTGCCGCGATTTGCATACTATAATGTTTTCATTGCTCTATTAAATTACATTCAATATAAATTAGATTTTACTAGCCACATATATATTTATAGCATTTAAAACAAAATACCTTATTGCTTTGTTATATATTAGTAATGAACACTTATTTTCATAATAAAAATAATAATTAAAGCATATTATTTTTCATTTTAAAAGTGCATAGTTTGATACGAATTTACATTATGAACAACACATAGTTCCGAAAATTGACTCTAAATAGGTGGCGCTGTTGGCGATAATAGATAATTTATGTTAAAAATTGACTATATTATATATTAATGAAATATTTCTATGGTTATATTCTAGAATAACACCTACGATCAATCAATGACATTTATACAATAAAATTAACATGTGTCTCTAGTTGATATGAAAATCAATATATTATTGATATCACCATTTCAAATAATTCAAATTGATAAATTATAACTATTGAAAAAAAGTGTTTTTTCACAGATCTGAAAAATATGTACGTATGTCATTGCAGTCTATTTCATATTGATATCGATTACATATTTGAATAGGAGTTAACATTAATAATCATATTAGTAATGTAAGTTAGTTGTCTTAAAATTCGCAATGCAATACTTTTATTGTATATGGTATATGACTTATGACTTATAAGTTATGAGTTATAAGGTTCCTAAGTTTGAACCTATTAACCGACAGTAGAACCTACAGGAATTAGTAAGCGATACACAAAAGGTAACTGCTAGTGATAACAGACGAATACCTTTATTTAATAATAGAATACTTTGCAATTAAGCAATAGCCACTACTATCATTGAGTGGTATGTTTATACATATATATATATATCATTAATAATATATGATATAGGGTACATGGTATATAATATAACTAAACAGTAAGAAATCATCTAGTGTAAAGCAATATGTTGTGGTTGATACAACTATTTACAAATATAATGAATATTTCATAAATCTATTTTCAATATTTGCTCATTATATTCACAAACACACACACACACACACACACACACATACACACACACATTAATACACACGCACATCTATAATACAGGTGCACGTACAGAGTACGTCGTACACACACTCGTACAACTTTGATTGACAGCCTCGCTAACCCCTCAATTGACACGTTAACCCCTCAATCGATCACACCCTCAGGAACGCCCGACCGACACGCTGCAGCTAAGCTGACCGATGGCTATCAATCTTCGACTAACTGGGTAGCTGTCCATAACGTTAACCAACTTCAAATAGCAACGCTAGCCCTACATCCAGTTAAGTTAGTAGTCGGCTATAGGCCCACATGATTACCTGCCTCTGTGGCTCAGTGGCTAAGGCGTCAGACACACAAGCAGTAGGACACGGGTTCGACCCTCGTCCGGACCATTAATTAATTTTATAAAATGGGTCTTAAAATATTATGTAGAAGTGATCTTATATAATTGTGTATAAATAAATGATCGGCTCTCGTTAAAACCATGGATGCCTTAAATGAGAGCGGCTTCGAAGGGACATTAGAGCCATAAATGGTTATAAGTGAAAATTCATCTAAGTTCGTGGATGGGATGAAAGGACTCCACCAAATAAAAATAAAAATAACAATAATAATATATGAACATATTGACATATATGCATATGTCCTAGCTATAATGTATATATGCCGCTCATGACTTATAACACACACACACACATACATACATATACATACTTAATAATGCGCATATGCATACATATACACACGCATACATTCACATACATATCATCGATATAAAGAAAGTTTAAATACAGAATTTCTTTACATCGATGTTACACGCATACACATATTCACCAATATACACACGAACACATAAACATACTCTCAATCATTCACACAAATTCGTATATACATAAACACATATAACCTACTTTCACCCGAATAATCCGACTTATACACATTTATTTGAAAAAACGAATGGCTACGAATGTATTGTCAGCATACGTAGTGATACCTATAGTTCTTATAAGAACTTATATTATGACTAACTGATAATACAACTGTAGACTGGACAACTTAATGACTCATACTTACAACTTAACAACTCTCCGACTGAACTAATTCACTAAATTCGTTTAGGAACAAAACACGCGATCAACATAAATCTATGCAGTAAACAGTAATAGCCTCATAATAGAAGCATAATATACTTTTAAAATTAATAACAGCATAATAATGGCATAATAGACTTTAAATAGCAACATATCAGCAGCATAATAGCATGACAAATTAATAGAAGCATAATAGACATTTAATGGCAACATAATAGCAGCATAATAGCACAATGTAAACATTTGAGGCTATTACTGTTTGTTGGGTTACCCCACAATAATATCAAATCATAAATCTAAAACCGACCGAACAAGAAAATTCATAGAAAAACTAATAAGTACACGCCACATTTAATCACGAATGAAAATCCAATAGATAAAATACACAACTCGATACAACTACCTTACTAATATCTCATCAACCTTACCTACATCGACTCTAGTGTCCCCTATAGACGTATTACGTAACTCTCTATCACGCAACGTAGCCGTAAAGCTGGGCTGTGCGCTCGGACGATGCAAGAACGACGCCCCTTTTGGTCGGCGAGGATGACGCAACTACACGAAGTCACCAGTGTGTTCGTCAAGGCTGACCGATCGCAAGGTTGTGCTGCCACCTAGGGGAGGGGCGAGCGGGCGGCGGGGGTACAGATCATTAGGGTATGCCTGTCGTTATGGGTCGTAGATCGTCATAGAACGGCGTAGCATTCACATTCAATATGAATTTAGCGTATACGAATATCTCTCAGAATTCAATAGACGGTATGTGTCTTGTATATATCTAATTATTCGTACATGTATTAACATAGGTACAAAACCAAACTATCATTTGTTAACAGTTCATGTTAGCGGGGTTTCCAAGATTTAAAGAATATGATATGTAGAAAGTCGACTAAACATATTTATACACCGTTATATTTATATTGAATTATTAATAATTACATTGGCCTGCATTTTTTAACTTTTTTCAATAGGATGACATTCTGTCAAGTGATTCTATACTTATTTTTGACACTGATCTCAAATGTGAAAACCATTTTTCTCAATCACGTCTAGTTTTTTTTTTATTCACCTTTCAAATATTTTCCAAAAAGTGAGATTTCTAGAAAAAAAATATTTTATAATTTTTAAAACCTTAATTATTAGTAAAATATTTTATAAAATCATATAAATATGCCTGAATATATTTCATATATATATTCAAGTATACATTATACCTTTAAAATATTATAAAATATGTTTACAAGTTGTATACAAAAGTGATTTTTAAACTATGTACCCCAAAAATATTTGATTATTTCCAAAAAAAATTAATAGATCAATATTTGATGACAACAATTATAGAATACATATGTAATATATTTATATAATATATTTCTAAAATAGATTTTTAACGCTCCTTTCAGATATGTTTTTAGTTTTTACATATCGGGTTTAGTTTGTTTTTTGTTCAATTAATAATATTTTTTTTGATTTTTTTCTCAATTTTTTTAAGTTATTAATTTATGCTATTTAATGTATCTAATTAAAAGTACCTAATTTATAACTATATTATATTATTAACCATAAAATCATATAAATATGCCTGAATATATTTCATATATATATTCAAGTATACATTATACCTTAAAAATATTATAAAATATGTTTACAAGTTGTATACAAAAGTGATTTTTAAACTATGTACCCCAAAAATATTTGATTATTTCCAAAAAAAATTAATAGATCAATATTTGATGACAACAATTATAGAATACATATGTAATATATTTTTCTAAAATAGATTTTTAACGCTCCTTTCAGATATGTTTTTAGTTTTTACATATCGGGTTTAGTTTTCTTTTTTTGTTCAATTAATAATATTTTTTTTGATTTTTTTCTCAATTTTTTTAAGTTATTAATTTATGCTATTTAATGTATTTAAAAGTACCTAATTTATAACTATATTATATTATTAACCATATATTATACTTATTTATATTTTATATATTATTATTTTATAAATATAAATGAATATATTTATTTATGAATAAAATAAAAAATTAAGTTTCGGGTAAAAAATAATTAAGTTTATTTAATATATATCAATCATCATTAATATATATCATCAAGTAAATTCCAATAAAAATGGTTAATAATATAATATAGTTATAAATTGAGTACTTTTAAATACATTAAATAGCATAAATTAATAATTTAAAAAAATAGAGAAAAAACTCAAAAAAAAATATTTTAAATTGAACAAAAAAAGAAAACTAAACCCGATATGTAAAAACTAAAAACATATCTGAAAGGAGCGTTAAAAATCTATCTAGAAAAATATATTACATATGTATTCTATAATTGTTGTCGTCAAATATTGACCTATTAATTTTTTTTGAAAATAATCCAATATTTTTAGGGTACATAGTTTAAAAATGACTTTTGTATACAACTTGTATACATATTTTATAATATTTTAAAGGTATAATGTATACTTGAATATATATATATGAAATATATTCAGGCATATTTATATGATTTTATAAAATATTTTACTAATAATTAAGGTTTTAAAAATTATAAAAATATTTTTTTTCTAGAAATCTCACTTTTTATAAAATATTTATAAGGTAAATAAAAAAAAAACTAGACGTGATTGAGAAAAACGGTTTTCACATTTGAGATCAGTGTCAAAAATAAGTCTGGAATCAATTGACAGAATTTCATCCTATTTTTGATGCAGACCAGTGTTATAGGCGTACCCTGACCTAGATAATATTATTCTACGTATAAACATATAATCGTATATTAATGGATACAATTTATTACAGCGATTTATGACATATTAATACTATTGCCTCACGTATTTAGGAGATACCCTTAAGAATATCTACGTATTGGTAAAGAATGATTCGCTGTCTCCCGATATCAATAATCAATCTATTTGTGCGTATGTGTCAGGTCGTATATCGTTAGTGATTATATATTTAAATTACTATTCAAATATATATATATATATATATATATATATATAGGATATATATATATATATATATATATATATTATTCTATATATAGAATAATTAATTAATTAATTAATATTATTTGCATTATATTACTACTTTTTCTTATTTAAATTTTAAAGAGATATCGGTTTATATATTTAATAAAATAAATGTTGCTTAAATAGTCATTTAGAAAAATTATATATTGTTTTTTTATTTAAGATAAACCTAATATATTAATAAAGTATAACGCTGAAACTGTGGATTTCGATAGAATACCTTGTTTTAATGAACAAAGAATAATATGAAATTAATAAAATCTAGAATTTTATCAAATTTACAATTATACCATATATTCAATATAGTATATATTTAACATATTTACCTTCATGTTAAACAGTTATAGAAGTTAATATTTTAATTATAAATTCTATAATAGTATATATCATAATTATATTTAGGAATAGAGGTATCGTATATATAACAACATCTAATTTAACTTACATAATTAATTTAATGAAATAAGCCATTATAACAACATATATTACTAATTATTAATCATAAGTAAACATTACAGCTCTATAGCCACCATACGATGTACACAAAAGATCATAGGAAGCTGGATTTATATTGTTTCACTCAACAATAATAAAATTCATTGTTTATCATTGTGCAAAGTTAATGTATTTGGAATTAAAAAAGGTTTCACACATATATATTCTTATTATTATTTTATTTCGGTGGAGCCCTTTCATTCCATCCAGGAACTTAAATGAAATTTTCACTTATAACCATATGAATCTAATGTCCCTTCAAAGCCTCTCTCATAATATATATATATATATATATATATATATATTAATATATACATATTATTATATCATTATATATAATTTATATATTTATTTTATTACTTGGAATTATGGGGACATGTATATTTCAGTAATCTAAATGAAATAGAAGTATTTTACAAATAACATTTTTATATTAACCATATTATAACATTTCTAAATTAAGATTGTCTATAAGAATTTGTGATTTGTATGCATTATCTATTTACTTAATGCCACAATATATGCATGTAATATTTTTGAGAAGAGAATCTCTTATATCGATATTTCAATATATATCTATATTTTAAATATTTAAGTTTTAATTTAAATATTATTTTCTAACCCATAAACATTGTTCTATCATTTATAAAATTAAATTTTATATTTATAAATAGTGAACTATATTCTACTCATTTCATATGTTTAAGGTAGTATTCTCAATATCATGACAATTTATAGTATATAAATATATTTAATAACAAGTATTATTATAATCGACACCTCCTCCTCCTCTAATCAATATAAATGGATAGTTTGTATTGTATTTAAGTAGCCTGTACATCAAATACTTAATCCACTTTAAAATCTTAATGTTATATTTAACAGTAATTTCAGTTTTTATAGATACTTTTCTAACATTACAAATTCATTAAACTATCAACTACATCAATGTAGTAATCACTACATTTTATTTGTTACGGAATAATACAATTCACCACTACTATTATAACCACTGCCTACAGATATCCTTTGCCCTCATCATATATTTGCCAACTTCAAGTGATTCAAATTATATCGCTAGGAACAATTTGAATATATTAACATATTGAAATACTTGCATATCTCCATTCATAACTAACCTCCACGCTATATAACACTATATATAGCCATACTACTTGCATATAAAGCACTTCCTGATAACCTGGTTATCATCTGCTACCAATTAGAGTTAGATTTGGAACAATATCTTGTCTAATAAAAAACCTAGATTTCTAAGTCTTTTATTCATTTAAGATAACGACGAGAACAATAACTAACAAAATAAACTAATACAAATAATAAAAATAAAATGTGAATAACTAGCAAAAAATAAAAATAATAAATACTAATTATATACCAAGCACTATTATTAATGAAACTCATTTAATAGAAAAATGTTATAAAAATAATGTAATGATGTCGGAAATAAATAACAACACCTCCTCAGCCTATAGGGTTGTACTGCTGGTGCTGGTATACGAGTGGTGCGTTTGCTTTACGTCTGTGGCTTGTGATGTTGACAGTGTGAGACGTGTGATAGTAATCGTCACTATTTAGATACTGAAACATATTTATCACTGTTATAATTGCATCTTACTTCTTGATATATACCACTGATATATATATATATATATATATATATATATATATATATTAATATATCCATATATATATATATATATATATATATACACATTTATACATTATAATTAGTTTTATTATGAAATATTTAATATTATTTATAAAAGTACTTAATTACAATAAGTAAAATAATCTATATAATTACTATGTTTAATATCTAAAGCTGATGTATCACGTGACACTTGATTACATCACGTAACACTTGATTACATCACGTCACGCTTGATTAGGTAACTACCCGACGATACTGACCAATAACCTGGTATTACGTCACCCGACTGCACAGAGCTCTAACCTAGACTACAGTACACCCAAGGTAGCAGTCGATGGACAAATCTTATTTAGAATGTAAGTATTGCGACCATGTAAATAATAAATCACCATAGCAACGCCAACGTATCACCATAGCAACGTCAATATATCAAAATAGCAACGCCACTATATCACGATACCAACAACAATATATTAACATAGCAACACCATTATATCACCATAGCAATACAATTATATCATATAGCTATTACTTAGCATTTATAACTAATATACATTAGATATTTTGTATATGTTAAATTAGATCACATTTATAATTAATATTTTATTGTTTTATTTTATTATATTAATTAATACACATTTTATATATATTCCATATTAATATATTGAACTAAATTTGTGTTTAAAATATAGAGTTTTTTAATTAAACATAAACATAAAATATAATTTAAAATTTAAAAATAAAGTAATACAATTTTTAATTATTACTCTTATTTAAATAATTTAATTAATAATATAAATATTATTAATTATTATTAACCCGAGTATAATAAATATTATCATCAGCGTCATAAATATACATGACAAATAAACTGAGTGAAATATATTAATATAATAAATATAAACATGAGATATATCTTATAAAATCATTAAAAAATAATATATATTTTACATATATAAAATGGTGTTTCTAAAGAATGATGTATTGCATATCTGTGAACACATTATGTAAAAATACTTTAAAGTTGTGGAGAGATTTAAAAATAGTGGTTTTTCATATCATTTACATGCAATCGCACGAATTAGGACCCTCTCCTTAAACAGTAAAGGTTATCATGTAAGTTGATTATGATCAAAAAATGACATAATACTTCTGATAATGATAATAGCTAATAATGAATCGATCGCGCCGATTTTATCTACTATTAAATGTTTTTCATATGCATTAGTTTTCTGTTATCTGTATGCTATGCATAGGTGGCATCTGTATACTTTGCAATTCGTATGCTAGCATTATTTTTTCTGTTTCCACTGTCAATATCGAAATGTTACATCCGTAACGAAATATTACAAGTATAAGTGTATAGATACATGTTTATGTTTAGCTCATATTTACGGATTATATCTAGCCTATAGACATGTATCTAATGCGGCTAAAAGCATTCTTATTAATATAAAAGTGCCCGTGTATCTCTGTATAATAGCTCCGAAGTGTTAAACTTCTTCGAGTATTCCACCATACAACGTGACACTATAATTATACACCCACGGAATTAATCTGTACATAATACTTCTTTCATACACTCCATTAAATTGATGTATAGCTCTTTATTAGAGATGGAGTCCTTATTAGAGATGGTGTGTTAAACTTTGAAGTTTATCGAAAATAAAGATCAAGTAATTAAGGCAAATAATTAGTTTAATCACTTAATCATTGATAACTCGTAATTCATTGCGATCAATCGACTTAAAGTATTATCACACACACATATGTATATATAAATCTATTTTACAATACATCATATCCAGTATAATATTGTTGCCGTGCACACACATGAACACATGCGCATGCGGACACACAGAGACGAGACGTTGCAGGTGAAGTCAGCTGTCACTCAACTACAGGCTTCCCCCTGGTGGATGGTTGACGTCGGCTACAACATCCGCCTCGTTCAGGTGGAGATCTACACCATCGTATCGGATACGGGTTCTAATGGTTACGTTAGGGGTAAGTGCGCGCGCCACAGTGAAGCTATAACGCTCCCTATCTTACTTACTTTTCTACACTTATCCCACGACCCTTGGATCGTAGTGGGGGAATATGAATATTTCATACGACGGCGTCACCATTTGTTTCGATATCTTGTCATCATTAGTAGGTCACCTAGGTCGCTATCTACGTAATGTTATTAATAGTTACCCGCGCCGTTGCTAGCTGTACTATCACTGAAATAGATTTAGGTTTGATACAGTTTTTATGCAACGATGTTTTTATTGTTCTTTACAAGCAATATAAGTTAGCTTTTACTCACTTCATAGATATGTATACCATTTAAAATCTAAATTTGCTATTGCTGTGTTGTATATTAGTAAAGAACACGTATTTTTCATCATATCTATAATAATTTAAAACCATTTATTTTATATTTTAAAAGTATAAATTTGATATGAATTTACATTGTAAATAACGCAATTATCCGAAATATGAACCTATGTAGGTGGCGCTGTTAATGTTTTGTGTTAATATTACACGATTTCGCTTAGTGAAGTGTTATATCTTTCCTTAGATAAATCATTTATATAACTATAATCATACAAGAATGTGTGAT
The DNA here is from genome assembly GCA_964019155.1 of Osedax fenrisi. NCBI lineage: Eukaryota > Metazoa > Annelida > Polychaeta > Sabellida > Siboglinidae > Osedax > Osedax fenrisi. Next base: position 56,149,701 of record OZ025240.1, on the reverse strand, counting down.
ATTGGAAGCATATTGCTTCACATCCTAGTAATAACTATGAATTATACACCCAACATCGTGGTTATGTGTGAATTAATTTGTATATATGTACAAAATTATACATTATACTGTGCATATGTATAAAATAAAATCAAATATAACAATATATTTATGCTTAATATACATTTAATCAAGTAAATAAATTTTGTATATTTACTATAGTTTGTTAATTTCAATATACAATCTGCATGTTTCTTCTCATCAATGGTTTAATTATTTAAATCATGTGATCTATATTTCTCACAAATCAAATATCTTAGTATTATTGTATAGGCTATCCTAATATAATATAATAATAGCTATTATATATTACTAAATTATTTAAAATTTGTTAATAAAAAAATAATATTGAAAATATATGTATTATTATATATAAATCATATAATTTGTTCATATAATGATAATCTCTATAACATATCTATTGCACGATATCAATCGCCATACACTAACGCCGTATTAACTACGTCCCTAACAAGTTTTACGTAATCCTTAGATAACTATCACTTACGAGACTTCAAAGTTTTGGTGAGCCGCGAGAAAATCAATTTCAAATCGAAGATGGACTACGACACCTCTAAGATATGTTTCCATTACAAGGGAGAACTGAAGTAAGTACGGTAACCAAGCATTACTTTACAATGCACACAGTCGGATACCGTGTGTGTGGAGACTTGTGATGTACGGCGTATGTTTATGAGTATACTTTGTAATGTAGGATTACGTTCTCGCATACTATTGTATGTACAACGATATACAGTGATGTACAATGAATTTACAGCGATGCACAATGATATACAGTGATGTACAATTATATACAGTGATGTACAACGATATACAGTGATGTACAATGAATTTACAGCGATGCACAATGATATACAGTGATGTACAATTATATACAGTGATGTACAATGATATACAGTGATGTACAATGAATTTACAAATAATTCAGGGATACAAATTTATAAAAATTAATAGATTCTATATTAAATTATTAAGCGTTATATAGATCTTACAACTTATAAATAAATTATGCGTTTATTAAAATTTGAATTAAATAGTTAATATTTAATATAATAATTATACTCAAAGATGTTTGGAGTTTGAATTGTTTCTTACTATTATTAGAAATTAAAATATGTTATAAGTTAACATATGATTAGATATGTTATAAGTAAACATATGATTAGATATGTTATAAGTAAACATATGATTAGATATGTTATAATTAAACATATGATTAGATATGTTATAAGTAAACATATGATTAGATATGTTATATTATCAATACTAGTAATATAAAGCATAATGTAAATTAAATAAGTAAATCACTAATGATGTAAGTACTTTAATAAATGCTAGATATTATACTTATTTATACGATTATTATAATAACAATTATTATTATCATCAAGAATATGATTATTATGATTATGAGTATACGCTTTTGTAATCAAAGTTATTAATCATAGCTATTATCTTGCTATAAAAACTCTGTAACCACTGTGTAACCCTCTGTAACCATGCCGTAACCACTCTGTAACCACACTATAACCACTCTGTAACCATGCCATAAACAAGTTGTAACCACTCTGTAACCATGCCGTAACCATGCCGTAACCACACAGAACTACAGGAGTACTGGTGAAGTGTAACCGTTACGTAGAAGGCCGCTACGTATACATTGTGCACTACGCGTACGCGCATCGTCAAGCTGGCCTCTTCTTGAGGGAAGTCAGAGTATTCGGTAGGTATCAGTGTTGTCTGCCCCCCACCCCATTGTACCATCGTAATCATTACTAACTATATACTTTATATATATATATATATATTAAAAGTAAATTGTAAAAATAATAAAACAGATAAATATATTTGTTTGAATGTTTTTGAAACATAATTGTATCCATATAGTATCTACAATTGTATTTATTATCTAATAGCCTAATGTTGTATTAGCCATATATTAGGTATATACTCTGAAAGGGACAAAAGATATTGAGTTTTAGGTATAGTATAAAAATGGAAGAAAAAATTCCCCAGATATAAGCATATAAATTATTATTTTTATTTTATGTGTACTAAATTATAAAAAATGGCTATATCAAAAATTGTAAAAGTTTTTGGATTGAGACAGAAATAAAACTTTTATTACCATGTATCTCTTATTATCTCTAATATTCTCAGCTCTAATAGTAATTATAAGGTAACACAAAGTTGATAAAAGTAAATTTATCAAATATTTCACATCAGTTTTTTATCCAAACGTATGTTTATAATGTACATTTGAGGCACTTATAATTAATTAACATTAATTGAATGATATATTATACATAATTTCAAAGATAAATATTTATAATTGCATATTTTAATCAAATATTTTTTTTGATGAAAACGAACGTAACGACGGTAAGGGCGCTGGAATGATTTTGTATGTTGGGGAGACCAACCAATCAAAATAAATGTTATGGTAAAAGTGGGTGGGGACCAATATTTAAGAGGTCCCCCTATATTTTAAAGTTGGGTAGTACCCATCCCCCTTGTTGTAGCGCCCCTAAACAACGTAACTCTGGCGTTTAATAAAAAAATGTTCTGACAAATTTTGATAAAAAATTATATCCTATTTATTAATTATAATATACTAAAGATATTTAATACCCATAATAGTATATAATCTTAGTATATTAGGTAGAGTATACATTTTTGTAAAACATGTCACATAACTCGCACTCTCCCCTATTGTATGTATACTAGCATTGATAGCTTACTAACACGATATAACATACACTAATGCTTGCATATACACGAGGATAGCATTCCATTTATACAATGTACATTATTATATATATAGTATTATTACTATATAATATATACTTTATATAATATATAATAATAATAATTTATTTGAGGCATTTTCTGTTTCCTTTTCTTATCAATATTTTATTTGTATAATTGTTTCTCCTAAAGTGCTTCAACATATTGACTATTTTCTGTTGTTGTCGCCCATTAAAATATATATATATATCATTTCAATAAAATAAAATAATCGTTGCTTATATAATTATTGTATTGTAATGTATGTAAGAAGCCAACTTGATCTAACCTCAATTAATTCTTCAGGTGACAGAAATCTGAAAACAATAACTCCGAAACCATTCACTAAGACTCCGGTCACATTTACTAAATCACGTTTGTATACCTATATGTATACATCTATATATACATATATATAACTCAGAAGGTGTAGCGAACTACTGGGTATAAAAAATATTATCTAGTTCTACCCGTTTAATTATTCGAGAATGGAAAATAATAATACTAATATATGATACAAATAATAGGCATTTGATAGCCTTATACAAAACTAAAAAAAAATTAAAAAGATGTGACCACATATATATATATATATATATTATGTAATATGTACATTGTACGCGCTGTATTATCGATAAGAACTTATATGTTGACGTACATACACGATAACTTTGAGCCTAGCAATCCTCTAGTGAAGAATGCGGTTCTTATATAACCCGTACGGGTGCGTTTACATTGTAAACATGTACGCCCGGCTATTGTCAAGACGTCAACATGGTACACTTATCATGTATATATACCCTATCATTAAATACATACCCTATCATTACTTATATACCCTATCATTAAATACATACCCTATCATTGAATACATACACTATCATTACTTATATACCCTATCATTAAATACATACCCTATCATTAAATACATACCCTATCATTAAATACATACCCTATCATTGAATACATACCCTATCATTACTTATATACCCTATCATTAAATACATACCCTATCATTACTTATATACCCTATCATTAAATACATACCCTATCATTAAATACATACCATATCATTGAATACATACCCTATCATTACTTATATACCCTATCATTGAATACATACCCTATCACTACTTACATACCCTATCATTAAATGCGTATCCTATCATTAAATACATACCCTATCATTACTTATATACCCTATCATTAAATACATACCCTATCATTAAATACATACCCTATCACTACTTACATACCCTATCATTAAATGCGTATCCTATCATTAAATACATACCCTATCATTACTTATATACCCTATCATTACTTATATACCCTATCATTAAATACATATCCTATCATTAAATACGTACCCTAGCGATAACGATAATCGCAATCAGGTCCTAGAAGTATGTCTATTGGTGTGTAGATGTGGTCACGCATGATTAGTTACCTAAGTGTAAACACGCCCCCTTTCACATTATACCCGTGTGTGTGTTTCATGCATGTTAAGGCTAAGATATACCATCATTGACTAAAGATTGGTCAACCCACTGAACTTACTCTATAGATGAGTAGACCACTCTTGTATCTATTATTATCATGTATATATATATAGTATATTATATACACATATCTATTATTATCATGTATATATGCTAAGAAATGACGATCTGCTTATTAAAATCACATTAATGTACTAGTAGAGTCGCTAGTGGTACTCGTCGTTGATTGGTTAACACACACGCACACGTTAACAGCTACACTGGTTAATGATCCGACCTTCGCAACCACTCCGGCGACGACCTTGGCCGTCACAACACCCCGCGTCTTAAAGGACGGTTTGTAACCTAAATAGAGCGACTTTACAACTATATATTGTACATGTAGCAAAAGGTAATTAATTTAAAATTCAATTATATATATATGTGTGTGTGCCGGTATGTATTTATATGATTGTGGTTACTAGGTAGGTAATGTAAGATATTTTTGTATACACAAATATCAATAAAATGTACACAATCGGGAATTTTAAAAAAAATACCCACAATATCAATAATAACAAAATACATAGTAGTAATAATATAATGAGAATACAGGATCACAACTCTGCATGATCTGTTATGCTATATGTGCATTGATAAATAGAATAAAGACAGATGGACAATAGAACAAATAGAACAACCATTATAAACCATAGGTCTGTGTAAACAATTTAGATATCGAATAACTTACTACTGTTCTGCAGTAGATTAAGTAAGTTAATATGTTTATTAAGTACTTATAGAGCTTTTAAAGTACATGATTACATGTGTAATTATAATATGATTGGGGGGGTTTAGTCCATAAATAGGGCAAAGGGTAATTAATATGTAAAGGAGTTTGTCGATACTTTCAAGAATTAGAGCACATATTTTTTATTTTTTTTTATTTTATTTGTATAAAGAACATTTATATCTAACTTATATCCACAATTCAATACAATCTGATCACTCAAATGTATGTAAAGTATAATTATATATATTAATTTTTAAAAATTAATTATTTTTTTGAATTATTTTGAAATAAATACTTTGTAAAATGGTGTATTTTCTCGAGTTTTAGGAGACATTAATATTGGTAATTTGTAGATATAAAAATTTAATATAGATATTATATTAATAATAAATATAAATAATGGTATATATTATATTAATTCATTAAATATAATACAAATACATAATTAATTTTAAATATTAATTTAAATATTTGTAAACATCAAAGATAATAAGATGGCGTCATTACTATTATACATGGATTACTATTATACATTATACATTTTATTTTAAAATAATAATTTATATTTCAAACTTAAATGCTTCGTGACCAAAGGTAACTATTTTTTTATAAAAATTGTTAATACATATTATACTAAAATATAGATATGTATTATATTATATATGAAGGATTAAAAATTGATTCGAATGAACCGGTCTATTGTACACAGTACATTAGGGTTTTAGTACATTAGCCCGTTTTGGTAACTTTATTAGTTCCCTTCATATAAAAGTTCCATCTCGCTCGGAATAACTCCTTTTAATCATTCCAGATATAATAAAAAATAATAATAATTGAAAACTGACAACAATTCAGAAAGCGAAACTATATTCAAAAATAAATAGGAATTTACATTGAAAATTTATGAAAAATTTTAAATTACAGATATATGAAAGAAAAAATTGTTTACAAGTAAAAATTGCTTTTTAGCATATGTAATATATAAAAACCTCCTTAAAAAATATTAACAAATTTTTTAAAAAAATAATTAAATCTATCCACCTACATTTTAATTTTAATTTTTTAATTTTTTCTAAATCGAAAAAAAAAAATTAACAATGGAATATTAAAAAAAAAAAAAATATTTTATATGTCTATCATCATTATATGAATATACAATTATAAGTATTGATACAAAAATAGCATATATTTATTCAACAAATTACATTTATTGAGCATTTTACCCTTAACAAAAAATAAATTTTTTTTTTTGAAAAATAAATATTTTTTTTTTATTATACCTCGTAGATATCAATTATAGGCTCACAACAAAGTTAGATACTTAATTAAAATAATTTATCAAAAAAATAGTCGAATAAATTACATTGATTAAAAAATAAAAAAAATTTAAATTAATTTGAAATTTTTAAATAATTTTTTATTTTTTTAATATTATAATATATTTATACACGTATTTGCAAAATATTTTATTTTTATGACAACGCACACTTGCACATATACATAAAATACATAAGAAAAAATTTCTATTTATAGAAATTTATATTGTAAAATAAATGCAAATATTTCTTCATTAAAATGCTTTCGTTTTACCAATATTAAATATTTTTTTATGAAACTTCATAAATATGTTTATTATGATATATATGACCTACTGTGAGCGATATAGCTAAACTTTCAAAAACGGGCTACCCTATGTACATATATGTATATATTTAGATAACAAAATACATATATTATATATTTTAAATTTTATATATATATATATTTTTATCTATAACTTAAAGTAATTAATATATTCTATAGGTTATTACCCATGTGAAGGCAATTTCAATAAATGTAAACACAACGGTGCATGCCAGGTGAAACTTAAGAATGGAATGTTTCAAAGGAACAACATTGTATGTACGTGTAGGCCAGGCTTTAAAGGAAAAAGATGTCAAATTGGTTTTCATAATGAACCTATTTATAATTATAATATTTCAATATTATTTGTAAGTTTAATTACATAATATGTTCTAATTATATATATATATATATATATATATATATATATATATATATTTATATATATATATATATATATATATATATATATATGAATATAACCATGGTTATACGTGAATACTATACTTATAGTTTGTATATATTTTACAATTTATAACATTTATAAATTTAAAATATATATCTCATATCTTCTAATTACGATATTTATTTTTTAAATATTTATATTATATTACATCATATTATATCTATATTTATACTATATTAATAGTATATTAATATTACATTAATATTAAGTATTATAAAAGTATTACATTTAATAGATAACTAAGATTTATTTTAAACAGTGATATATCCGTATAAGCCGAATTATGAAATATATTACGACAACACGAAGAACATATCTTCTTTGATCGAATGTCCTCCTGTGAAATGTGATATACTGGGCCGAAGAACACTGAGCTGTAAGAACAAAGGCTGCCGATATTTCAAACAATGCATGACAATTGGGTTACTGAATGTATATGGTATTTGAATTTGTTAACTATTCATATAATTGTATTTATTTTACTTATTTTAATACATTTAGTATTTCATATATATATATATATATATGTATGATATATATATTATATATATATATATATATATATAGTAAAACCAACTAGAACGATCCTCTGTGAATCAAAGTTCCCATGGGACTGAAGTTTAATAAGTAAGCCTGGGTTTTATTTGGAAACAGATTGTTTTAATATAAAAATACTATACAAAAAAAAATGTTATAATAAAAAAGTAAAATTCCAAAATTTGTCTAATCCCTTTATAAATTATTTATTATTAATATTTAAATATATGTAATAATAATACTATGTTCTATGGTAGTTGAATGTTATTTATATATGTAGGTCGTTACCGGAAGAGTTAGATTGTGATGATGTCATCCCAAGAACTGTTTATGATGCAAGACATAGAAACTGCGTATATTCGTCAACTACCTGCATTAATGGTTATTGTAAACGTTATTCCTCTCACTTTAAATTCTCGTCAAGTGGTATTTATTTCATTTAAATATTAGTATATTTTTATAATTTAGTATTGAAATTATTTCTAATATGCGCTATTTAATCTTCATGTAATATCACGTTCATTTACAGTGTAATAGGTGTTGATATAGTTATTAATATCAGTGTAATATAGATGATACTTTTGGTATTAAGGGGACCAGCTACTTATAAACAGTATACATGTAAAAGATAGGGAAAATAGCATGTTTTAAAAATGTATAAACTCTTATAATATTAAAGTTTTTTTATATAATAATTTTTTAACAATCTTATTATAAACATATAGCTTTATCATATGGTTGAATATATTTTAATAATTATTAACATAAATAATATAAAAATGATTAATTATAAAAAAAAATAATTAATTAAGATATTTATCACAAATTATCACTAAATTTACAATTTATATAAATTTACATATATTATATATATAGAATAATTAATCATACTGTTCATTTATATATTATATATAATATTGTGAAAATTTGAAGAAAAAATATTCAATATTGAATAAGAAGAGACATTAATTGGAGATATACAAAATGCAAAATAATTATTCTGAGTAAATCAATTTTCAAATATAATATATGAATATAAACAATATGATTATATAGGTACAAATAATATAATATAAACAAAATGAATAATGTAATAAACATAATTTAAACACCATTTTAAAGATAATATTTGAAATATTATAATTTTACATTAAAAAAAAATTTGAAATTCAATTTTTTTCCGAAAAAATCAATGGTATCTCGTCCCCTTAATATAGGTGTATATGTATATTTAAAAAGATGAATTCATAAACATAAATATATGTCAATTATACATTTCTCACTTCTTCATATACGTCTTAATAGTCTTCGCGTTAGTGTATTATTATATTAATACTACTACTACTACTTTTATCTTAGAGGAACATAAACGTATATGTGTGGAGAGAGTGGTGGGGCTATCTAAAGGAGTTTACCCCTCTTGTAGGGGTTTACAGTACTATGTCATCGTCTTCAACCAATACGGGTTACACGATTATATGTACATATGTATTATAATTATTAATAATAATTAAATAAATACTCGAAATACTTATTTATAAATAATGAATATATATATAAAAAATAATCAGGAATATTTTAAAATAAGTTCTACGGAAAGTAAGTTTTTAAAGAGTTATCTTCATTTATTTAAGCGTTGACACAACAACCACATTTATTAATGTTTTAATCTAATTAACCCTAATTTATAGTTCACCATTATTACTTATATAATAAACCGAACATATTATATATATATATATATAAATATAAATGTTAACGATATACTATGTATTACATACGACATGCTCTAACTCGCAGTTCCCGCAAGAAGAATGGCAGGTCGTACCCTGTGTACCGTACCCTCGCGTGTCTCAGCAACACCATCTATTCGGGCAACCCCGAGTTCCCGTGCGTTACGAAGAACAAGGAGAACACCGACAATCTGGTCAAGTACAACCTGAACATGCGGATACCACCGGCGAAGGGGGGCACAGCTAACATCATTAAAGTGCTCTCGTCTCCCGGTTATTATCTGTTTAACACACACGCGTCTAAATATGTCTATAGTTACTGTAAATGATATATATATATATATATATATATATTAGTAATATCTTGTACATGAAGCCAGATTTCATAGAGTTTAAAATTTTAAATATTATAAATATCTAATAAATATCATATATATATATATATATACTTGATTTAACTAATATATAAGTTAGTTTTATACATACACATAACTACGCCTAACCGTATCACGTTCGTAGAGAAGACAGGCCGTCGGGTATGCGGGCTAAAGTGCGCTCGCGGGGTATGCGTGAAGACGTCGCGGGGTGCCCTATGCCGGTGTTACCCTCGATACGGGGGGCGACTGTGTAACCGCGACTACAGCTGTCTGACGCGCGGCTACAAGTTCAACAAGTGCCGTAACAACGGGGTGTGCGTTAGTACCAGGTCGGACGGCCACTACGAGGTGCTGAAGTCGTTCTGCGTCTGTCCTCGACACTTCTACGGAGATATCTGCTCCAAAAGTAAGCCACGCGTACTTAGTCGTGCGAGCGCAAGTAGTATAATTTGAATTTGAATTGAATTGAATACGGTTTATTGAGTAGAAATACAATATAATGAGTATATATAATTTCTGCTCAAAGGAGAGTACCAGAGATTATCTTGTAATCTATACTCACGACGAGGGTACCATCCAATAAAATAATAATATAACAATATGACAACGATGAAATTAAGAATAATAAAATGTGAAAGAAAGAAAAGAGGTAAACTAATTTAAATGATAATGATAATAATTTATTATAATATATATTTGATTTTTGTGGTTCTTTTCTTGTTTATATGATAGGTGTGTGTTATACCTCATAAAGAGTTTCATAATACTGTTGAATATGTTCTATAGCTGTCACGCATGAATACAAATTATATATATGTGTGTGTTTATTTATTTTAATTATATATCGATATATTGTTATATATATATAGTATATTATACACATCAATATTATTATTAAAGATCAATTCATATATTTATTAATAACCAATAATATCCACTCTTTATAATTAGTATATTTAGATTAGATTACAATAATAAATATATATATATATATATAATGCATATATGTAAATTTTGTATAACTTTTATGAGAAAAGTATACTGTAATTAAACTATTGTGTAACATTCCTCTATACCTCCCTCCATCCCTATCTATCTATATTTCTCGCTATCTCTCTCCCTGTATATCTCCCTATCTCTATCTCTTTCAATCGTTATATATCTATATATCTAGCTCTATCTCTCGGCCTTTCTCTCACTCTATCTCTTTCTATCTCTCTATCTATTTCCATATAAATCTCTCCACGTTACAGATCCCTCGAAACAAGGCCGCTATTCTCCGGTTAACTTCGGCGGAGACCTGCTGAAGTGTCCGCCTCAGAGATGTACGGTGTTGGGAGACTGGACTCCATCTTGCATCCTCAGTGAATGCGACCGTTTCAAAGCTTGCGAACGTATAGGGTTTATTTGCTGCATCGCGATTATCTTAACCCATTAGCATTACGATTGAACACTTCATATTCGTACATCTTATAGCACTTGGTTACTTACCTTACTACCTATCGAAATAATATATTTCTCATTGCATTCAACACTCATAAGTAAAATGACACTCTGTATCCTCTCTCAGACATGAGGAACACATTTACATTGAATATCCTATTCCTTTAATCATAACTTAATTAATATATCCAGATCTATATAGAACCTATACACGTTTATTAAAAAATCGAAGTCTGTATTCCACAACAATAACATTTCCCGATTAACTCGTCATCTTATATTAATAGTATCCAGTATAATAATTACAATTAAATAAAACCTATCTTACAATATTCATGTTCGTATTCCTTTCACCCAGTTCTTAAAACTTTAAATAATCTTAGATATATTTAATCAGAAAGCTTTATTTCTCTTATATATATATGTACTGATTAATTATCACTTAATTTCTGTTTAAATTATTATTACTAAGGTGCTTGAAATAATTGTGTCTAAACAAATTGTTCAATGATATATTCTTTAATAATATCCTTAATTTCCATAAAAGAGCTACCAATAAATACCATCAAACTAAAACTACATTAAAGATATCCTAAATTACTAATACTGTTGATTATATCCAATGCATTCATATGTTTGTTTTAACCGTATCATCTGGTTTTGATACGGTTAACATCAATTATATCTTATTATATTATATCCACATAATAAACAGACTTTTAACTGTGTTATTTGCATAACGAACCTCCGTATGTATAATTATTTCTGTTATTAAATAGTTAACTTTTAAAAAAGTTTCTTATTTAAAATGAACTGCTTCATACATAAATAATGACATACTACCACCCTATTTATCTATATATTCTTGCATAAAGGTATATACATTTCATATATGTCCCAAAGTAATTGAAATTTAATTCCAATAAATATATTGAATATACAAAGTTACACTAGAGTAAACACTATAAAAAC
>OZ025240.1:55962429-56132429 GCA_964019155.1 Osedax fenrisi | reverse complement strand
TTAGTATTATATCTATTATTTATTTTAGTAATAATTAGTATAATATCTATTGTTTATTTTAGTAATAATTAGTATTACATGTAAATATTAATATACACATAATAATAATAATAATACAAATATTACGCGTAGAGTAAATGTGGCCTGAACTTTGTGCTGACGAACGTGTCGGTCGAGAAGAACAACGACGAGGTATCAGACATGGACAACGAGATACGCCATTGCTACAAGGACTTCATCGGCTACAGTATGATCAGCAAGAGCATCCACGGGCCCGGAGAGATGTCGCAACTCGTGCGCACATTCTGCGGAAAGTTCGACCGAGCCGAAGATAGCGTTCCGTTAGTGACCGGCTGAGAGGGGGGGAGGTACCGGAGAGGGGGAGGTACTGGAGTGAGGGAGGTACTGGAAAGGGGGAGGTACTGGAGTGGGGGAGGTACTGGAGTGGGCGAGGTACTGGAAAGGGGAAGGTACTAGAGAGGGGGAGGTACTGGAGAGGGGGAGGTACTGGAGAGGGGGAGGTACTGGAGAGGGGGAGGTACTGGAGAGGGGGGGGGTACTGGAAAGGGAAGGTACTGGAGAGGGGGAGGTACCGGAGAGGGGAGGTACTGGAGAGGGGGAGGTACTGGATAGGGGAGGTACAGGATAGGGGGAGGTACTAGAGAGGGGGAGGTACTGGAGAGTGGGAGGTACTGGAGAGGGGGAGGTACAGGAGAGGGGGAGGTACAGGAGAGGGGGAGGTACAGGAGAGGGGGAGGTACTGGAGAGGGGGAGGTACTGGAGAGGGGGAGGTACTAGAGAGGGGGAGGTACTGGAGAGGGGGAGGTACCGGAGAGGGGGAGGTACAGGAGAGGGGGAGGTACAGGAGGAGAGTAGTCTTCAGCGGGAGCTAATATCGTAATACTAGTACTATACTACGTCATTTATATATATATATATATATAAATTACGTAGCATATATATTTATGTTATGAGTATATATGTATGTTATTTATAATATATTCTAATATATATATAAAATATATTTTATTCTATTATTTTTTAGTATTTGTAATTTATATTAATTTAAAATTGTATTCTATATTCATTAAGGATATGGTGTACAGCGGACGTCGACAGTCAGCTATATCCGCAATGCATACTTTTTAATATAGAATATAATTAAAAGAATTAATTAAAGAATATAATACGTATTCAATTATATTATGAATTTAATATAATAATATTGAATTCATTGATTTAAAAACTAATTTTTTCATTGATTTTTGTATCAAATTAAAATGGTTACTCCCGGACCATGACGCAAAACGATATAATTCCTCAAACGTTTAATAAAAGTTTCACAAAATATGTGTTAGCAAACATCCAAACGTCCTCGATTCAATATAGGACATTATACATTAGACATTACGAGTGTATGTAATTTGACTAGGAAATTAAATAGTTTAAATTTATATCGCATAGTAATAGAAGTATTTAATGTTTTACAGGAGCAACAAAATGATGCTGTTCTTCAAGACCGACTACGACAACAACTACGGGGGCTTCACGTTTCTAGCCCACGCCAAACTACACGAGCGGGACACGCTGTAATGGCCGCCGATTGTTACGTTAATTACGTCATCGCTGTATTGTTATAAGCGCGAGTGGTATTACGTAAGAGCTGTGTTACGTGTATCTAGTTATACCCGTGAAGTTAATTTTCTTATTATTATAAATGTTAAGGTATTCTAACTATTTAATATATGTATTATATGCTTATATATTTATATAGAGTATATAATAGAATACTTATTATATATATATATATATTTATATATATATATATATATATATATATATTATAAAATACGAATATATTATTTTTATTTAATTGGTTAAGTGTAATATATTATATTTATCAATAAATGGGTATATAGTTTTATATTTATATTTATTTGTGTGGCATAATAACTAATAGATGATAACTAGATAATCTGTACTAGATAATGTACGCCCTTTTCTTAACTAGTAAACAACACATATATAATTATTATAAGTAAACATATATTCTTTTCTAAACAAATGCTCTAAACAAATGTTTCTAAACAAATGTTCTAAACATATGCTCATATATTTATAACATATGCACTCTTAAATAAACTATTATAATGAATATATTAAATTAAATTCTCTAATATACTATTAATAGATTCAATATGTCATAAGAATAATATCCTTACTCAACACATAACTCCAATATAACAATTAAATCGATACATGATAAAGTATTACCATATGTTTTAACAGTAGGTAATAATACAACAATGTTACCTATCTTAATGGAATACAATAATAGATAGTTAATCTTACTTTAATTCGCTTATTTAAATAATATTCATAATTAAATATCTAGAATTTACATAATGTGATACTGGTATATTGTTTTCTTTATGAAGTCATACTGAAGAGATAGGGGAAATATGAGTAATTTGGCTACTTTTAGATGATGTTGTATTACTTTATAAATATTAGTTCCAATTAGATAATGTTTTCAATATAGATACATCTTATGATATACAAGAGGACTGCCGAATAATTTTTTCAATTTAGCTTCTAATTGAAATTATTAAGGTGGCCACATTACCATCCATGGATGGCAATGTGGCCACCTTTAAATGTGGCATTAATTCAATAGATGGCGTTACTTTATATCAAGTTTAATCCAATGATATCACATCAAGTATAATATTAAATAACACATGCAATTGTGATAAATTAATGATTTTTATTTTTAACTTTACAATTACTATATTCATTAATAGGCTATATAGCAATATAGTATATATATATACTTTGATAAGTGCTGATTTGAACTGATTTGAACTGATTTGAAGAGATTTATCCTTAAATATAACAATTCATTATCGCATTCAGAAATTAATATATTCAGAAAATACAATCTTCGTGTACTTTTTATAAATTTAAGCTATCAATGTATGTATGAAATAGACATAAAATATACCTAATATAAATTTATTATTTTCTAGCATGGAAGAAATGTCTTCATTGTGTTGTACATATAGTCAAATTATGTGCGCCAAACCACACAGTGCCGATGTAGAAATAATTATATCTGCAAATAATTTGCTTAGGTCTGTACATAGAAATAGAATGAAAATAGAAACTGAGTATTATAAATTATTTATTCATTATAATATGCCGGATCTTGAAAATTGGAATACAATACATGCGATATTAGCTTTGTTATTTATGTAATTAAAAGTCATTAATAATATTTTAGTCATAATTTAATGTAATTTCAGATTAACCTAAAATTGCTAGGATAAACGAAATCATAGACACGATATAAAACATGGTAAAACATGGTAAAAAAACAATAGTATTTCAAGGAATTTTTTCTGATGCTGGAATAGATAAAGGAGAAGAAGATAATGAAATTCCTTTTAAAACAATAATATTCTAAATATAGCACAATAAATAATAATCATAAATGATTCATCTTTAAAATATATTTTGTAGTCATACGTTTTTGCTGTAATTCTCAGATTTTCAGCTTATATTTTCATGCATATATATTACTTACCTTGCATTTATAATAATTATATATAACTATTAAAACTATACAATATTAATTGATAAATAATTATATATTTATGTGCAGTCAATATTATTCCTTAATGAGACCCCTGATTGTAAACTTCTCGCATGCGAATATTATCTCAAATGTAAAATATGTTATATTACATTATCATTTTTTATACCCCGCATCTATTATTTCTAAATCCTAGTTTCATTCTAAACCCCCTCCCGCTTATGCTATTGCTATATTTAATTCACCTAACTTCTCATGTTCCTCATGCCTAACCTTAAATAAGTTTACTTCGACTAATCATACAACTACTCCACCCAGTACTAAGTCATATTCACCTTCTAATTTAACCACAAAAGCTATATGTCATATTTGTGCCAAGATAATGCCACATCTGATATATATACTTCTAATACGACTATTAATATCCAGCCCCAACATCACCATAATGCTATTACTCCTAGACATATTCTAAAGCTAATGGATTTAAAATTGTCTTCAAATCACACACCAACCCTTATATTATCTAGTTCAGCTTCATCAAAGTTATCATCCATACGCTCCATAGATAATTCCCTCACACTAGTACTTAAAAACCTTCTACCTTCTGAAGTTAATTTTAATTTCATAGTAATATTAATAGACTTTATATAACTTCCCCATTCTTATATTACTTCTGCCTCATTTCTTATCAGCATTACTATCGTGCGTTTTACTAATATTTCTACTAGTGATATATGTTTCTCCTCCCTTCAAAAAATCCCAACACATAGAAATGTTAAGCATATCTTTATTTGTCATTATTTACCTGACTCTATTAGACTTCTTGGTAAGGTACTATATCATGCTCTAAAATAAAAACTCACGTCCATTTCGTATAAAGTATTTTTCAATAATCTTTCTCTAATATTAACTAAGGGATAAAATAATCCTCTTTCATATCCGCCTTTTCTCATCCCTGAATCTGATCTAACAGAATGGGTTGATTCTGTTGATCACTATAAAATCATTTATAAATAATGCATCCTCTCAAGCCTGACTAGCCTCTAATATAGCATTGATTAATATTCTTGAGATAAAATATATCACTTCTATTACCTTAAATAAATTTTTTTTATTATAATCGCATTGACTGATACCTGAATTTCTAATGATGACTCTGAAATATTTGCATCCATCTTGGACTTTGGATATACTCTCTATCTCGCTCCACGACAAACGAACGTGGTGGTGAGGTAGGATTTATTGTTAGGAGTTATTGTCTTTCGCTGATACTCAAGATTCCTAGCTTAACTCTACATCTCACCGTAATCTATTGTATTCCAAAACCTGAAACCATTTTATTCTTTGATGAATTTCATGATTTTATCCATACTCTTCCTTCTTCTTCATCCTATAACTACTATAACTTCATCTTAAACTATCACTTTAATTCTACCATCTATCCCCATGATGACTTTAAACTCCTAATTGAGGCTCTTTCCTTGTACCAACATATATAATTTCCCATACATTCCAGTGGTAATACACTTGTATGATAGCTACACCCATATATAGTCCTCTTATTGGATGTATAAACCCTAACTCTTTCAACAAATTGAACTACGGAACGGATCATTTTATTGTTGAATTCTCTATAGATATAAAATTTACAAAGATTAAACGAAAACGTATTACATATAGAGATTTTAAGTCTATCGACCTACCAAGATTTGTAAACAATATAAATACTGAGATCTCTTCTTCAACTTCCCTTTGTCCGGTACTCCTAAACTCCACTCTCCTAAATATTATCAATATAAATATACCTACAAAAACTACATTAATTACCGACCGATCTTTTTCTACATGGTTCTCTCACGAACTTTTCATCTTCAAGAAGAGTGTTCGCAAATTTGATAAGAAATTTCTTAAAAATCCTTCTAGTGGAACAAAATTAGCTATATAGCTATCTAGAAAAAATTATAAATCTACTATATCTCGTATAAAATCCATCTATTATAACAACAAGATAGCATTGATCTCCTCTGATGCTCGCAAATTATTTAAAATGGCAAATAAAATTATCTCTCCTCCAGATGAAAAAATCCTCCCCATTTTACCGAACACGTCAAATTTCCAATGCTCTCTTTTTGAAAAATTCTTTGAAAATAAAATTGCAAGCATTAATAATATTATTTTCGCGTCTACTCAATCCATACTCAATCCTACGATCTATATTATCCATCTTATTGACTCATTAAGTATATTCACTATCCCTTCACTGTATGAAGTAAACCTACTCATGAAATCTCATTGTACCTCCCCTACTGATACCCTACCTTTCTCATTATATCGCACACCTTTACCCTTATTTTCTCCTATTTTATTTGATATTATTGCGAACTCCTAAACTCTGGCCAGGTTTCACCCTACCTCAAGACTGCAATAATCTATACTATTCTAAAAAAACAAAACCTCGACCCAAACTACCTTAGTAATTATCTCCCGATCTCCCACCTATCATTATTAAGTAAAATATTAGAAAGAAGTGTTTCCAAATAACTCATCACCCATATAAATAAAAATAATCTTATCGACCCATTTCAAAGCGTTTTAGTAAGGGTCATTCGACCGAAACAGCTTTCCTCCGTATTACGGACACAATATTATCTACCTTAAATAGCAACACGTGTTGCCAGCTAATCCTACTTGATATCTCATCTGCTTATGATATCCTGGACCATAACATATTAATGTCGCGGCTTACTATGATGGGTATATATGGTTTAGCATTAAAATGATTTACTTCATATCTTACAAACCGCAATATTTCTATTATGATTGCAAAATATTACTCGCCTCTTTCATCACTTAACCATGATATTCCCCAAGGATCCATCCCTCTTTTCTAATTATATCCGCCCTATTGCTGATCTAATTAAGAAATTTCCAAATATTCACTACCATATTTTTGCTGATGATATTCAACTGTTTGCCTTTTTCCCTATAAATTCTCATAATACCATTAACTCTGAATTAATCGTGTGTGTTAATTTCATAAGATTATGGTTCCTCTCCAATAAACTACTAATTAATTCCTATAATACTAATGTATTTAACATATCTACTTCTAATACTTCCTTTCCAAACTTTACTCTAAATAACATGATTATTTCTCCTTCCCATTCCTCCAAAAACTTAGGATTAGTATTTTATGACAAATTATCATTTAAGAATCAAATATCATCCATTATAAAATCCTCCAACTTTCATCTCTTCAGAATTAAAAAAATACGACATCACTTTCCAGAAACCTTACTAAAACTCTAATACATGATCTTGTACTTTCCCGACTTGACTACTGTTCTTCCCTACTGAATTGTCTTACTGCTAAATCTACTGCTCCACGAAAACATATATAAAAAATATAACACGACTGGATCACTATAGTGATATATATTACTACAACATCACCTAAATCATCTCGTATGTGGCTACCCTTCTCTCTCAGGTATAACTTACATATACAGTATATGTATGATATACTATATATAATCCATAAATAAATATATTCTATCACTCCATTATATCTCTTATCTAATTAAAAAACGTACAATATTACCTTCTCTTCGTTACCTAAATTCCTCTCCTTATCTCCCAGATCTCTAATAAAATGTCCCTAAATTCTAGAGCTTTTAAAAATTCCGGTCCCACCCTATGGAATTCCCTCCCTCCTGCCATTCGTTCTATTGGATCCGATAAAATATTTATAAATCTTACTTCTTCTTTTCTCTCTACCTCTAATCATTAAATCATTCAACTTATATTGTTGTCTATGTAATATTCAACGTACATTATTATTAAATTGTATTCGTATTATTATTATCTTATTATTATATAACACTCCACTATATCAATGCAGTCTGTAGTATATAACACTCCTCTATATCACTTATTATTTCCTACGTGTTATATTCAATGTATATTATTATTAAATTGTCATATTACAATTATCTTATTATTATTTTCTTCCCGCACGAGCGAATGGGTCTACATTACCCTATTATAGGGATTAACCATTTGCATCCGAGCTGTTAATTTCTGAGGTATTACAAAATAAACATTAAGGCATCATCATATATATCTTTTATACAACTACTTTTCAAATTAATATCCACAAAAACAAATTAAATGAAAGTTTATAAAGAAATTTAATTTCATACAAATTATTTCTTTTTGATAGATAGTAAATAAACAAATGTAAATAAATAAATCATAAATTATAATTTAGAATTGTATCAACACCGTAAATAAGTTATATAATTGAACGCATTACAATATACAGTAATACCGCTGTCACACAAAGTTTACATTAACAATACTCGTGTTGTATATTACATAGGGAGGATGCGAGTTTATGCAGATAGGAACACTGTGTACATAGGTTAGTTGTGTTGTTTTAGTTGTTATTTATAGTGGGATACATATGTAATATAATTATAACTTAGGATAATATCTGTAATTTATAAGTATTTTATATTATACAATTATTACCTACCAATATGTAGGATACAATATATATATATATATCTTTTATTTTAATATAATATATTTACAAACTCTAGTAGTAACTCCTAGTATGCCTACTTGACGTATTATACACTGTATGTACCTGTAGGTTACCTATAGGTATATTTACGCGTGTACCTATATCGATACATTACATATAATACTATAAAATATAATATATTTACTTATAAAATATATTCTATTATGCATTTAATACACATATAGTATTTGTCACATACAAACACACATAAACACACACAGGTATATGTTTTTATCACACCTGTATACATCGCTTTTTAAAAGCCGTATCAGTTTCAAATTTGTATAATAATAATTGCTCTATTTTAGAATAGTTATAGGCTATGAATAAACATATAAATCAGAAAAACATTATTAATCTTATAATTGTATATCAAGTTGAATCAATATAGGGGAAAGTAACCTAATAATAGTTATAATTATACTAATAATATTGTATATAGTATAATCAAAGAGTTTGCAAAGCAACATCTTTAGAAAAATCTTTGGTATAATCAGGGTATATCTTAAGTACAATAAACCTGGTAATGTGTATGATATCCTTATTATATTCTATAGCATATATGCTTATATAGGGTATACCCTACTTATACCAACTATAATTATAAATTTAAATGATGCATAATGTATAATAAGCTAGAGTACACTAGAGTGCAACCATGGTTTCAATTCCATATCACCTATAGGTATAACTATAGTTATAATGATATGTTTAAATCAACTTAGTATGCAGTAGTATCAACCTATGTACCTGTTGTGTATACATATCTAGCTGGGGTTATTACGATGTATGTATTACGTGTACAGCTCTGGAGACGTAGCATAAGTAACATGTCCTTATAAGGTATGACTACCGTTCTAACAGATATATTACCAGAATCTATTACTTCGCCTTCAATAGTTATATATGTGTTATATCATTACATATTATGGTTTATGAGTTGGGGAATACTCGTGTAGGGGCATTCAAACTTCCAGTATTATTAGATTGTATATTTTTGAGGAACATATACGGGATTTACATTCGCATATATGCCATGTATATTATATATATATATATATATATATATATATATATATATATATATGTATAAATATACTTAAATATATTACATTTATATAATATAATTAATAATGTTGACTTTAACCTATATCTAATACAATGACGTCACTTCTATAAATAGATAACGAAGAGATCACGTGACTCGAGAAGAAGATAACTGCGCTACATTCATCGTGACGTTTATTTTAGTATCGCTACGTATACAACTAGTGTACTAATTATACATAATAAGGGTAACAAACGAATAGAGAGAGGTGACATCGTATTAAACACGGATGTTCAAAGTGTGATGAGTCATATGTTTATAACATTAACGTAATTATCTAGCACATATAACATATGTCATAATATACATATATATATATTGATAATTAAATTGATATATATTATATATAATTGAAATACATTTACACTTATACCTACCTATAAAATTCTGAAATATACATAATATCCTATATACATATATATACTTCATAATAATAGAATATTTATAATATGTATATGTATATAAGTGTAAATGTGTTTCTTGTACATAAACTATTGTACATTGCACATTGTACGACATACACTCCTCTATTATGGAATATTTACATATACAATAATTAACCCGCACTTTAGTCTATTTATCCTAAACTTCGAGGTACTAAATCCAATATTACTCAGTGTTTAACAACATCTGATTATATTCAAATATACCCATATCTATTTCCATGTTCAAATTCACTCTTTTTCGTGTGTCAATTTCACTTTCGCCGATTTAACTTCACAGCGGTTATCATTACCGGTGATTGTTTGACACAGTGTGTAATAGTATACAACATACAATACATATTTCTATGTACACATATATACTAATATTAAGTGAGTATTGCGCGGAGTGTTACTCGGGGTTAACATTGCTTGATAAACTAATCTTATTCAATGTTAACACTAATCAGTATACACTCAACGTAACCCTACTCATTAATATTAGTGTATATATATTGATAAATATAGTATATCTATAGATATGAACAGCGTATCATTTGTTAATGTTAACAGTATCATCACATTTGATATATCGTATTCATCGTTGCGTTAAATCGCTTTTAATTGTTATTAATTGTTCATGTTATTCATTCTTCGGAGACTTTGGTATAATATTAGTTATATCTTTAGATACCCTGTCCTTTTTTTCATACATTTCGGGGGAGTTATTTTTAACGTAGTCATAATTCTTATTTTGTCATTCCTACATACGCATTTTTCTCAGCTAAGTTACATTATTTATTGTTTTTTTTTCTAATTTAATTCAATTTGATTATATTTGTTCAAATATATATATATATATATATATATATATATATATATATATATATATATATATATATATATATATATATATATACATATATAACGCGCAAGGTTGACTACATATATATATATATATATATATATATATATATATATATATATATATATATATATATATATATATATATATATATATATATATATATATATTGATACATATAGTCAAATATATATGAACCGCGTATATCATTTGTTAATTTTAGCAGTATCATTGCATTTGATATATCGTATACGAATTGAATATATTCATCCTAACGTTTTTTTACGTTGCGTTAAATCGCTTTAGTTGTTCATAGTATTCATTCTTCGTAGATTTCGGTATCATATTAGTTATATCTTTAGATACCCTGTCCTCTTTTTCAAATATTTCGGGGAGTCATCATTAGACGTAGTTATGGTATGTATACTAGTATATATATACCTATAGGTATTTTTCTCAGATAAGTTACCTACATTGATTTTTGTCTAATTTAATTTAATTTAATTATATTTGTTCAAATATATACATATATATAGGAGTCAATATAGTCCTAATATAGTCCTATATATTGTAGTCATCCTCACGCTTTTCTAACTTTGCGTGGACTTCACTTTAATGTCCTTCATGATATATAGTAGAGTTCTCCTGTCTCCACCTATATCAATTCCTCTGTGTTCACATTATTTATAATTCCCACAATAAATATAGAAAGTCATAATAACGTAAAAGTTCTGATAAAGTTCGTAAAATACCTGATACAATATAGTGTAATTATTATACTTATACATCTATATCGATATCATATTTACGTCTGACAATACATAATACAGTCTAGAATATCATTCTATCTTGATAATAAATAATACATTATTAGGGGAAAGTAACCTTATACGGACACTTTAACAATAAATTGTTTTAACATATTATGACTCAATATTTTTATTCAAAAATTGCAATATATTAATATTATATGATTATAGATTTTATTGTGATTTTAAAATTGATTTAATCTTTTTATTCCTTAGATATACGTGGGTGTTCGTATTCGGTATACCTATGTCCGAATACGGACACCCTGTGTTATAATACGGACACCACATATACAACTAGATAAACTATTTATTATTGATGAACCAATCAGATAAATTACAATTACATTATTTATAATTAATTTTATGAATGATTTAATATAATTTATTTAGTTAATAATTTATTTATTTTAATTAATAATACAATTTAATTATATAAATAATAACGTTTTTAGATGTTGATTCGTTGGTGATATTAATATTATAACGCATGCGATGTTTATGTAAATCAGAATAGTTCACACGCTTCGCTCTGCTTGGTTATAGGATGTCCGTATTATGGACTTATATGACCTATAAATATATGCTTATAACTTAATTAATTATTGATAACAAATATAGCAATTATGCATATAATGTTTAGAATGCTATAGTTATTAATAATATAGTGTTATGTTTTATATCGATGCATTTGTATATTCTTGAGAAGGTTTTAAGTTGAAATTTGTTTTCATAAATTTAAAAACATAATCAAAAAATCACTTTATTGGATATATCAGCAATATTTTGAATAATAAAAAAATAAAAAATACTTATTTAGACTATTTATATCATTATGAATATTTTATTCATTACAAATTTTGTATGATTTATGGTTTTTGAGATACCGAAAGTGTCCGTATTCGGGCACTGTCCGTATTCGGTTACTTTCCCCTGTATAGCAATGTAGGCTAAATATTAAAATTTCATTTCTCATGCTAAAATATGCAGTAACAAATAACTTTGCATAATGTGTACACTATTGTTTAATACTGTACGACCAGCCTCTATGTATATTCATTTGTTACTTTTATTATTGATGATTCATACTAAATGTTATGTTGATCATACACTGAGAGGTGTATGCTCGATAGCGTATTGTATAGCGATATAGGTTAATATACGCTAAAGATCTACGGAGAAAGTTTGCGTGTGTTATTCGAACCTCGATATTGAGATATAATGAAATACGTGAATGACAATTAATTTAATTCTTTTAATAAAAATAAAAAATGTTTAATTTATTTATTTAATTAATTATATATATATATATATATGTAATACTATATTACTTACTTAATTAGTCAGTCACGTGACGTGACCATCGTATGAGGATCACTTGACAACGATAGCGACAACTTCTCCATTTAGTACGATCCATAGCAATATCAAAAAGTTGACAAGAGATAGTCTAGACTCTAGAGTATTCGAATATATAATCCATCATATTTCTCGTTGTTCTTCATATTTATATTTCACCTTCGACATATCCATGAAGAATAGTTTTGCGAGCGAATTATTACGAGTTATAGGTTCCTTATAGGTCCTATGTTCGAACGGATAATTTAGTATTTTTAATATGTTCCCATTTCTCTATCTACCACTACAATTTGTATTACTCTATCTACCATTACTACTGGTATTACTTCCGGTTCACAATAGTATCACTCTACACTAATATCTAAGATTATTCGTATTTAGAAATTTCATCTTTACAATATTATAATATTGTAAAGAATTTATTCTATAGAAACACTAGTTATATACTTATTCTGTTAATCTAGCGATATACATACCTATAGGTAATGGTAATAAAGATTGTATTTATTTATTAAATTCTTCATAATATAGGAGGTACTCTTAATACTACTATTACTATTATTGGAAGTGTTAATAACGAAGGTATTTAAATAATAATCATAATAATATATGTTATAACAATAACGAATATGATCTACAAGTTATTACAATAGTATAAGTTAAATAGGTTAAATAGGAGCCTACTTGATTCTATAGAATACTAGGAATACCTAAACTAATTCTATAGTAGTAGTTTTGGTTACATTATAGATTTGATGATAATTCAATTTTAATTTGTGATTCAAATATAAAATGTGATGAAACCATATTGGTGACCAGTTTTAAATTGTAGTTGGCATGCCATTCCAGAGTTTAATAGATGGTATGTGCGTATGAGCCGTGAAACGGTATTTGCCAATTCTAAAACAATTATAATATTTTAAATTGAAAGGAAGTAGGAGGGCAGAGACAAATCGATAGTCGGTCGTTTTGAAGATACATGACTTATTTAGATAGTAATGTTCAGTGGTAATGAGGTTTTATATAATAAGAGGATAGTTATATAGTAAATAACCTGGGAGATAGTAAGCCAGTTTAGTCATGGTATAAGTTGAGATACATATGTGATGTAGTCAGTATACTATGGGTTTCAGATTGGTAGTTCTTATTGACCTATTTAGTAAGCAGTCATGCAAGTTAATACATTTAATTCGTACGATATATTTTAATTTAATTTAACTAACTTTATGCATATAAATATAATTCTAAATTATGTATATACAATATATCTGATTATAAGAGTATGTAAACTTTAATAATAATGATATAATTCAATGATAATTGTCAACATTAATTATATAACATTAAATATTATTTATTGTGTTGTTATATGTCTTTTATATATTTATTTGTTATAAAATAAAAACTAATCATAAATATAATTATACCTACAATATAATTGAATATAATTTCAAAATTACTAAAATAACTACAAATTAGATATATTTAACCAGTTAGGCATTATTATATTTTAATAATATTAAATTTATAAATATGTACTTTAGAATATGTTAATACTTAATTATACATATAAATAAGTGCACTCAGGGAAAATATGGGTAATATGGACAGTTTTGAGTATTGTTATATAACTTTATAAATATTATTCTTAATTCGATAATTTTTTCAATATAGATATATGGTATTATATTCTATAGGACTTTAGAATTATTTTTTAATATTAGATGATCTAATTTAAATTATTAAAGTGGCCACATTACCCTCCATGGGTAGTAATACCGCCAGTTTGGGGTATGATAACGATAGGCATTAATTCAGCCGATGGAATTACTTTATATCAAGTTGTATCCAATAATATTACAGCAAGAATAACCTGAAATAACACACGAAATTTTGATAAATCAATGAGTTTTATTTTAATTTTATAAATAATTATAGGCATAAACTATAAGTATATACGTATACATAATATAACCATTAATGATATACCATTAAACTTACTTATGATTTTGTTATATGGAAAAAAAATGTCATCAGTAAAGACTAGTATGTCAAACAAATATATAGAAACATATAAACAAAATCCCAGATAAAAGAGTAATTTAGAAATATAAACTAATTAAATGTCAACGTTTTCTTAATGACGCATGCAATTTTATCAATATATAACATTATTTATTTCAGATCATATCTTTATGATATATGATACTATTGGTTTAATTCATTGATAACTGGCCGTATTACCCGGTCACAACTAGGTGCATTACCCGATCACAACTAGGTGCATTACCCGATCACAACTAGGTGCATTACCCGGTCACAACTAGGTGCATTACCCGATCACAACTAGGTGCATTACCCGGTCACAACTAGGTGCATTACCCGATCACAACTAGGTGCATTACCCGATCACAACTAGGTGCATTACCCGATCACAACTAGGTGCATTACCCGGTCACAACTAGGTGCATTACCCGGTCACAACTAGGTGCATTACCCGGTCACAACTAGGTGCATTACCCGATCACAACTAGGTGCATTACCCGATCACAACTAGGTGCATTACCCGATCACAACTAGGTACATTACCCGATCACAACTAGGTGCATTACCCGATCACAACTAGGTGCATTACCCGATCACAACTAGGTGCATTACCCGATCACAACTAGGTGCATTACCCGGTCACAACTAGGTGCATTACCCGATCACAACTAGGTGCATTACCCGATCACAACTAGGTGCATTACCCGATCACAACTAGGTGCATTACCCGATCACAACTAGGTGCATTACCCGGTCACAACTAGGTGCATTACCCGGTCACAACCCGGTTATAGGTGTCACGATATATCGTACTTTTCAAAAATTGAAATAAAAGTTTAGTAAAACATATATTAAATCTCTAATATATAATATAAATTTAAAATTAAAGTTAAATTAAATGATAGGTATTAATATCAAAGGTATAAGGTATATATATATATACAATATATAATAATTAATATTATTCACTAAAATAAATATATTACACACTTTGTAATAATTAATTAGTTCTTACATACCTTTGATTTTAATACCTATCATTTAATTTAATTTTAATTTTAAATTTATATTATATATTAGAGATTTAATATATGTTTTACTAAACTTTTATTTCAATTTTTAAGAATAAATCTATTTCTATTATTTACTTCATAGTATTTTATTGTTAAGTATTAATTATAATTATAGTTACTTACAAATTACAAATTATTATTACAAATATAAATTATTGTTACTTATTTAAATACATATTACTATAGACTATATCTAACTATTATAATGCATATATTCCATGTATACATTTATGGATTGAACTTATAGTTTATAAGATACTCCATCTGGCGCTATTACCCTCCTGGCCACAGTACCTATATTTCCCCTATATACTTTAACCCTTCCACTTTCCATATAGATATTGTTAATATTGTTAATAATAGTTATATGAATAATATATTATATTTCGCTAAATGTATTCGTATTATACTATAACGTTGGTATTTTATCTCCAAATGTATTACATATACTTCAAATACAATAGTAATGTCGATCACAAGATACATTTATCAATATTAGAAAATATATTTAAGTTAAGCAATACGTAATAAAGAATAATTTCTTATATTTTATTTAGTATTTTATGATATATTTTTTGATTTTTCCTAAATATATTCCTAGATATATCTTCAAAATAAGATGTGACTTTTCATTTAACCATTAATAGAGAAGTTGTATAATATAAATTGTTATCGCCCTTTAATACACATATATAGTATTGTTTACAACGTGTTGTGTGACAATTACAAATAATTAATCTAATAAATATATCTATACATTTTATTAACCACAACTTGCTTATAAATAAACATACATTAATTACTAATATAAATTCACAATATATCTATTTATAATTATTAATAATATTGAGAATTATAATTTTATTTCAAAAATATATCTACTCTCGGCGGAGAATATATAACTATAGAAACCTATAGGTGAATGTAGCCCACGGTATCAGAGGTGAACTGTAACCTGTTTGACATTATTATTAAAAAATATATCTTCTGTTCGACTCCAGGTATTTGTTAGTATTTTATCATGTTTTAACAATACTTAATGAAAAATTATAAATAAAAATCACGAATGAGAATATTACGATTTTTTTGTATTATGCTGTTTCCTTGAGAATTTCCTTGAGAATTATTTATAACACGTATTTATCACATATTATTTGGTAATATTTTATAATTTTTTAAATATTCACATCTAGATAAATATAACAATTATAATTCTAAAAATCTTTGATAATTATCAAAGATTTTGGGAAGCAAATATGGTTCATTCCCTATCTAAGCTATGTCATTATTTTAATACAGTACAGATACCAACCACGATATGGATACACATGTATTATTATCATTTATATTTACTATTAATAATTCATAAGGTAATTAATATAATTATCAGACTAATAGATATAATAGATATATAATAGATATATAAATTATATTTAAACAATATATTTCAAATTACGAAATTTTTACGGTATTGAAAGTTTACATGTAAATAATAATGACTGAATCGATATACTTTTAACCTATACAATTCGGTACATTTTTATGAATTTACTTTTGATATCTCCAAATAATATTTTTGCGGAACACATACTTTTCGATATACATCGAATTTATACACATATCTAAATTTAAGATTATATTAAGGTATTATTTTTCAAATTTACATGTAAATAGATACGAAATCCAAAAATAGATTTTAGTTCGCCTACCAGTCGCATTTGCGCTAGTGTCGTTTTTATTTCAATGATTCGGTCGAGTGAACCATATTTCGTTCGAAAAATCTTTGTAATTATAAAGTCAAAGATTATAGATAACATTCAAAAAGTATTTATAAATATATTAGTGTCTCGGATCGGATCGGCTCTCGATTATTGTTGCCGAAAGTGAAATATCACCTCAAAATCAATACCCAAAATCCTAGGTATCAATTATATCACTAATACCAACAATATATATATATATATATATATATATATATATATATATATATATATATATATATATATATATATATATATATATACATAATAAGTAGTGCTATTAAATTCATTTATTTATAATTTAATACTATTTAATATTTATTTGTATAAATAGATTACTCGAAAAATACAAAATGCAATATTTTAATACTTATGTAAATATATTACTATAATAATTATATATTAGAATATATTAATACATTATTGTAATTATAATTATAATGCAATTAATAATTAATACATAAGTGAATATCGTTAACAAATCAATTATTCATAATCATATAAAGGCATTTCATTATCTATTATAGTAGTACACTTCCCTAATATATATTTTTAAATCAATCACAATAAATAACGGATCATATTCACAATGAATGGAATTAACAAGTATTATTAACGATATAACATTAACGTTATAAACAAGCATACATATTTATTTTTATACATATACTTCGGTACACTCCCCTTCTATTGAAGAAGAGTGTACCGGACCTATACGGGGCTAGCGACGGGCCCTACCGATGTGGTACGTGGCTCCGTGGTGTTGGACCTACTCCGTGTAATTGCCTAGTTCCTCTTTATCGAACAATCTAGAACGAGACTTAGATTTCGAGTGAAGTATTGCCTTACCGCCTTCCGCTGCCGCAGTGTTCTTGCTATCCACCTTGATACATACGTGTGTGTGGTGTAGATTATATATATATATATCTATATTATTTCCAATTTTGTTTATCCTAGTACTGCATATTTAGTATTCTAAATTATAATATTATATATATATATAAATTATTATTTAATAATCATCCATATTATATATATATATGATGATGATGATAGTCGGTTTATTAAGCACTAAAATAGGGTTATGTCATACCCCTTCAATCGTGCGGGAAGAAAATAATAATAAGATAATAATAATTCGATAACAATTTAATAATAATA
Source organism: Osedax fenrisi (assembly GCA_964019155.1). Classification (NCBI taxonomy): domain Eukaryota; kingdom Metazoa; phylum Annelida; class Polychaeta; order Sabellida; family Siboglinidae; genus Osedax; species Osedax fenrisi. Next base: position 56,113,643 of record OZ025240.1, on the reverse strand, counting down.
TACATTGAATATAACACGGAAACAAATAATAAGTGATATAGTGGAGTGTTATATACTACAGACTGAATTGATATATCGACATATTACTTCATTATACCCCTTCGCTCGTGCGGGAAGAAAATAATAATAATATAAAAATAATAAGATAACAATTTTATAATAATATACATTGCATATAACACGGACATAAATAATAAGTTGGATGATTTAATGATTAGAGGTAGAGAGAAAAGATGAAGTAAGATTTATAAATCTTTTGTGGGATCTAATAGAACGAATTGTAGGAGAGAGGGAATTCCATAGGGTGCGACCGGAATTTTTAAAAGCTCTAGCATTTAGGATGTTTTATTAGAGTTATGGGAGATAAGGAGAGGAGAATTTTGGTAACGAATAGAAGATAATATAGTACGTTTTTTAATTAGATCAGAGATATAGCTAGGGGTGAAAGAATATATTTATTTATGGATTATAGATAGCATACGTAATTTACACCTGAGGGAGAAGGGTAGCCACATACGAGATGATTGATGTGATGTTGTAGTAGAGTGATCCAGTCGTGTTATGAAGTAAGTAGTATACTATAAGTAGTATACGTATACGTATTGAGGAACGTATAATACGATTTAGTGGAATAGTAGATTTAGCAGGAAGTAAATTCAGTAGGGAAGAATAGTATTCACGTCGAGAAAGTACAAGAGTATTTATTAGAGTTTACGTAAGGTTTCTGGCAAGTGATGTCCTCTTTTTTAATTCTGAAGAGATGAAAGTTGGAGGTTTTGTAATGGATGATATGTGATTCTTAAATGATAATTTGTTATCAAATACTAATCCTAGGTTTATTGGAGGAATGGGAACTTGTAATTTTATTTTCAATACATTTTTCAAAAAGAGAGCATTGGAAATTTGATGTGTTCGGTAAAATGGGAAAGATTTTTTCATCTCGAGGAGAGATAATTTTATTTGCCATTTTAAATAATTTGCGAGAATCAGAGGAGATCAATTCTATCTTTTTGTTATAATATATGGATTTTGAACGATATATAGTAGATTTGTAATTCTTTCTAGATAGCGATAGTGCTAAATTTGTTTCAGTAGAAGGATTTTTAAGACATTTCTTCTCAAATTTGCGAACACTCTTATTGAAGATGAAAAGTTCGTTGGAGAACCAGGGTTAAAAAGGGTGGTCGGTAATTATGTAGTTTTTGTAGGTGCATGTATATTGATACTATTTAGGAGAATTAAGTTAAGTGAATCTTTGTGAATTTTAGATTTATAGAGAATTCAACAGTAAAATGAACCTTTAGTATTTTAATTTGTTTAAAGGAGTTAGGTTTATACATCCATTAAGAGGATGGATAGGGGTGTAAATATCATATCAAGTGTATTACCACTGGAATGGGTAGGAAATATTATATGTTTACACAACGAAAGATACTCAGTTAAGAGTTTAAAGTCACCATGGGGATAGGGAGAATTAAAGTGATAGTTTAAGTCACCAAGAATTATTGGTAAATAGGATGAAGATGAAGGAAGATTATAGATAAAATCATGAAATTCATCAAAGAATAAAATGGTTCCAGGTTTTGGGGGACGATAGATTACGGTGAGATTAAGAGTTAAGTTATGAAGCTTAATTGTCGGTGAAAGACAATCACTATATGAAAAGAGAGTAAATGAAATGGATGGAGAGAGGTAAAAATAATTACGTACCTATAATAAACACTACCTCACCACCACGGCTCATTCTTCGTGGAGCGAGATTGAGGGTATATCCTAAGTTCAAGATGGAGGTAAATATTTCAGAGTTATCATTAGAAATCCATGTCTCAGTCAATTCGATTATAATAATTTTGTTTAATTTGAGGTATGGGAACATATGGCATATATGAACAAATATATATATTTCATCTGAAGGAGCGAATATTGATCAAGGCTATATTAGAGGCTAGTCAGACTTGAGAGGATGAATTATTTATAAATGATTTCCTATATGGATCAATAGAATCAAACCATTTTGTTAGATCAGATTCAGGGATGAGAAAAGGGGGATATGAAAAAGGATTATATTTATCCCTTAGTTCAAATTTTTGAGAAGGATTATTGAAAAATACTTTATACGAAATGAACGTGAGTTTTTGTTTTAGGGTATGATATAGTATATTACCAAGAAGTCTAATAGAGTCAGGTAAATAATGACGAATAAATGTATGCTTAACATTTCTATGTGGTAGGATCTTTAGAAGGGAGGAGAAACATATATCACGAGCAGAAATATTAGTGAAACGCAAGATAGTAGTGCTGATAAGAAATGAGGCAGAAGTAATATAAAAATGGGGAAGTTATATAAAGTCAATTATATATATATATATGTGTATATTAGAAATGAATATATATATACTAATCCATCTATTTTAGTTATGCGGTTTATTACATAACACATATAACGTAACACCCTAAACAACTTACCTGGCGATTGTAGGACACGCTACTAGGGTATTCTTCGGACAACATGTCAAGGTCATCACCCCATACAGATATACCCTCGCTGTACAGCGTTACGGCAGTGTTCAATTCGATAGAATGTATCGCTGGCTAGTAGAGGTATATAGTTAATGTGTGTAGGTGTGTGTACACATATATATGTGTAGGTATGTATATGTCTATGTGTATGTATGTATATGTGTGTGTGATATAATAATACGTATGATATAATAATAAAGTAAAATATATTCATATAATAACACTCACACAAACATAAACACACATACACATACACATTTACATACCTACACATACACACCTACACAAAATAGTACCATTTTAATAGTTCCATGTATTAAATTAATAATTTAATTTAAATAATGTAATTTATTTGATAAGAATAATGGTAAAACAAAGTTAAACTAATTATACAGTCTAATATAGTAGACTCATATCTAAAAGTATACTTATACTATAGTATACTAGTTAATCCTCTATATTCTGTAGAGCCTATAAACTGTTATTAAACAGCTAATTATATATTAAATAATCAACGCAAATACCTGAACATATTAGTATAATATTATAAAGGAATCAACATATATTAGTTATATTTTGTAAATATGTATACCGAATTTATATTCATTATGTTGGAATAGTTCATAGATTAGTACATATAATATTCTATTATATCACGACTATTTTATATTATTATCGATTATAATCGATTATTATCGATTATTGATTAAGTACGATGATATACTGCCGATAACCTTACGAGGGTCAATGACGAATCCGGTATTTCCTGCCGCTTTCTTGCCGTACTTCGCAGAGGTCATATCATCCAGAGCAGTAGTGTCGATGTTACCGAATGCGTTAGTTCTATAAATAGATAGATGCGGTTGATTGACAGGCAACGCCGAGATCTTCTGCTAAACTTACTTTTGAGGTTTCCATTTCGAATAAATGTAGATTATAAAACAGACGAGGAATATTAATGAGAAGACGCCTCCGATTGGTACATCTTGATTTACAAAGACAATAATTATATGTGAGACAAAGAGTATGATTAATATATATATATAGAGTAAATACATGTCTAACATCTAACAGCGCGTGATACATTAATCGTTAGTATTGATTTTAATTTATGAAATTAATAAGACACACTTTATTGTTTTAACCTTCAGAAATAATATATGCCGTTCTATGCGAGGTTCCGTTATTCATGTCGTCCGGAACATGATTATATTCCATTGTCTTTGTTTCCAATACAATGTACTGTGTTTCCAATACAATGTACAAATATCTACGGATAGCAGAATAGCGAACATGGGATATCGTTAGGTATATATTACTTTCTTTCTAAGGGTAATATATCAGATATATACTGTAAATATATGTATATTTTGATACTAATTCTTAAACCAACGCTTAATTCACTTATTACTACTAAGTTATTAGTATATTTAGTATAATGTATTGAAGTTAAGCGGAATACTATATTATATAGTCTATATAGTCTATATACCACACTGTGTATATACGTATAAGTGTAATGTTTTCACTTCCGTAGAAGAATATACTATAGTATACTATATGTATATTATATGTATACTATATAGTATATTCTTATATTCTATATAAACCTTTATATATATATACATATATATATATATATATATATATGTATATATATATATATATATATATATATATATATATATATATATGTATATATATATATATATATATATTGACAACTGCAACTATAACTCTATTTTATGACGGGATATATTCTCATGACTATATTGGTATACCACGTTACATTACATTAAACAGCTTAAAATAGATATAGTTTATTAATTTATCATAATATATATATTATAAAATATAATATATATAACCGATAAGTTAGCTAATTTTTGTAATATTTATAATCTTAAAACTATATGTCTAATTATAATTATAATCACAAACTGTACACGGATGGTTGACATAATACAGCTAAGTGTATCTAATTACACCCGTATATATGTTATTACATAACTAATTGTTATATAATATTCATGGTAGGTATATATATAGGTGATATTCGTATATAATATATTCTTATAGTGGTGAATTTAACAAAGCGAGCATTGTTTATCATATGGAATATTAACGTATCAATAATACATTGTCATAATACATGTTATAGTTTACATAAGCGTATACATTAATGTACTTAATATTGTTCATTATAAACCAAGGTATCTCTATAGGCACACATTATATATCGATATACAGAATGTAGCGAATATGTTGCATAGTTTGCGAGTCTTAGGTTAGCGATTAGTCTTAGGTTAGCGATTAGTCTTAGGTTAGCGATTAGTCTTAGGTTAGCGATTATTCTTAGGTTAGCGATTAGTCTTAGGTTAGCGATTCCCCGACGAGTAAGGTATACATTACTTAGTTATAACTTACTAATTAATGAGTAGTTTACATGTGATCGATACCCTTTCATATTTATTTGATGGTGATTATAATAACCTTGTAACCTTGTAACCAATTTGTTTAACACTGCGATCAACATCAGTAATGAGTTTTCGGCGGTGTATCGTATATTAATTATTATAAGCTATATTAAATAGATGTGTTTTCAATTTGACTTTAAAGGTGTGGTCAGAAACTATAGATCTAATTGAGTGAGGTAGGGAGTTCCATAGTTTAGGTGCTATTATAGAAAAAGAAGATTCCTGTTTTTTATTAAGTGATAAAGTTATTTGTATATTTAGTTTGTATTTATGTATTGTTCGTTGTGGTCGGGATGACTTGTAGTTCGTAAGTAGTTCAGTAAGATAGTCAGGTTTATTATTATGGGTGGCATGGTGGGTCAGTAGGAGTAATTTGTATTGTATGCGGTAAGGGATGGGTAGCTAGTGAATGGAATTCATATAAGGTGTGATATGTTATCTTGAGTATTTTTTTATCCTGAAAATGGTTCTGATGGCTCTATATTGTAATTTAGTGAGCATTTTGATAGTATGTGCTGGGAGTGAATTTAAAGTAGATTTACAGTAGTCAAGTCGGGGCAGTATTAAGGAAGTAACTAGTAGTTTGGCAAGTTCAGTAGTTATAGAAGGTCTAATAAGTCGGATCGTATGTAAGGTGTAATTAATGGACTTCGATATATTAGTTATATGTGGTAGATAAGACTGCTTTTGGTCAAGTGTGAGGCCGAGGTTTTTAGCTTGGTTAGAGTATTCTATAATATGATTATTAATAATAATAGGTGGTATGGAATGATGTCCTGGGGATGTATTTATTAATAAAGCTTTTGTTTTAAGGCTATTCAATAGTAGGGAGTTATTTGAAAGCCATTTACTAATGTCATTAATGCATTTATTTATAGTATTAATGTTATTAATTGGGTCAGGTAAATTACAGTATAGCTGTAAGTCATCCGCATATGAGTGAAAGTGTATATGGGGGTATTCGTCAAGTAAGTAAAGTAAAGGGGAAATATATATATTAAAGAGAATTGGACCTAAAACAGAACCTTGGGGTACACCATGAGTTGTGTGGCGGGGTTCTGTTATGGCGTTATCTATACATATAGAAAAGGATCTGTTAATTGTGTAGGATGTAAACCAACTAAGGACAGAATCTTTAATACCAATGTTCTCTAATCTTCGAATAAGAATATTATGGTCTAACGTATCGAAAGCCGACGACAAGTCAAGTAGAATCAGTATGGTGGGAGTATTTTTTGGAAATAGTAGTATATTGTTTAAAGTATGGAGTAGTGAAGTTTCAGTGCTCTTGTCCGTTGTATAAGCACTTTGTAATTTATGCAGTATGTTATTATTATTGATGTATGTTCTAAGTTGTTTAGCAATTATTCTTTCAATTGTCTTAGATATGAAAGAAAGGTTGGATATGGGACGATAATTAGAAAGAGTTGACCTATCAATGGATTGGTTTTTAGGGATGGGAATTACATGGGCATATTTCATATGGGATGGGAAGATACCTGCAGTTAGTGAGCGATCGATAATTTTTTTTGTAGAATGGAGAAAGAAGGGATGAAAGAGAATGTAATAAACATAATGGAATTGGGTCTAGTTTACATGTAGATTTAACTGTTAATAAAAGATTATTGATATTGATAATGGTTGGTAATGAAAAAGTGGAAAATGAGTATATTGGGCTTGATATTGGTGGGATGCAGGGTCGAGGGAGAGTATCTATAATTGATGATGTTTTTTTGTAAAAGTAAGAGTCAAAGTTAGTCTAATAATACATCATTATATACTTTAATGTGATCTAATTAGTATATAAATATTTAATGATATATAAAAGTAAAATTAATTAATTAATTTGTTAAGTAATTATTGAATCTAGTATTCTAATATGTCCTTATAAATAATTGCATTGTTTACTTTACAAATATATATATATACATGAAGTTATCTAATTAAAATAAATAATGTAAATAATATGTATTTATATAACTTATTGGCAGAATATATTATAAATATTTATAAATAATGAAATCTAAATAAACATTAACTAAAAAAATGTAGATATATTAAACAGATTAAATAGGAAAACACATATGTTGTTACTTTTAGCTACGTATATATAATCCAACATATATGTTGGTTACTATATATAGTACTATAGTAAATTATATTAATAGTAAAGTTCATATTTTCATATAATAATATGATAATTTATAATTATTCTTATAAATGATAACATCATGTCAATTACATATATTACTTTTATTAGTGAATGTATATATATATATATATATATATATATATATATACACATATATATATACACTATATATGGAGCCAGCTGACTCACCATTGTTGATAATAAGTTGTTATTCTCATAAACTGTGTGCAGGTAGTACTACCAAAGCCTTAGGCAAGGGTTTTGGTAGTACGTATCATAGATAGTTGTACCTGCTCTACTATCTATTGTAATACTATCTATCTATAGAGGTCACACGTAGAGGTCATGTACGTAAGGTGACACGATTAAGTAGACACCTTCCCGCGTCGTCGTCCGTAGTTATAACTCATTACTTCGGCACCCTTAAAGAGTTAGGGCCCACTATTACCCTACAGCCCTACACGACCGTGCGAAGGTGTTACACCGACTAAAGATGTATGTGTCCCTTAACACTATTAACGACATGACGTACGGGTTAACACGGCCTATTGATTATTAATAACCACTTTATGAAAAACTCGCTTATTAACGACGATCTCGACACCTTATCGACTACACACGATCTATATCAGTATTAGTCATACTATGGGGTGTGTATGAGTCATGGTGTGTTATCGTTCGACGTTGGCGATGATGGCGTTGTTTATATGCACACGTAGTAAATAGATTACACAGCTTGTACATTGTATACACATTATACACAGTGTGTATATACCTACTAATATAATATGGCAATATTGGCAGGCAGTCGTGTATTTAATTCTAGTAGGTTTTTACACTCGTATACGATTTAATATTTTAATAAACACTTAAGTTTCCTAGCCAACACATAACTAATATATATATATATATATATATATATAATATATATAGTATAGTATAATATAAGGTATATTATAATGTATATCTACTAGATAATATACAATACACATTCTCAAAACCAAATAATTGTAATAATATCTTACTATATATTATCTATCCAACACATCACATTGTACATGTACATGTACATACTTGTATTATGCATTAAGTTTACAATGTATACATTGTATACAACTAATAAGGTACAACTATACAATGTACATTGTACATATGTAATTACATGTACAATGCCCAATATAATTTATTATACATATATGCTTAAGCACTTCATTATATGTGTTGATATTATTAATATATTAAATATATATATATATATATATATATATATATAAATATATATATCTACTATTTACCATTAAATACACTATTATTTATACATAACTATAATACTTGCCTATTAATGATACATATATGTAATGAACTATGCAGCAAGCAACACTATTGTATTTCTAAATACGTAGCATATATTAACCATATAAGGGTATAAAATATAATATACACACACCTATATATATATATATATATGTATTACGTAACTAACTTATTATTATAAATTCTCTATACGTATAGAATATGATGTAAAGGCACTGTGTTAAGCAAGGATACCTATAAGATGGAACTAATGCAACCGGTCTACATTAATGTGTATACGATTGTGTATTTATATTATGTTGTCAATGAAAACATGTTTACCTCGGGGCAATATCACTTGTTATTACGCAATAGTGATTGACATCAATAAAAGACTTTATAGTGGGAGTAATTTATAGTACATATATATATATATATATAAATAAATAAATGTAATATATACCATACATGTATATTTATAAAAGTTGTTACCTTAGCTGTAGCTAATTTACTACATGTCCTACATGTAAAAAGCGCTATCCTTTGTGTGTAGCCCGCGTATATCTGTCCCGTGTAGTAGTGGTAGCAATGTGGTTGTTTAGCACTTGAGAAGCTAGTGTTTGATTTAATGTGTAGCCGTCGTTACAACTTACAACCTGTTGTATGTGAGAGAGGGAGAGAGGTACAATGTTTATTTAATCAATTGTATAATATCAGTCTAAATAACAGATTATATGTACATATATATAATATATATATATATATATATATATATATATATATATATATATATATATATATATATATGTATATGGGTGTGTAGGTATACATATATGCAATATATAAAATATAGATTTATAACCATTTTCATAAATCCAGATTCAATTATTTTTAATATTATATTTATAATACTATACTATTTGTAATACCTATAAACAATTATTGTTAAATATTCTATATATATAGTTAATATATTATAATTACATTGCAGATACATAGTTAATAGAGAATGAATCAATGTAATAGCGACTAGAAGTTTCCCCACCGAATTGAGTCAATTGACTTACTTATTTCGGAGTCGTTTTTAAGAGCCATTTCACTCGTTAATTATGTTAATGATTTATGATTAAATGAATCGCGTGCCATAAAAAGAGTCATTTGGACCATAAAGGTGTGTCATTTGAATAATACAAATGATGCATTTGGCCTATAATAACAGTTGTATTATATTGATGTATTCTTAATTTAAGTGTAGATGTAATAGAGATAATAACAAAGAAGACAGGTACACCGTATATATTATAATACCCGTCAAGATAATAACAATATAGTACCAAAATATAGCAACTTAATATATTTCTTCTCAATAAATACATTGAAAATCACGTCCGAAAACGTCAATAAAGAAGTTGATGGAAATGGTTAAATCAATTAGGTAACAGATAACAGGTAACCAATACATCATACTTGTTACTTAATAAGTTATATATTAAGAGTACACTTAATTCTAGATATTCCAATATTACACAATATTTAACATTGTACATTCTTATAAATTAATATTATAAAATATGTCTATGAATATAATAAATATAAGTATTTATTTTAGTATAGGATATTTTCATATATTATATTCTCCTATAATGACTCATTAGTATGAGTTAAATGATTCATTATTTATAAAACGAGTCATCTGATTCGACTATTTCTTTACATACATAACTTGTTGTTTATAAAAACGTGTCAACGAACTGTACTAGGGTATACCCTGTATACCCTATAGGGTATATCGTATTATACTTAAGTGTAATGTTATTTACACACGTGATTCGTCGTGCGTCACTAATATATTTGATATCTACTTATAATTAATGTATAATATACGTATACTGTGTATACATCTATATATGTGTACTACCTATATATATATATATATATATATATACAGTGTATACATGTATATGTGTAGAGTTCAATACAATAAGTGTTATCACACAATTTCACAAATAAAACTATACGTGTATGACAGTGTAGGACTTAAGATGCGGGTATGTCCTATTGATAAATATCTCTACACAAGTACATATACCTAGATAATAAATATATCGATGACGCATGCATTTATTCTAGTCAATTACTTGTTATTCGTAATGTGAACTATACTTTATTATTACAGGATAGTATATTATATATCCCTACACCGGTGTAGAGCAGGTTGCGCTCAGTGGTAGATATAACAATCCTAATGGTGATTATGATACGTATAATGCGTATAGGTATACAATTACAAACAATTACAAACGTTTATCTGAACATAATTATAGGGGTGTTCAATGAACACTGTTCATACTGCTATAAAATAGCTATATAAAGCCGTATACGGATATATACTGCGCTTGTTTCTTTCCTGCAGGAACCATGGTTACTGGATTTGTTACTGTGCTTGTTGCTCGATACTAATTATCTAGGTTTTAAATAATGAAAAATAAATATAAGCGAATATTTACTGAGTAGATTATCCACTAGGGTAAAGTAATCGAATACGGAGAGTACCGAATACCACGGATACTCTCGGTATGTCAGAAACAATAAATCTTACAAAAAATATGTTTAATGAATAAAATATTCATAATTATATAAATAGTCTAAAAAAAGTATTTTTTATTTTTTAATTAAACAACATATTGTGATATATCCAATAAACTGATTTTAAAGTACATTTTTAAATGTATGAAAACAAATATCAACTTAAAACCTTTTCAAGAATATACAAATGTATCGATATAAAACATAACTATATATTATTTAAAACTAAACAATTCTAAACATTATATACATAACTGCTCTATTTATTATCAGACACCCTATAACCAATCAGAGCGCATCGTGTGAATTATTTTTATTTTCATAAAAATCTCGTTCGTTATAATATTAATACCACCAATAAAGCTAAATCTAAAAATGTTTTTATTTATATACTTAATTAACGAATATTATTAATTAATAAAATAATTAAAATTAATAAATTAATTAGTAATTTAATTACATTAAATTATTCATAAAATTAATTATAAATAATGTAATTGTAATTTATCTGATTTGTTCATAAATAATATATAGTTTATCTAGTTACAACACTGTATTCGGAAATGGGTACCGAATACGGACACCCCCGTTATATATTGAATACAATATTAATTACAATTTATAATCACAATAATATCTATAATAATATAATATTAATATATTGTAATGTTTGAATACAAATATTGAATCATAAAATGTTAAGACCATTTATTGTTAAAATGTCAGTATTATGTTAATTTCCCGGGGGAAAGTTTCCCCTAAAGATTTTTTTTTTTATGAATACATAACTACATTTATATCTGTATTCGTTTTAATTATTAGTTTTAGGGGAAAGTAACCTAATACGACACGTTAACAATACATTGTCTTAACATTTTATAACTCAATATTTGTATTCAAAAATTATAATATATTTATATTATATGATTATAAATATTATTGTGAATTTACAATTTTAATTAATGTTTTTATCCAATAGATAACGGGGGTGTCCGTATTCGGTACCGATGTTAGAAATGTACCTACCCTATGTTACAATACGGAAACCCTATATACCACTAGAATATATTATATATTATTCTTGAACCAATCAGATAAATTTAAATTACATTACTTTTAATTAATGTTATGAATTATTTAATATATTTTAATTAGTTATTAATTTTTATTATTAATTAATAATTACAAGTGAAGTATCAAACAAAATAAGCATGAAACGTATTGATAAATTAATGGTATTAATATTAAACGCAAGCGATTTTTATGAAAATCAGAATAATTCACACTGTGATTGGTTATAGGCTGTCCGCATTAAGACATCAATATTGTCAGTATTAGGGATTTATATAACCTCTATATATTATTATAACTTAATTAATATTTTATAAAAAAATATAGCAATTATGCATAATGCATGCATATAATTTTATTAATATATATCTTATATATAAAGTTATTAATAATATATTGTTATATTTTGTATCAATACTTATAAGTATATATTTTAGAAGGTTTTAAGTTAAAATATGTATTCATAAATTTAAAATCGTAATACAAAATCAATTGATTATATATAATAATATAATATTTCAAATAATTAAAAATATAGAATAATTATTTAAACAACTTATATAAATATTAATATTTTATTCATTAACATTGTTTTGTAAGATTTATGAGATACCGAGGGTGTCCGTATTCGGGCACTATCCACTACATACGAATTTTATATATTTAATATTCTATAATTTAGAATCCAATATAATTTATTAATAATTTACAAATATATATTTTGAATTGGCGAATCTAAATTACATTTAATTTTGTATTCTCTAGATATTAAATCATAATATTGAGTATAAAGTCAATTTTTGAATAGGTACTATTTTGATTGACTTATAATTATTATTATATTATAATATTAATATAATATAATATAATACATTACAAATTAATTTTCAAAGTTTTACCAGGTATATATATAGCAACTATAATTGCACCTTGAAAACCGCACTAACCAGCGGGCTAAAATGCAAGATGGGGATCTGAGAGAGGAGATAGGCACCGCTTAGAATATTATGACTACTGATAGATTATGAATACAACACACAACAACATCAACATGCCGGATCGATGGCGGCTCGGATTAAAAATAACCATGCGAATCATCGGTATACTCCAGGTTGAACGCGAACAATTGATTACTGTATACAACAACAACTTTAATAAAATAAATAAACAAATTTGACAACAACAGCAACAATATTTGGCAAATGGAACGTAAAAACACTAAGGAAATGCGGTGAGCTAGACAAATTATCACATTGGTTTATCATAAAAGTAGGTTGAAAGGAACAGATGAAGTGACAACTAATGAAGGACTTGATATTATATATAGCGGATCCAGAAACAAACATACTCAGTGTGTAACCTTCAAACAAGGAACTATGCAATTCGATACTAAAATATAATGCAGTCTCAAGCAGAATAATATCCATATGAATAAAATATTTCCCTTTTAACTGCACTCTGATACAAGTATATGCGCCAACATCGGAATACTCAGATGAAGAAGTAGAAGAATTTGACGAACAGATTGAGGATACGATACATAAGAAAGACTTTCATGTAGTAATGGGTGACTGGAAATCAGGAAATTATGGTCACTTAGCATGGCCAAATACCATAGGAAGTTTCAGCAATGAATCAACAAATGAAAGAGGAGAAAGAGTGCTATAATTTGCAGATAAATATAAATTACTACTAGCCAATACTCTCTTCAATCATAAAAATCTAGAATTAGCACATGGCACTCTCCAAATAGATTAACACATATTCAAATTTACTACATTATAACCCCTCAACGCTTCAAATCTAACATAATCAGGACATCAACAAGAACGTATCCTGGTGCGGACATAAATAGTGACCATGACCTGGTATTAGGCAACATAAAATTGAAGCTATAGCTTATAAGCATAAAGAAAAGTAACAAAGGAAATATAATACGATTTGATTTAGAAAAGATTAATAACCAAACAACAATTAAGTCATATAGAAATATCGTGCAAACCGAACTAAATAATATAGAAATGCTTAACAATATCCCATGAAGATAACGAAATAGTAGATACTAGTATTATATCCGTCGCCTCCGAAATAATCGGATAACCCAGACAAAAGAAACAAGCTTGGATGACTAATGACATTCTAGACCTCTGTGATGAAAGACATAAATTGAAATCAACTGTAAAAGCAGAATTAAGCCGGATAAATGAATATAATACATTGAATGCAAAGTTGAGAAGGATGATGAATAAGACTAAAGAAGAATGGATACAAGAATAATGCAATTCTATAAATGAAGATATGTCAAGAAACCGATCGAATAAAAGGGCCTATAAAACATTAATAATGCTCACTGAACCAAATCATAAGAAGATGATGATTATATTTTATAAAAATGATAAACCATTGGAGGACAATAACGGACTAATGAGAAGGTGGACCGAATACTGCAATGAACTACACCTACAACTATCCTATAAATAAGAACTATAATTCTATTAATTGTAACATAATAACATCCCAGTATGATGTATGATGTCACTACATATACTAAAATCAGAAGTTATAAATTCTATCAACACTCTGAAAAATGATAAAGCTCATGGTATTGATAATATAATCGTTCAGCTAATAAAGTATAGAGGGGATAAACTATTAGATATCATGACTTCACTATGTCAACAAATTTGGGAGACAAAAGAGTGGCCAGCATAATGGACCAAATCACTAATCATCCCCTTTCCAAATAAAGGTGATTCAAAAAATTACTCGAACTATCGAATAATTAGTCTAATTATCCACTCAAGCAAAATCATGTTAAAAATACTTCTGGAAAGATTAAACCCACAAGCCGAATATATTCTTTCAGAAGAACAAGTAGTCTTTAAGTAAGAGGAGGTAATACAGACGAACAAATCGTAAATTGCCGAATTATCATTGAAAAACATCTAGGTGTTCAAAAAAACCCTTTTTAATAACTTCATTTATTTTAAAAAGGTATACGATCGTGTATGGCACGAAGGACTATGGAAGTTTTTACTATGAATAGTTTTGGTATTTCACAATATACAACAGAAACAATTAAAGCATTGTATGCAAACTCAGGAAGTTCTGTCTTACTGGAAAACAATATTGGTGATCCCTACAAAACTTATGTGGGTGTGCGACAAGAATGTCCCCTATTCCCTGTTTTATTTAATATCTTCCTCGAACAAATTATGTCAGCTAAACTAATAAATCACCATTCCAGTATCTCCATAGGTGGTAGATAAATATCCAACCTTCGATTCGCCGATGACATTGATTTAATAAGTGGTGGCAACGATGAATTACAACAACTCACCGATAGTCTATCAAAACATGCGAGTGATTATTGTATGGCAAATATCTCTGACAAGAGCAAAACCATGGTGAATAGCAGAGATGAAAGTTTGAATGCAAATATCGGAATGAATGGAGAAATATTGGAAGAGGTAGATAACTTTAAATATCTATAGATAAGAGCAATATCCTATAGGAGCAACTATAACTAAATATGGTACCAGTGAAGCAGATATCTTAATCAGACTAGCTACCTATACCTCAGCTTTGACAAAAATTGGCTGAAAATAAATGTAAGTCTGTATAAAACACCAGTGCTCTCAATATTATTTTATGGATGCGAATCTTGGAAGATTACTGACAAAATGAAGACAAAAATTAAAGCCTTCGAAAAAAAGCAAACTTATAATTTGCTAATTTATGACAATTAAGTATAAATTACAGAGAGCACAAAACGAATATCTACATTAAAGAGAAAATTAACTCATCTGTTGGAAATTTACGCCACTGTTGTCAATTATCAACACAAATAAAGTTGTGTTGGTTTGGCCACGTATCAATACATTCGCTAAAAATATTCAACAAGGACAAATCGAAAGTGCAAGACCTCGTGGCCGCCCAAAGATATAATGGATGGACAACATTAACAAATGGACATCTAAAGATCTCGGTGACCTACTGATTATGACAAATGATCGAAACAAATGGCGACGTTGTTGTGTGAAATATTCATATTCCTCCTACGATTCAAGAGTTATGGAATTAAAGTAAAAGTAAAGTAAGTATGCATAATATATGTATTATTTATAGATAAAGCATATTTCCTTTTGAAAATATAGTATGATTTTAAAAATTTTTTAATAAGATTATAAAATAAAATATTAATATAATAAGTATAATAATTATATATATATATATATATATATATATATATATATATATATATATATATATATATATATATATATTGACATAATATATAAGGAATATTATGGCCATACTCGGATATACTAAACAAAAGAATTTATTGAGATTAAAAAAGAATACTTAAATGTTTCTAAATAAACCATCAACTATTATAGGTTATATCCTTAATATTTAATAAGTTTATTAATTTGAACTTCCTCGAACTTATATTACTAATTGATAATAATTTAATATTCTACATAGGTGTCTTTCATCCTATTTGAATTATTTGGTTTCTTTAAAATATCGTGATTTCAATCTTCATATTCCACTCTATCATACTTCACTTATCCTACTTCATCATCGTGGGTCACTTCACTCTATCCTACTTCATCATCGTGAGTCACTTCACTCTATCCTACTTCATCATCGTATGTCACTTCACGTATCACTCTTTAGAAACGCTCTTTAACTAGAGACAATATTCACCTTTATTCTTATCATAATGATATTTTATTTGAGGCCAAGAAAGCGTATAAGTATACTTATACTTAGGTATAAGTATACTTACACCTACTTACCTTACCATGTCGAGCTTGCTCGGTAGAAA
This sequence comes from Osedax fenrisi, assembly GCA_964019155.1. Classification (NCBI taxonomy): domain Eukaryota; kingdom Metazoa; phylum Annelida; class Polychaeta; order Sabellida; family Siboglinidae; genus Osedax; species Osedax fenrisi. Next base: position 56,096,710 of record OZ025240.1, on the reverse strand, counting down.
TATATATATATAGTATACTTATAAGCTATCTAAATTCCACAATAATACATTCAATGCTTTTGTCTCAAGCTCACACGATATTTAAAAAATGGTAAATAGAAGCATTAGTATTGTTCACACCTATAGGTTGGGGGAAGTATCTTAATACGGTCACTTTAACAATAAATGGTCTTAACATTTTGTGACTCAATATTTGTATTCAAAAATTACAATATATTACTATTTTATGATTATAGATATTATTGTGATTTTAAAATTTTATTTAACCTTTTTATTCAATAGATAACGGGGGTGTCCGTATTCGGTACCCATATCCGAATACGTAAAATGTCCGTCGGACTTCCTGTATTATAATTTGGACACCCTATATACCACTAAACAAACTATAGGAGTGATGAATCAATCAGATAAATAATAATTATATTATTTATAAATAATGTTATGAATAATTTAATATAATTTAATTAGTAATCAATTTATTAATTTTTATTATTTTATTAATTAATAATACAATTTAAGTATCTAAATAATAACATTTTTAAATTTAGCTTCATTGGTGGTATTATTTAATATTATAATGCATGCGATTTTTATGAAAATCAAAATAGTTCTCACACTGCGCGCTGATTTGTTATAGGGTGTCCGACGGACACTGTCCGTATTAATACATCTATAGTGTCCGTATTATGTATTTATATGACCTCTAGATATATGTTTATATCTTAATTAATATTTTATATACAATTATAGATTTTATGCTTATAATGTTTAGAATACTTTAGTTATTAATAATATATTATTTATTTTATATTAATACATTTGTATATTCTTGAGAATGTTTTAAGTTGAACCTTTTTTTCATAAATTTAAAAACGTACTAAAAAATTCAGTTTATTGGATATATCAGAATTATTATAAATAATTAAAAAATCAAAAATACTTAGTTAGACTGTTTATATGTTTATCAATATTGTATTCATTACACAAATTTGTGTAGGATGTATGGTTTCTGAGATACCGAGAGTATCAGAATTCGGTTACTTTCCTCTAGATGGCGGTACTATTTATAAATGGATTAAATAATCGGGACTTCTCCTCAGCGGTATATCATAAATAGAGTATATTACCGTATGATCTACGCAAGAATAAATCATCATATTGTTTTAAAATTATATTTAAAATATATTTAAACTATATATATATATATATATATATATATGATGTATACAAAATATTGTTATATGACTTATTTGTATATTATATCTTATTTTTATTAACTATCATATTGTTTTCCATTTGTTTATTTGGATTTGTGTGTTCATATGATCATTGTGTATATTGTAGTAATGATATATGTTATATTCTATATATATAATATATAGCATATATATTCATATAAGTTCCTAATACGAACACTCTAAATGTCTTAATACGGACACCCTATAACCAAGCAGTGCGCAGCGTATGAACAATTCTGATTTTCATAAAAATCTCATGCATTATAATATTAATACCACCAATAAAGCTAAATCTACAATGTGTATTATTTAGATCTTTAAATGGTATTATTAATTAAAAAATAATAAAAATAAATAATTTATTAACTAATTAAATTAGAATAAATTGTTCATAAAATTAATTATAAATAATGTAATTTTAATTTGTCTGATTGATTCATCAATAATATATAGTTTATCTAATGGTATATAGGGTGTCCGTATTATAACACATATTGTCCGTATTCGGACATGGGTACCGAATACGGACACCCCCGTTATCTATGAAATTAAAAGATTAAATAAAATTTTAAAATCACAATAATATCTATACTCATATAATATTAATATATTGTAATTTTTGAATAAAAATAATGAGACATAAAATATTAAGACCATTTATTGTTAAAGTGTCCGTATTAAGTTACTTTCCCATAATTAAAATAAAACGTAATTCCATGCATAATATTGTAAATCAATTAAATGTTTATCAAAATAATAAAAATAATTTAATTTTAATAACTATTAACCGATATATCTTAATTATAGCAACCCGTATGCTATTCCTATTAAATACACCCCTAAATTACCCTAATACCGACCCCATTTAATTTATAATATCCAATCAAAATATATCATTATTTTACTTTAAAATATTTCTTAAGTTGTTTGTGTACCATTTTTATAGATTTAGAATTCATGATTCCAGTTGATTATATACATACTGATTAAATAAATATTAAATAATATTAAATAATATTAAAAATTATATATAAACCTACACTATTTTAATATATTACTATAAAGTTTAAATTTAAATTTAATATTAATATTAAAACATAAATTCAATAATAAATAAATGTCGTAATAAATATATCTACTATTTTGATTGGAATAATACAACAATTATTTATACCACGATTATATTAGGGCGTCAGTAATAGGAGAAGGGGTTCGGTATTAGACATATTAATAGATTTATAGTTTACCAAAATACAAGTATATGAGCATGTATCAATTAGGGGAAAGTTACCTAATACGGACACTTTAACAATAAATGGTCTTAACTTTTTATGACTCATTATTTTTATTCAAAAATTACAATATATTAATATTATTAAATTATAGATATTATTGTGATTTTAAAATTTTATTTAATCTTTTAATTCCATAGATAATGGGGATGTCCGTATTCGGTGCCCATGTCCGAATACGGACACCCTGTGTTATAATACGGACACCCTATATACCACTAGATAAACTATATATTATTGATGAATCAATTATACACATTATAATTACGTTATTTTAAATTAATTTTATAAAAAATATATTGTAATTTAATTAGTTAATAATTTATTTATTTTTATTATTTTTTAATTAATAATACAATTTAAGTATATAAATAATAATTTTTTTAGATTTATCTTTATTGGTGGTATTAATATTATAACGCACGCGATTTTTATGAAAACCAGAATTGTTCATACGCTGCGCGCTGATTGGTTATAGGGTGTCCGTATTAAGACATTTAGAGTGTCCGTATTAGGAACTTATATGACCTCTAGATATATGCTTATAACTTAATGAATATTTAATTATAAATATAGAAATTTAAAATACAATTTTAGAATGCTTTATTTTTTAATAATATAGTGTTATATTTTATATCGATACATTTGTATATTCTTGAGAAGGTTTTAAGATGACATTTTTTTTCATAAATTTAAAAACGTAATAAAAAAATCAGTTTATTGGATATATTAGCAATATTTTGTATAATTCAAAAATAAAAAATACTTTTTTAGACTAATTTTATAATTATGAATATTTTATTCATTAAACATTTTTTTGTAGGATTTATGGTTTCTGAGATATTGAGAGTGTCCGTATTCGGGCACTGTCCGTATTCGGTTACTTTCCCCTACCAACCCGTCTATTATAATAATTATTATTATTGTAAATATAATTATATCAAAAATAAAAAATATCCACATAATTTATAATATTACCGTAATTACAAAATTTCAAATAAATATATTGAATAAGTTAGTACAAATAATCATGTATGGGTCAGTGATAGGAGACTTTCCTTTTAATATAAGGATAGTTACATGCCAATAGTATTAACATTATGTTTAGATTTAAATCAGAATACAAAATCAAACAGTTATATAGTATATGTAACATAATATCAGGAGATCCTGTAACCTGAAGTTGTATTGATAATATACATACTCTCTATAGAGTTGAACTGATATAATTGAATTGATATTTTAAATAAAGAAACACTTATTGTATTACATATTTAAATAGGTTCCATACTTAAATAATCTTCTTATATATCTAATATAAAAGGAGTAATACATATTTGCTGTATGTATTATTTATATATATATGTTATTATGTTAAAAACTATTTCTAGAAGAAAAATATTTTATTGATATACAAATGGAAAACATTGTTAAAACAACCTACATAATTATGTTCATAAAATATGCACACAAGTATATAATAATATAATAATAAATAATCTACTTATAAGAATTACAATAATAATTAAATTGTTATTATTTTATCACATATATTTATTATAATAACTGTTTTATTATTATTATACGAGATTAGCCATTTAACAAAAGTAATAGTAGTAGTGGGAATAAAAGTAAACATTAATTGTCAATTTATTAATTTATATATATACCCAATTTAAATTACTTATTATATTAAGTTAGCTATAGTATTTTATAGATCATTTGATATATCATTATTATTGATAACATTATTATCTTTCCTTCCCCTAATGCATACAACTTAGGCGTATTTTAATCAGTACTTATATTACTGCCATCATTCAATTTGCACATTATCATCTTTTTATAATTAGAAAAAATACGTATATCAATTATAGTACTCTTACTGAAATCTAGTTAACTCCATTATCCTCTCACTATTGTACTAGAACTGTTTCATAGTCTTCTTTAATATTCCCCTATATCATCATAGCTACCCCTACATAGAGTTATTCGCTTTTATTATAAACGTATTCAATACAATTCCTATACTTCCTCACACCAATATTTACCTCCCTGGTTACTATTAACAAACCTCCTCTTATGCATACAATCTATTGTTCATTCCTTAATATACTCTTCGAATTGCCCCTCATATATTTCTGTATCTCGATTACATTAATTTACTCTTCCATATCTTAGAAATCACTATCATCATCTCAATATATTCTCCATCCCATAAATATGAATTAAGGTGCCTTTAGTTATATCAGACCCAATATATTGAATTCACTCCAACCCTCCACTATATCAATCAGTCACTAAATACATAATAGTCTAAATAATACATTCAATAAATATATTCAAATATTTATATCAGGTTGCAACCTCTACTACTTATATTAGTTGTCATCATTAATTTATTTATTTCCTTCTATTTTATTTTATAATTTTAAATGGTATGTCTGTATTACCTACTATTATTATATATACACTTTTGAGGAATTATTTATGATTCATATAAGTATTTAAATAAACATTTAATCAATAAATTAATGAATAAATTACTACATAAATATATATATATATATATATATATATAATTATCTTAATATATAGTATATTATATATACCATATTTATTATATTATTTATATTTTAGATGAATATTATAAGTATTCATTTATTTCTTAAAATATGAGTTTCAAGACATGTCCTTTCTAATATAATATAGAGATCTATATAGATTGTGTATATGTTATCATAACAAATATAATTAACAACTTGAAATAATTCTAATAACTATTTATATTTATATGTATATAAATAATATTAATACATATATACTACTTATAAATAGTTAAATCTGTTTACTTCTGTTAAGTGTGTTCATATATGTTTATATATTGATGACATTGAGTTGTTAATTATGTTTCTTATTATTTATTACATAATACATTTAAATCTAAATATGTATTATTTTATTTAATAATTTATAATTAATTAAAATTAATTGTATTCAAAAATACAATATATAAAATTGATAATAATCATTTTAAATATATTGCATTAATAATATTAAAATATGATATATGATAACTATATATTTGTTATACATTTATAATAAGTTATTTAATAAAATAATTAAATATAAATTACTAATTTTTTATTTATTAAAAAATACAAGTTAGAAATGAACTACCAATAACTTCACCCTAATGTTTTGGTTTTTAGTTTTTCTTACATTCATAATAAATGTGTAAAATAATCTAATTGTAATAATAATAATAGAGACAATAAATAGACTACACAACGAATTTAATTATAAAAATTGATAATAAATAAATCGATAAAAATATAATAAAAAATATTTTTTGACTAAAAGATATTTCGATGCGATAATCTAATGTGAAAAAAATAGACATGCATTAAAATCTTACAAAGGTAAGTAATACGAGAGAATAAAAGATTGTGCACAAGATAACAGGTGAGTAAGTTACATAATGATAGGAGGGACCAGCCCGAAATACCAATTATTATCGCTGAGAGGGAAATACTTTCATATTTGATTTAATAGTTTTTTCTGTATATGAAATTTTGGGTTTTTTTTAAATCAATAAATTGAATTTTTAAAATATTCTTATGTCATTGCTAATAATTTAATGTAATTTAATAAAATCAATATAATAAATGTAAATCTAATTACGTAGTAAAATAATTGAACAATAAATAGTTTTCATACAAAATGGTCGAATAAAAATACCTGATCGATTTAATATTAAAGGTACAATAATAATTATACAGTATGTACTTGTTGTGTGGGATCATATAGAGTATATTCTGACATGTGCCTGACTTTTCTGCTCCCCGCACATTGCGACTAATAGTTTGCCTGCGCATTGTTTACTGTATTTGTCAACTGAAGTAGTGATTGCAGTAGGTGTCAGGTGACCTGTAACTCGTAGAACTGTCCTCGAGAATAATCCTTGAGCCGAAAACTAAAGTATTGAATATTTCTTAATTAACAAATGTTATCAATTTTTATTTATATATATTTAAATATATTTACAAAAAATAAATATATGCTAATTAAACATAATAATCATAATTTAATACTTGTACTTTTCTATCAAATTATAAGAATTACATTTTTCAAAATAATGAATACTAGTGATAAAATAAATTAAAAATGTATTATTTGTATTTAATTAGTATTGATTATTATAAATGTAATGGAATATGTTAAACCTTCAGAACTCTGTCCTTATCCGTTACATAGAGATCGTCGAACATATCCACAGATACTGATTGAGGGTTTACAAATCTTCCACATAGTTCTTTACGAGATTCAATGCACAATAAGACACGCCCACGCCTGTCCATCAAATATAACTTTGCAGTCTTTGAATCTAGAGCTATGAGATCTCCATGGGAGGTAGAAGTGCAGTCTACCAATGTTCTAAATGGCACCTGTGTTAATATTTGCATATGTTAACATTTCATTGTATATATACATCATGTATAATATATGTATATGTATGTATATACCTACATATATATATGCCTATAGATATACAATAAATTTACTTATATTATTAATGATAATTAAATATAATTGATATAAATAATAATAATTATAATAACATTATAATTAATCAATACAGATTTTAATTGTAACAATTTTAATTAATAATTTTTATATAATATAAATATAACTATATTTAACTATATATAACTATTCATATATTTTATTGATATTAATATACTATCACACTTTATCACTATATTACCCTTTATAAATGTAGTACTTTATGTATAATTAATAAGTGGTTGTGACAATAAATCAGAATACATATTATTGATGCTGAGTTATAGATATAAAGAGTTTCATGAAAATATAAATTTTATATTATTAGATATAATATATACTGACTACAATAGTACAAGCATAGTAACCTGTTTGCGGAATACACGTTTGGGGTAGAGTCTTCGTCTGATCTCAATCAGTGTTCGTAGTTTGGAACCCGAGAATACGGTGATGCATTTTGATTGGACGGCAATGAAGGCACCTTCGTGGGTGGCATCACCTCTGTATGGGGATAGTGCTACACAGTCAGAAAGGGCTGTCTGACGTTTGACTTGTGGTGTTGATGTAGATGTGTAGTTATACACTGTGATACCTGTGGTGTAAGATGTGTTTCAGATTAGCCAACTTATTTGTTTATTTATTCATCAACTATTTATATTTGTATTAACTATACACTATTAACTATAAAGTATAATTAAGATTTATAACCATTTCATCATATTATAAAAAAGTGATGATATAATATTAAAATTAACCTATTTTCTGATTTTAATTATTTATATTATTATTGTTACAACTGGAATAGCTAGAAATTAAAAACAAATTCTTTTTTTTGTAAATATAAATATATTATACTTATAAATTTCATAATATATAGGTTTAGAATAGATTTATTAAAAAATATTAATTAATTAATTAATTAACAATACAATCTCATTTTTCAAAATAACTAATACAAATATATTAGAATATATTTGTATTTTTCCATTTTATAAACATCAATAACATTTCTAGTAAAATATATGTATATATATATATATATAAATAGATAACCAATATTAAAATATAGGTAATTTAACATCTATATATTTGTATTATTGAAAATTATGAAATATGAAATATGTATTATATCATTATTATTATTTGTATTAATTACAATATTTAAATAAATTAAAAAGTAATATAAAAGCAAAAGTAATAAACACATAAATAATAAAATATATAAATAATGATTATATCAATGATATTATATATTATACTGGTATATAAAATTATAATACTATTATTAAAAGTCTAATTTATGCATTTATTATATAATTATATTTAATTAAGATAATAGTACAATTATATTTATTATATAATTGTAAATTCTATATATATATATATATATATAATAAAGCAGTAAATCTTGAGAGATAAGCATATACAAGTAATCAGTATGTTTATTTTTGTTAAGATATTAGAGATGATAGGAAGGTCTGATGTAGACATTATGGTGGTCATATATCATGTGACTACTTGGTCAGTAATGGCTTGACCACTACTTGACCACGATCACCACTCTGACATGTTGGTGATTAAAGTGATGGATGGTGTTAGATATAAAGACGTTCACCATATGTGCCCAGACCTGATGTCATAATAATAAATGATGCATACATTATATATATATTATTATATACATTATATATATATATATATATATATATATATATATATATAAAAATTTATAAAATAATATGAAAATATATATATATATATATATATATTTATATATATTATTATTAATATATTATAATTCACACTAATGAACATAATAAAGTAGATATATAAAAATGATTTATTTCATGTAAATATAAAAAATATATATAGTATAGTTACATATACAAACCTAAATGGTTGGAACAAACAATTGTATCAGCAGAAACAAAACAACTAGCTGTCACTCCAAGTAAATCTATCATGGTGATACTTTTACTTCCGGTCTCATTGAATATCTGTTCAAAATTTATTATAATTAATTGAGGTAATTTATATAAACATTAATCTAGTTATACGTAATATAAGATATGATCGGAGTCATCATATTTTGTGGTGCATGTAGTTACACAAACATTAAGCAGACTACCTTACACACACACACAGTAATTAGTTTATGGATAGCATATGTAAGGGAAGACAGTGGGAAGTTGATATGAGGGAAGCTGGAGGTGATGTATCACCAGACAATAACGACTAGATGCTAAAGATGCTATTAACAGACTGTTATAATGGAGTTTGAATGTATTGTTAACAATGGTCTAGAATAGTGCATTAGTTATATCACTGAAGTGAATACACAGAAGTATAGTTACATTACTAGTGTTATATATAGAGATATATCATGCTTGTTGTGTAGTATTGATATATCAAAGTGTTAATTATATTAACAAGATTATTAAATAAACATATATCATCGATCTTTATATTGATAGCATGTATATATTTCTGTTCTAAATTAATACTAATCAAATAGTGTACACATGATATGCAAACACTAGCTTATATGTACATTAGTTAAAAATACATTCAAGTTTATATTCAATTATGTTAATCAATATATGTGGGTTCAATGAATTGTTATTCTATTTTGTTTAACTATTTTTAATTTATATAATATTAGATATTATTAAATAAATATAATAATAATATAACATATTATTGTACTCCTTTGTATTAAGGATTATTTTATCTTAATTATAAAAAGTAATATAGTATTAATAGATTGATGAGTCATAAGTATATATTATCTAGATAATAGATAACAAAATAGAGTTATACACATGTTTTTTATTTAGATTATCAGTGTGAAAGTGAAGGTGTTTATTAACTAAATAAAAGTATTATCTCTATTTTATATATATATATATTATATATATATATATATATATATATATATATATATGTGTGTGTGTGTTTGCATGCTACTATACTAGAGTAATATTCACCACAACACCCACCACTACTACGGGTGGTAATGTGAACATGTGTGAATATCATACCTGTACTGTCGCGTAGACGGAATCCACGACGGCCACATGATTATTGAATCTAGAGATAGTCACGTGACTGGGTTTACGGAAGCTGCCGGGTGTGTTAGGTGATGTAGAGAATTCCCCCATCACATTCACTAGACGTAGGGAACACAGCTCCCCAGATTGACAGCCCGCTTCCATATTAGCAGTTTCCCCCGCTATAGATAATAGGCTATATATAATATAAATACAGGACATCAATATTGGGTGTATATAGATATATTGACTAAACTATCAATAATATAATTCATTATGATATAATATACAATATATATAATAGTATTTTAATTATATTTGATTCATAATTTAAAATATTAAAACCCATTATGTTTATATATTGTAATATATGTATGCATTAGTTGACCTACTTTCAAATGATATACATATGTATCAAACTATTATAATGCTATATATATATAATGTAATGCTATATAAATTCTGTTAAATGAATATTAGCATGAAATAAATGTATTACACTTATTTATGGACATTGACTTATCTCATCGCAGCATACATGATATACCATGGTAATTAATAGTTAGGGGTATATTAGGGGTATATTTATCACATAAGTATCACTATATAGTATTATTACCTCATGTTATACATTTTATTAATTAAGTTGTATATCCAATCATACACCTAATAGTATATACTATTACTATTACTACATATTATATAATAGATCATATATTATAAACACAAACCTGATCGTCTCCTTAGCTTCTTTGACACTTGTTTACCCATATTACTGAGTGGAGTGTTAGCAGAGATGTACCGTTTCCTTCTCCGTTTGCTGGGAAGTGAATTAGTTCTCCAAACACCACTGATTGTGGATTCTCCTGCACTGCCCAAAGACTCTAGTGAAGATAATGACTCATCGCTAGTAAAGTCAGTGGTGCTAGGATAGTCGGGAGCGGTGAAGTATTCGGAAGCGCTGGTCGCACACTTGCTCGGGGAATGAAGGCCTCTGTAACCGCACTCAGAACATAGGCTCTTATTGTCTTTGGCAGCCACGGGAGAACATCTAGTAGGTGCATCCGGTTTAGACGGGCGATAACGAGGCGATGATGCTGCCCTCTTACGAGAGTCTTGCGCAGGACAAGTCTTAGCACGACGTCTGTCGGATGGTTGCTTTTGCGTGAAATCGGGGTTCCAGGCGGGTGGTCTCAGAGCGGATTGGGGTATTTCTCGCCGGGTTTTAACGGGTGTATCAGGCATGGCATCGTAGCGAAGTCTGGCCGTAGGAGGGGGTGGTTTAAGTGGTGATAGTTGAGGGTATAACCTCTCGCTAGTTGTCACTCTCCTCAGCATGTCCATGTCGTCAGAGAGGGAGCGGATGTCCCGGATGACGGTTTCGTGTCTGCACAGGGGACATTTAACTATTCCGGTTCCCAGGGTTTCCAGGCACGGAGCGCAAAACGTGTGCGAGCAGTTCTGCAGACGTTTAGGTCGCCGAATACCGGAAGTGTAACAACAACAACAAATCGGACAGGCGATATCGCTAGGTGGTATGTTGGACAGAGGAGTTTTCATTTGTTGGCCTACTTTAATAGATTCGGCCACGTTCAGCTTCAGCGGGAGGAGTAGAGGTCGCCTGGAGGGCATCTTGTCACATGTCATACTTGTCTGTCATATTATAATATTAATAATATTAAAAATATATACATGATTTGTTACTACAATATATATATATATATATATATATATATATATATATATATATATATATATATATATATATATATATAATACGAGATATATTTGAAAGGTGTAATAATTATTATAATATATTCTATTTATCACTGTATATCATAGTATATAAAATGTAATAACAAAGGATTAGAAAATCTATATAAAATGTTATATACAAAATATTATCAATATTTTGTAAAACAATATGTTATTGTATTGATAAAATGATGAATTAGATTATAATGGTAGATAATGGAGTGTTATTGTGCATGCAGTCCAGGGGCTGTGTTTGTTGATAGATAATTATCTGAAATATGACTTGCAATTTGTACTATGCACTTTTTATATGCTACTATTACAATGACTATCTTCATGGTCTAGTATTTAAGATAATTAATTATCTTCAAACAATTGACACTCTTATAGCAATAGCTGTTAAATCTATTATTCAAAAAGTATCAACAACAAGTTATAAATGTTTTACTTCAATTAGTAGAACTGCATATTATAGTAAATAATATAGTATATATTTGAATAAGGTTAAACAAGTAAATATGTATATATATATATATATATATATATATATATATTATTCATATATTGAATAATAATCAAATATATTCATACATATGGTGTACAAAGTAAGTGTACTAGAAAAGTAACGTTTAAGTACTATAACATAATCGAGCATATGTGAGTTACATTAAAAAGTGGATATATGTGGGTAATTAGTAGGACAGGATGTGCACAGGACATTTACCGTACGCTATATAGGGGACATCACATGTATGTGACGACTTATGGGGGCTGTTATTATAAGCGTGTAAAATAGAACGTGCGACAGATGTATATTGAACTATTAACACTGCGGGTTTATTGATCTCTATCAAAGGGTTCCCATTCTCTATTAATATTCATATTTGTATATACATACATATTTGTATATACATACATATTTGTATATATATATATATATATATATATATATTAATATTACGAAATATAATATAATATATTATATAAATAAATAAATGTATGCTTATTATGTATAATAATTAAATACGAATCCACATTTAGTAAATATATATATATATATATATATATATATATATATATGATAATATATTGATTACAAATCATATAAGCATATAGGCTAATATTATATGTTTAACTTACTATTAAAATTGCAGACTGAGCAGTAAAGCGCAGCAGCGCCGTGTTTTATACTGAGTGAGATATTGCACAACGTGATGCACGAGCCAGGCTACACAATGATTCATTCGACAATACATAAGCGTGATTCATACATGAATACTAAATGAACATGAATCATTTTCTCAGTTTGACTAGCGTTCGTTTAGGATTTAGATCACGGCGTGCGCATATTATTAACATAATAACAACTGCTACATCTATAATTTAGTATCTATTACATAACGGTTTATTATCTTGGTTTATCTTGTGGACATCTGTAACGTTATTAATAACTTAATAGGCATATTATATTCATATAGAACTTCTTCATAGATATATGTTCTATCTCTGAAGTTTGCATACGATGCTTGTATAGTTTTACACTATATATATATATATATATATATATATATATATATATATATATATATATATATACAGAGTATACTCTGATATGTATCATAACACCTATAGGTGTTATATATATATGAATTAGTATATATAAATATATATATATATATATATATATATATATATATATATATAATTACATACACAATTGTGTATATGTAATACAAATACATATACTATAAACACGAAATACTTTAATGTATTACTGCATAATTATGATTAATATATATATATATATTAATTTTCTTAAAAATCAATACATATTTTAGCACAATGTTCGAACTATTTCATATTGTTTACGTTATAAATATTGATATCAGTATCAATACTTTATATATAATATCATTTTAGATATGTGTATGTTTTACTGATATGTTTTTTAACTGTTAACTGAAGATTATTTATAAATTATATGTAGGAAAAAAATATCGATTATTAAATATTCTATGATCAAACAGATATTATATATATATATACGTTGCAGTTATAACCTTGATATATCACTATGTCATAGACTATATACACAACGAGATTAAATAGGTAATGTATTACCTGTAAGAGGATATCGTAAACATTAACACCCTTTAGCACTACACTGTACACCCCGTGGCAGTATACTTCATACCCCTGGCGGTATATTCTACACAACAATACATGTGATCGTCATCAACTGTTTGTGCGGTGAGTGGGTAAACAGAACAATGCCTCCTTTGTTCGAGTAACACGTAATTACACTCTGCTGTTCTGATGATATCAATGTATCGATGATGAATCTTATACTATCACGGTGTGTATTCAAGAACAGTATAAATATATATGTGAATATGTGAATATATATACAACATCAATTGTTATACGGTTTTTAGGCTATATATATATATATATATATACTGTATATATTATAATATGGTATTGTATTTATAAAATTAAATATCCTTTTTATGTATTACGTTTATATATATTTTTAATTAAATACATATATTAACTAAATTATATTATTTTGTATAGAACATAATAAATATTATATAAACTAAATATAATATTGATTAGTAATATAAATATATAAAACCAGACTATTGAAACAAATGATATTATTTAAATGTATTGTTTGCATTAAGTGTCCCTTGCATACATAACATATACGAATACGGCTATATATCCTAGTATATAATCATAAGTATTATTATAAGTTTTACTAATGCCCGGACTAATACTGTATTAGCTTATATGTATTTACATGTGTAGTAATCTAGTTTATATGATCAGTATACAATGGTTTCTATAGTAACGTATATTAATAGATTTGTTTATCATAAATAAAGACATACATTAATATATAATTATGTATTCGTATTTTCTAAAGATTTTCGTAATTTGATGTATCATTTATTATACGATATGAATAAAACATGTACAGACATGAATTCTTGCGAATATAAATTCACGTAATATAATATATTATTAATACATATATGTATATACAATCATTAAAGATTTTACGAAGGATTTTTCCGCGGAAAATCTTTGCAATCATGGTAAATATATATTTATATAAATGGATAATAGTATATTTGATATGTACGTAAATTACAATAATACTATTTACCTATAGGTATACATATTGTATACAACAAGCTATAATATAATAATAAAAAATACTAGGTTACAATACCAATATTACATAATATTATGTTTATTAACACTATATATTTATATATGTATATATATATATATATATATATATATATATATATAGTAACTAAGTACTTTTTATTTGGTATTGTATTAGTATATATATATATATATATATATATATATATACTTCTTATTATATTAGAGTAATTCATAACGTATCTAATATATTATACATTCATAAATACAATATAATACATGCATTGCTTGATTAATATATTTTTAAAAACTTTTAAATAAACTAAAGTGATATGTAATTATACACAAGTGTAATTTCTTCTAAACAATACAACGCATTAGTATACTAGTATTAATATAACCTATAGGTTCTGAGTTATAGATTAACATATGACGTACTAGTAGTAAACAAAACATCTATTGTGTGTGTGTGTGTGTGTGTGCGCGCGTGTGTGTGCAAGATAGATTAGCACGTGACAGCTGTGATACACGCATCACCTGTAGCGATTATAAACGCACCCACACACAGGCACGCACCGGGTGCGTCGCACCCACACACACACATACGCGTGAGCGAACACATGCACACATCTTGGCTACCACACAATTCATAATAATTACATTTCCGCTACAGGTGATACTCTATGACATATGGGATATTCCCGCGCATGCGTAACATTACGTATGATATATATATATATATCGTTAAGTAAAGCTGTCTCATTATAATGTTAATATATTATAATATAATATATAATTATATTATAATATATAATTAATATATTCATGATATTACATACAAACACCTAATATTAACATATAGTTATACAATAAGTTATAATATATATATATATATACATATATAATTATTCCCAACTGTTTACCTATTACTAGTATGCATCAGTATACCATTATGTATGTGTGTTCATGTGTGCGGCGCACTGTGCGCGTTTCACGAGTAATTACCACGTATTACGTAATAGTAAAGTTTTACAATTACGTTCTACATCTATAGACATGACCGTGTGAATTGTTCTGGTATTGTTCTGGCATTGTTCTGGCATTGTATTACTTGCACTAACAGCATCGGGTATTAACAAGTGTATTCGAATACGCATGCATGCATTCATACGCACCTGTATACGCGCGTTTGATATAGTTTGATATAGTTGATATAATTAATTAATGATTGTAGAAATTGTAGATAGGAATAGGAAAGTTGTAAATTATACTTCAAATGGTTTTATCAAATTAGATAAGTCTAATAAAAGTCTCATAAATAACTTCAAATATAGTATTGCAATGGTCGTCTACTAATTACCTCAGATAAGATGTTATAAATAGATTTAGCCACGCTTATTTTATCAAATTAAACAATTTATATATATATATATAAAGTAATTTAAACAATTAATTAAGATATAAATGTACATTCACAATTTGTATACATAAATTAATTGAAATAATTAATTAAGATATACATGTTTAAGCATAATAGGTTTATATATGTCTATATGTAATTGCATAATATATTTTCATTATTAATAACTACATTAAATGTAATAATATTGATAATATCAGGAACATAATGTAATTACGTTATGTTAACATATATCCTTGTATACTACATCTTATTCCTATATGATATTATATATATATAGAAATATATATATATATATATATATATATTTTCATAAAATATAATATAATGAGAATTAAAATATAACATATTTATATTATCTATTACATTTTATATATTTAAATATATAAATAAGGTGAGCGTACTATATACAAGTACATGTATATAATATATGTGCTATATATATATGAGTTTTTTTATATCATAAATAAATTAATGTTAAAATAATTAATTAATAAATGAATAATGGATTTAGTAACACATTAAATGCAGTCTCTTTTAAAACTTGACAATGTAGAATATAAATCTATACAAGCCGTGTAGTATCCCATTGAACGTCAGACGAAAAGATAACAAAAGATTACAGTATTAGATTTTTAGATAAATTAGTATTCTATTAAAAAATGTATATATTATATATACATGTTATAATATGTATGTATACTCTATATATTGTATAGTATATCATATATGTTATCATATAATACTATAAATAATTATTATAATATTTATAATGTTTATAAGCATACCACATGCAAGGATATGTTGTATATACACTTTTAATGTTTGTAATAAACTAGAATTCTAACTAATATAATAAATAAACTAATAACTCATATGTTAAATTATATACTGGCATAACAGTTAACTATATGCCACATTGATGATATTTAACATTAATGATGATATTTAATTAATATTACTAGAACTATACTAACAATGCCTATTGTAATAATCACATCGTTTATCATTAACAATTAAATATATATATATATATATATATATATATATTAATGTAATATTAATATCCAGCTATATAAATATAATCATTAAATCGTTAAATATATCATCATAAAAGTAGCATATAACGCAGCTTCCCTGAAAACGAATACAAAATTATAGTATGTTTCCATTGAAGAATTACGAACATTTTAACAATATATTGTTAACATGTTCGTAATTTTACATATAATACATATTATATATATATATAGATGTCAATGTATTTGGAATAACTAATTTAAACACGGTTTAAGGCTTAAGGCATTAACGCAGGTGGTATAAAGATGGCAGTTATACCAGGTGCACTACTACAGCATGTACGTTATACTTAAGCCCGGGCTTTGGTTATACTCTATAGAGTATAACTAGTAAATACATATATACATATATACATTATGTATAATACATACGCACATATACCATTATTATTAATTACACATATACATACATATACATATACATTATGTATAATATATACATACATACATACACATACATACATACACATACATATATACATTATCATACATACATACAGATTAACATATATGAGCGGGTGTATAAACTATATACGTTGGATATGCTATAGCATTGGGAGATACACATACGATTGTATGCAGGTTACATATATGTAGCTATAGCGCAAGCAACACAACTTATATGTATCACTAACTATACTAAATATAGTATATATAGTATATATATATATATATATATATATATATATATATATATATATATATATATATATACTAAACAATGCGGCCGAATGATATACGTTTGTTTACTATTTATGTTGACTGCATTTAACTTTTATAAAAAGTGTACACACACACGATAATAGTATACGTCATCACCTACGTTATATAATAGTGGTAATACAGATAGCCGCCAGGTTATACATCATCCATCATACACTAGCGTATGTGTGTAGGGTATACTACATATGTATGTCACCTTTAATACATAAATATAAATTAACATGTGTAATTAAAAAGGTCATTTATTATATAAAAGAATAGAGCCGGAAATTAGCACTTAATTACACTCGAGTGTAAACTATATATAGCTTATATAGTATATGTTATAGTACATGATATAAATAACAATAACAATGTAAGATACAAATATATATATATATATGTGTGTGTGTGTGTTTGTGTGTGTGGATGCACAAATGTAGTTGTATCTATTCATGCATAATATATGTTTATACATATATTTATATATGTACCACACATACAAACATACATACACATATATAAACACATATACACGCATACACATACATACATACACGTACATACACATACACATACACATACACATACACATACACATACACATATACATACACATATATATTTATTTATGATATGTTTATGTATGTATGACATCAGTAAATATTTACAACTATTACATTAAATCCATTGCAAGGATTCAATGTAATCTATTGATTATTATTTGTGTACATATTTACATTGAATGTATCATTAAGGTATAATTAAAATCAATAAATAGTTGTATACATGACATTGAACATTCATATGAACAAAATAAATCATTATAAATAGATCATTTCCAAGAAAACAATCCAAATAATATAAAATGTCTGGGCCATGATATTTATCCTAAATTGTATTATGTAATAAAATATTTATTTTCAATAGTTTAAATGTATTTATTAGATTTATTTTGCTAGAATTTATAATATAATATATTATATATATATAGTTAACATATATAAAGAATGCATGTACAGTTATTACGTGTATTATATGTATTTGATATATGAAAGAGCATCAATTATGGTATGAATAATAAAAACTACAATGAAGTGTACTTAATGAGTGCAGTTTAATTGTGAAACGGTAAAACACAGAATAGAGAACACAGAATAGAGAAGAGCATTTTCGATCGCGCATCGACATGCATTATTAAGCACGTAGCGTGCATTTCATAATTATTATCGATTGCATAATATTTTGTATAATTTAAAAGCACCACCAACCTTTATATGGATCCCTGTATTATTGTCAGATGATTTAACTTTATGTTATGTAACTTTCTCAGGTATATCTCATAGCAATAATTTAGATTCACGTATTAAACATATATGTATATACATCTAAAATATATATGAAGGCTATGTTATTGATTATAATAAAAGTTTGCAACTACAAAATAACACAACATCATATATTCCCTAATACAACTATTCTACATGCATCATACAATAAACGCGTATGCGTTCGATAAAAACAACTGCTTCGCAACTAGTCTCGATTTTGTTTATTATAAAAATGATGATGATGGTTCAAAGGGTCACGCCGATTCGAATAAGTGATTGACGTACGAGCTCGACCAATGAATGCAAAGCGTCACGCGTATCCAGGCGTGGCCTAATTCAAACGTATACATCAACCGGTGGTCGGTCATGCCAACTCCTTTATGCTTACCATCTGTTGGCTCCGGGGAAATACGATATGATTTGGTTATTATAAAAAAGATAAGGATAGCCCTTAACGTTTGCCACGTGATCGTCTTTGTTAATCCGAAGAAAACCGACCGAAACCCAGAAATGATTAATGTAATATTCTGTGATATATTAATATTGGAAATGTTTAACATGGGGATACAGACAAAGGAATATTCCCCCATTAATGTATATACAATGTGTTCGCGTGTGTGCTTATGAGTGTATGTGTGCGTGTGTGTGTGAGACCTAGGTTGCGTGTGTATATAATAAGCACTACGTTATAATTTCACAAGGATAGTTATAATATAAATAAATATGTATTATATATCCTGCATATTTAAATATGTTTATTAACAAATTATTATTCATATATAATATAATGTATATATATACATATATAAACTATATAATAAATTAAATATTAATTGTGATATATATTTATATAATAATGAATATTTTAATAACTAAAATATAAATGATATTTGAAATGTAAAAATTGAAATAATATTTATATATATAGTTTCAAATAGATAGAATATATAATAAAATGTAAACAAATAATATAAATCTTAATTGTAATTTACATATAAAAAAATACTAATAATTAATATATATAATAGTAAATATATATATATATATATATATATATATATATATATATATATATATACACATACATATGCACATACTTAAATAACTATAACTATAATTATACAAATACTATGAATATATTAATATAAATATAATTAATAAGTACTAATTATAATAATAAATGTTTGTTTATAAAGTCATAACTTTATAGTTATTAATTGTTATTATTATAATATAAGTTTATTCTTATATAGTGATACCAAAGCCCAAAGGGCTTTGGTGATACTATAGTACCACTATAGTATATAATACCATATATGACCTAATAGGTTTAGGAGTTTGTCAACTGTGTACAATTGTGGACTAATATATATATATATATATATATATATATATATATATATATACTATAATCATATAAATCAAATACCTACAAATATATATATTAAATACATTACTATGTTATACTTCTTTATGTATACAATGGTACTTTTAAAATGCACAAAATTATTCTCTATTTAATTACATTTTTAATTATATATCACATTTAATTACTCTATATTTAAAATTATATATCACATTTAATTATTATACATATAGTATATACTTTATATAATAGCACCCATTATTTATACTATTGATGGAACTATACTATCGATGTGTATTATATTCTTCTCATTATCATATCTATTTATAATTACGAATACGTTCGTAAAGAGAATATTCTCTTGAATATATTCTCATCGAAGTTTACTCTTATCATCGAGTACGCATAAACCACGACTAGTGTCGATTATGAGAAGTTACCTAACGAAGACACCACACATATGTCAGCTTTCGTACTCGTACTTGTTTACGAGTTAAGACGACGCGTAACGGTTAAAACCGAATAATATCGACTATATATTCTGGCGTTATGACGCGTATACCTATAACTTATTATTGCCGAGCGTTGCCGACTATAGTCGAGTATTACGTAACGTGGCGGTGTCGGCGTCGGTATAGTTCCGGTGGAGATCACGTGATGCGAGACCGTTTCATGTTTTAATTAGGACGCCGCCACCACCACTCGCTGGCTATACCGGGGTGGGGGTAGGACCGACAGACGGACGGGCGGAGAGAGACACCAAGCGGTAGGGGGGTAATGAGAAGCGCGTACTCGGGGGGGGGGCGTGTCTACGAGTACCACTAGGCGCATCGGTCAGCTGTGCACGTACGACGTATACGTATATATATACGTATACATATATATATATATATATATATATATATATATATATATTCATTGTTATGCGTAGGTGTTTCTAGAACATACTCCCAGGTGTAGCAATCAGCAGCATAATATATACACAAGGAGAGAAAGAGTATATGTGTGATAGATAGGGAGAGGGATAGAAATTCGAGAGGGATAGAGAAATTCAGAGATATATATATATAGAGATCTCTATAGAGATAAAGAGTAGATAGAGAAAGAGAGAAAAAAATAGGGATATATATATATATATATATATATATATATATATATATATATATATATATATAGATAGATAGGTATGGGCAGGTACAATGTAACTGGTACATATATATATATATATATAGAGATAGGTGCGATATGTATGTGTGAATAGGTAGGGAAAGAGAGGAACATAGAAAGCTTCGTGTATATGTGGATGCTTGTCAACTGACCACAATGGATGTAATGATGACCCATAGTAGTACACACACTCACGTGACGAATAATGCCGCCAGCGTATACGAGTGTATTATTACGTAACCACCAGCAACAGATGTATGAGTCATACAGTATGACGTAATCACCCCTAGTCGTGTAACATGTACGGTATACGTATATGTATATATATAGTATATATTTTATAAATATATAGATATATAACTATATAACTATATAACTATATAACTATATAACTATATAACTAAATATATAACTATTTATATTATATATTTTATAAATATATAGCTCATAGTGTACCTGTGGATATGTGATTGTTAATATAAGTAGCATGTTGTATATACCTAATGGTTTACCAAGAAACGTGTTTACAATTAAACTGTATAACTAATTCACTATTATAAGTGTGGTGGTGGTGTGTGTTTGCATATGTGTTTATATGTGTATACCTATATATATATATATATATATATATATATATATATATATATATATATTTGTATATATATGTAAATAATTAAAACTTAAACGTACTTCTTCATAGTATAGTTATCTATAGTTTAAAATGTAACAATAGTTATATACACTATATTACTATTTTAATACTATTATAATATAAAGTTTATATCATATTAAATATTAAATATTAAAGATTTAACTTTTTCATACATTTTTTATATTTGTTGCACCAAAAAACATATATCATACTTATATAGTATATATATATATAGCTGATGATTAATGAAATAACAACAATAATGCATTTGTTGACATACATGCATAAATATATATATGAATGACATCGGGTGATAGACAACGCATAAGGATGATAAGTGAAAGCGATAAGCTGTATTGATTCGATACCTCCTGACATATATATATATATACACATATATAGGTGAATAATTTACGTACATTACTTATACTATATCTATACTTACTATAATTGTGAGTGGCGATGTCACATTGGCATATTTAAAGAGTAATGTTAACGTGAGGGGAACAGGTAAAACAGGAGAACACCTGTCACTCAAACCGAGCGCGTGACTACTCATGCGTGTCGCCGAATTTGACACGTGACTTTTTGCCTAATGGATAATGGTATGGAGATTGATGACATGGAATCGTGTGCACTTATGCATATATAGATGCCAGCGCGTGGAGTATACGGGTACCGGCTATGTATTATTCGTAATTATAGGTACTGAGTTTAAATACGAATTCTGTCGTTGCATGCAGTTACATTGGGATTTATAATGTCTAAGCGAATATATATTAGAATATTCTAAATCAATACATATCTAATTCACGTTTATTTTTACTTTTATTTTATTAATCTTCCTTTATTTAAATGTATTTAACGGAATTAATTAATTGTTAATGTCAATATTATATTTATATTAATTTATGATACAAATATATGAA
This sequence comes from Osedax fenrisi, assembly GCA_964019155.1. Taxonomy (NCBI): domain Eukaryota; kingdom Metazoa; phylum Annelida; class Polychaeta; order Sabellida; family Siboglinidae; genus Osedax; species Osedax fenrisi. The sequence goes on along the minus strand of OZ025240.1, from coordinate 56,072,983 downwards.
ATACTATATATATGATGATGATAAGGTTTATTAGCACTTATCATAGGTGTGGCCACCCCTCGTAGGTGCATATAACAATATAGAATGAAAATAATAAATAGATAAATAAATTAGATAAATAAATAAACAAAACGATAAAATAATATAATTTATAAAAATAGTAATATTGTATGATTAAATAAGTGAATATATTACATCGATGATATGTAAGATTTGAGATGTGTAATAAAGGACGGGTGTGAATGGATTGATCTAATAGAGGCAGTGAGGGAATTCCATAAGGATGGAATCATATAACTGAAGGCGCGTTTATTGTATTTCAGGTATGAGACACGAGGGAAAATTAGGGAAATGTCGGCATTTGATCGTAAGGAAGTCAGTGGGCGTCTTAGTGTTAGTTGGGAAGTCAAATAAGGAGGAGAAATATAATATATTGCTTTATGAGCGAGTGATAGAATGTGTAGGAGGGAACGTTTTTTTTGAGGGAACCAGTTGGATATAAGTTGGGGGGAGTCGGTAATGGAATGGTCAAATCGATTTATTGAGAAAATGGTTCGTATAGATGCACGAATTATACGATTTAAAGGGGATACTGAAGTATTAGGGAGATGATATAGTTGTGAGGATCAGTAGTCAATACGAGAGAGGACGAGTGCATTTATGAGGACAGTTGTAAGAGGGCGGGTTAAGTCTTTTCTTATACGATGAATTTTGAAGAGGTGGTAGTTAGCTGATTTAGATATATTAGCTATATGGGAATTTAGGGATAGGTTAGCATCCAAAGTAATTCCAATATTTATAACAGATGATGAAGGGATGATGGGGAGACCGTCGATGATAACAGGAGGACAATAATGATAGTTAGATGGGATATTTAGGAGTGCAGATTTTGAAGAGTTAAGTAGAAGATTGTTAGATAGAAGCCATGATCTGATAGTTGATGCACATTTACATAATTGTGAGTTATCTGGTAGTACATTGGAGGAGATGGGTAGGAAGGAATATAGTTGAATATCATCAGCGTAAATGTGATAGTGTACATCTGTAAATTGACCAATAATATCATGTATAGGGAGGATGTATATTGAGAAGAGGAGGGGGCCGAGAACAGATCCCTGGGAAACACCATAATGAAGAGTACGATATTTTGTAGAGAAATTGCAAATTTTAACGGATGATGATCGATTTTAATATATTGAATGAAAACCATTTTAGTACGGTTCATCGTATACAATCATTTCTAATCTTGAGATAAGAACTGAATTGCTTAAGGAATCGAAGGCACATGAGAGGTCTAATAATATAAGTTGGCAGGAGATAGATGGAGATACTGTAGAGTATATATTGTTAAGTATTTGTTGTAGTGAAGTTTCAGTTGAGTGTCCTCGTCTAAATGCACTCTGAAATATATCATATAATTTATTTTCAGCTATAAATCTATTCAATTGTATGGCAACAATTCGTTCCAGAATTTTGCTGATAAACGGAAGTTGTGAAATGTGGCGATAGTTAGCAATTATATTAGAATTATATATATATATATATATATTAGATTCTGAGTTAATGAGGTTACCGAGATAAAGATAGTCTGAATTATTGATATTTGACTGTATATGGTTACACTAATACGTATTATATTTGAATAATATATTTTGACTGAGATGTATTTTGGTCTGGTTAAATTATATATAATATTTTATGTAAACAAACTGAAAAATCTATAAATTATTCAAATTTGTTTTTCTCTACTGTATATATAATACATGTATTATATTATATACATATATTTTACATTTGCAATAATAGAACATTAATTATTATACTTAATTTTATATTTATAAATATATGTGCAAGGAATTAACTATAGGTGCTGTATGAATACGCAGTTATATCTATTAATTAAAATTAAAATATAACCACATTAAAGTACAGAAGAATACAACTTTATGAATCATGCGTATTATGTTACTGTTTACTGTAGTTATATTTTATATATGTTTATATAATTATTTTCCGTATACACACATACATACTCATATATACAAACACAGACATGATGATGATGATGATGATGATGATTTTATATAAAAACTAATTCAATTTTAAATTATTATAGTGACAATAATATATAATAAACAATACATAAATGTAATAATTAGAACAGACAAATGTACAACGTGGCAAAAACGAATATATTTGAAGTTCAGATATCACAAACGAGGAGGTACTTCTTTAGTTTATATGTGAAGGTTGTCGTAGATGTATTGATGGTTTTGAGGGATATAGGGAGATGATTCCAAAGGAGGCTGGCGCAAACAGAATAGCGACGCTTCCCAAGTTTTTTCCGTCGAAAGGATAGTTAAGTCAGGACCGCGGTATAATTAGAGGATCGTAGGACACGTGGTGCATGCATACTGCAGTATGCAGAGATAAATTAGTCGATAAAGATAATCAGGATGTTTAGTCAGTATACTGACTATATATAGGGAGGAATATAGAACATATATACATATATACCGAAACAAACCAACATGCTTATACTGTCCATGTAATGCATATAAAAACGTTATATAGACATACGTTGTATATATAATACGGTACAAATATTACATAATCGATCCATTGTACACACACACGCTCACACGCGCACGTACACGCGCACACACACACACGCGCTTACCACACAGCGTTGTATCGCCCCGTATCCCCTATTTACCTAAGGATTACAGTGTGCCGACTACAGTACCGACTACCAGCAGACGAGCAAACACTCGTGTGTAAACGTGTGTACTCCCCCTTCTCGCGCTCTCTCACTCCTTCTCGAACGCTCTCTCTCGCCACTTCTCGCCTCTTCGCGTACACACGATACTTGTACTCGGCATTACATATATTTACTTAACCCGTGTAGGTAACCTATACTATATAAACTATATGTATAATGCGTATTATAAACCTATAGAGTTACGCTTGTATTTAAATATATAGTATATTATGTATAAATAATATATTATGGTCATAATTTTTTTAATTTCTATTATCAGTGAAAATGGGTCTATTAAAAATACCCTAACTGCCGAAATTAAGTTAAAAACGACTGCATTTTTTTTACTAAATAGATTACCTTAATATATAACTATACATGTATACATGTATACAATGTATACATTGTATTTACTATAAGATAGTGCGACAGTATTAGATAATGATAAATGAATGTTAACAAATAATTTATTACTTTATTAAAAATATATGCTATTTTATTATAATTGTTTCAACGTAATATATTTATATTTTCAAAATTAATTATATAACATTATCAATATATTATGTATATCATTTTATGAATGTACACGTATTTATCATATGGTTGACATAATGGAAGCTACGCAATGACTCATCACAAATAATTAAGAAGGACGTGTGCATCGTCGCATAGTGAATCATGTTTATGTCCTCTATGGGAGAACACCAATCACCGGGAAAGGGAATCATATATAATACATATTATGTATTTGTATAGCCTATTATGTATATATATATATATATATATATATATATATATATATATATATATATATATATATATATAATATTTATATATTGTTATTGTTATTGTTATTTTTATTTGGTGGAGTCCTTTCATCCCATCCAGGAACTTAGATGAAGTTTTCACTTATAATCATATATAGCTATAATGTCCCTTCGAAGCAGCTCTCATGTTAATGCATACATGGTTTTAACGAGTGCTGATCATTTATTTATACACAATTATATAAGATCACTTCTAAATAATATTTTAAGACCCATTTTATAAAATTAATTAATGGTCCGGACGAGGCTCGAACCCGTGTCCTATTGCTTGTGTGTCTGACGCCTTAGCCACTGAGCCACACAGACAGTTAAATTAAAGTGTATTATATACATATATAATACACATTATGTATAACTTAGGTAGACAAATTATCGTATATATTACATATTCATTGGCATATGTTTTCAATAATTCTAGATTTTTTATAAATTTAATTCACAATATAATATGTTGACTGTTATACATATGGTTGAGTTTATATATATATATATATATATATATATATATATATATATATATATATATATATATATATATATATATATTTATATATAGTCAACATATTATATCGTGAATTAAATTTATAAAAAAATCTATAATTATTGAAAACATATGCCAATGAATATGTAATGTATGCGATAATTTTTCTACCTAAGTTATACATATATAATGTGTATTATTTGTGGGATTTTTATATTATTCTTTATGTAAAAATATAATCATATATATATATATATATATATATATATATATATATATATCTATATATATATATATATATATATGACTTAATATCATATATCCAGTATTAATTCATAATTACAGTATATACATATATATATCATATAGTATATAACCATAATTCAATATTTATTATTATAACGTATATACTTGTAAATTATAATATATAAGTATTTAAGTTTATAAATTATTCATATGTAATTTCATTTTTATTCATATGCAGATTATTTACACAAGATACTAAGAACATTAACCCTAACATTAAATATTTTATATACAAACATATTCTTATACAAACATATGTTCACATGATATATAGTAATATAACTACTATTAGTAGGCCTATAATATCATATAGTGTAGGCTATATCTTTTATTTATGTTATAATATTAATTATTTCTATTTACTATATATATATATTTAAATAGTAAATTTAATTTTAATATAAATACTACTTATAATTAAATAGCTGATAATTATATATTCTTAATAATTTAAATAACATTATATTATATATAGCCCAACATTCATTATTGTAACACGTATATATAAGGACATCTAGATAATCGTTTGAAACATATTGAACACCTATATGAGGATGAGAGAACTTTTCAGATAAGTCCTTTTTACGTGATAATATTATCTAATTATTAATATATACATGTTACTACATTATAATGTGATTTAAAGTAACTGGGCAACACTATTCTAATGATCTTACACATATACCCCGTAACGTAGTATACAGTATACCTGCCACTAATATGTGTATATATACACACACACACACACATATATATATATATGTATACGTTAAACCATAGGTTTTAGTTAATAATTATATATTTTTTAAATTCAATTAATTTCACTAATGTTATCCTGTACAATAATTTGCATGCATCATGCATCATGCATATATTTACATTATTAAATATATTCATATATGAAAAAGTTAGAGATACATGTTTCAATGCTATGTTAAATAAAATACTTATTATTATTATTTGAAGAATTGTGTTTGTTTTAAATTTCTTTTTCTAGTTTAAATATTAATAAAATGTTCCTTCTAGAGGCTTGCAAATATTTTAGTATATATTCTATTGTTGTCGAGTGTAAAGATAAATAAGTAGAGTGGGTAAATATATCTATAAAAATACAGTGAAAATCACTTATATAGACATTACGGTGTAAAGTTCCAAAATGTCGTTATACATTTTTTGTCGGTATATCCGATAATGACGTGGTTAATATTTTAAAGTTACGCCTATTTAATAGAACAAAATAAATATATAATTTATAATTTATTTATATTAAATACATAATAACTCTAGTATGACAGGTAAATATTAATAGGGGAAAGTAACCGAATACGGACAGTGCCCGAATACGGACACTCTCGGTATCTCAGAAACCATAAATCCTACAAAAAAATGTTTAATGAATAAAATATTCATAATTATAAAAATAGTCTAAAAAAGTATTTTTTATTTTTTATTATTCAAAATATTTCTGATATATCCAATAAACTAATTTTTTTATTACGTTTTTAAATTTATGAAAAAAAATGTCAACTTAAAACCATCTCAAGATTATAAAAATGTATCGATATAAAATATAATACTATATTATTCAAAAATAAAGCATTCTAAAAATTGTATTTTTAATTTCTATATTTGGTGTCAAATATTCATTAAGTTATAAGCATATATCTAGAGGTGATATAAGTTCCTAATACGGACACTCTAAATGTCTTAATACGGACACCCTATAGGGACACCCTATATATAACCAATCAACGCGCAGCGTATGTACAATTCTGATTTTCATAAAAATCTCGTGCGTTATAATATTAATACAACTAATAAAGCTAATTCTAAACAAATTATTATTTAGATACTTAAATTGTATTATTAATTAAAAAATAATAAAAATAAATAAATTATTAACTAATTAAATTACAATATATTTTTTATAAAATTAATTATAAATAATGTAATTATAATTTGTCTGATTGATTCATCAATAATATATAGTTTATCTAATGGTATATAGGGTATCCGTATTATAACACAGGGTGTCCGTACTCGGACATGGGTACCGAATACGGACACCCCCGTTATCTATGGAATTAAAAGATTAAATACAATTTTAAAATTACAATAATATCTATAATCATATAATATTAATATATTGTAATTTTTTAATAAAAATAATGAGTCATAAAAAGTTAAGACCATTTATTGTTAATATTTAGTGTCCATATTAGGTTACTTTCCCCTACATATTTTAAATGCATTTACACATAAACATATGTATGCGGTATGATAATAATAATAATAATACAAATAATTGTTATTGATATTGTTATTGTTATTTAGTGGAGTCCTTTCATCCTATCCAGGAACTTAGATGAAGTTTTAACTTATAACCATATATGGCTCTAATGACCCTTCGAAGCCTCTCTCATATTAAGGCATCCGTGGTTTTAACGAGAGCCGATCATTTTTGTATACATAATTATATACCAATAATAATGTATTAATTCTTATTTATATATTAAGAAATATAGTAGGGGAGAGTAAGGTTGTATGACCATGTTTTGGTATAAATTTCTATAATTAAGGTAATAATCAATTTTTTTAAATAATTTAAATTATATTACATAGATTATCATATTATCTAACTAATGTATACGTTTTAAATATAATTAATACTTATGAGATTAAGTAATTTCAATAACTTATTTTATTTTTTAAATCACTCAGTCCCACCGAAGTGGTTAAATACGGAAATAACAATAACTATTACGACACTGATTATTACATAATATTTATTTTGAACATTTATTTAATAATAATAGTTAATTATTACAAAAATCGCAAAGTTGTTCATCTTTACACATAAGGGCAACCATTGTAAATAGTAGATACATTGGAATGCATATTCAGTGTCATAGTCAATAATGTCGGTGCATATATGCATATATAATACAAGATACAATCTAATTCTCGATTATATGAACAGTGTTCATATAACCCCGTTTTTGGTGGTTCGTTTAAACCCATTTCAAATATTGTTATTATTTAATAACATTATTATAGTTAAATATTAAATGTTTAATGAATTTTCTATAAATATCAACCTCATTATATATGAAAATAATATATATAACACTAAATTAAACGATTACTAAATATATTGAAATGGTATTAACCTTTTATGGAATTGTACTTTTATTTGTATTGCTGATAACATTTTAATTATCTATATTTAAATAATACAATGTCCGATAATGTAGCAACTATAGCCTATACTATATATACTATAGTATATAGGTGATGGTATGAGACCATTACAAAGAATACTTCTTATAAACATACGATACTTATCTCAAATAGCTCACGTAATACACCTGTTAATACAACCCCATTATCCCCTAATAGGGAATACGTTGGATTACTTATATTGTATACGATTCGACATCAATGATTGGATAATGTGTATATAATATGGTAGGTCGAGTAACAGTAATTGTGCACAATTAAAATAATCAATCGAGTTATATAGCGTATCAGTAATGTGGTTGAAGGCAGTTTCAGTAGAATATGACTTTCTGTATGCAATCTGGGAGGGCTCAAGCAAAATATTAGCTTCAAGCGGATATATTAGATGGTGGCTTACAATACGTTACATAATCTTACTGATAGTCGGAAGGTTAGATATGAGTCAAATGACGTTTTCTTCTGTATAGGTTTGCTAATAGTATATTTCAAGATTTAGCATTACTATTTATGGTTGAGTATTTTAATTAGTTGATTAATCGCAAGTTGTATGATAATTATAAGACGCATACTATAAAATATAGTATCAGATATTACTTGTATTTGAATTATATAATGTTATTAATTTTAAAATAGAAAATAAACAAAGTACTTTTAAATTTATTATATATAAATTTGTAATGGATATCTTGAATTTGATGCACCTATATATGATGTCACTCAGTTGAGTTCACATGATGTATACAGATAGCATATAGTACTGTTCATTGTAATAATGCACTGTGCTTACATACATAGTATGAATGCTCAGAGTAATTATTTATATGACCTGATAACACATACGTTAGAATAATAAATATAGGTATACCATAGATAACGAAGTGATTTCGTTATCTATGGGTATATCTATTACATATATATAGATGTTATGCAATGAATTATAACAATATACGGTTTATGTAAAATATATATATATGCTATATTTATAATAATGTTATTATATAGAATTTTATAAAATGAATATGCATTTCTCTATCATATATGACATTTCTAAAATATTCTATAGCATATTTTATTTATATATAGTTTATTGACTACAAAAACACTGTGTGGTTATAGGCGTCGTTAGATAATAAAAAACATAAACAAAAATAAATAGAAAACGAATAATAAAATAGAACGAATACAATGACTTAAAATGGACATACAGTTTACGTTTAAACAATGACATTGATGTTACAAACGAATATAAAGGAAGAGAATTCCAGCTTTTCGGAGCAATAACCGAGAAATCTGATTCAGAGAATGCCAACGATGTAGATTATTGCACCAATTTCATGATGTAGCACTTCCGACTGGATATGTTCAACTCTGAATATTATTGTATTGAGCTAAATATTCAGGAAATCTACGGTGTATAGCCTTATGTGTAATACACAATAGCCTATGTATACTAATATATCTAAACTTGAGCCACCCTGATGCTCTCATCAAATCAGATATATATATATATATATATATATATATATATATATATATATATATATATCTATATATATATATATATATATATATCTATAGAACCAATTGAAGCAAAGTTTAGTTTATATAATATAGTATTTAGTCATATATACATATAGTATATATATATATATATATACAAGTCGTTAAGCGATCTCAATACCAAATATTACATCGATATTAATAGTTATAACAATATATTGCCGAATTCTCGTTATAAACAGATTTTCTTATACCTGATTGAGCTTTCGATACAAATGGGTGAATATTCATAACATTTGTCAACAAATGTCGCTATATACGAATCGTCATTATATGTAGCAGATGATATAAATGGCTTAAACTCTATAGTATTTAAAATTATATTTTATAAATATAATTAGAATATACTCTATATACATTATATGATAATCATATATATATATATATAATGTGTTTTCAGGTTATCTATAAGAGCTAATTTTATATTCAGTAGAAAAAACTGTCTTAAATAAACTATATTCTGATCGCAAGACAGACTAACGATACTGTATTGACACATACACTTCAACAGTACTACTACTACTACTACTACTACTACTACTACTACTACTACTACTACTACTACTACTACTACTACTACTACTACTACTACTACTACTACTACTACTACTACTACTACTACTACTACTACTACTACTACTACTACTACTACTACTACTACTACTACTACTACTACTACTACTACTACTACTACTACTACTACTACTACTACTACTACTACTACTACTACTACTACTACTACTACTACTACTACTACTACTACTACTACTACTACTACTACTACTACTACTACTACTACTACTACTACTACTTCACTTCCTGTTTATCATTATTCTGCTAAACATCAATTTAAATTCAAATTAATTTAGCCTGCCTAATCCGATATTCAGATAAGTCATCCACGAATATAATATAATCATCACACCTATAAACATATAACACACATTATTTACTCATTAATTATTTTTTTCATTCACTACTTTTTGGTTTATTTCAACTTTATATCATTCATATTTAAAAATTTCTCAAAATCACTGGAGCATAACATTTCCATTATATTGTTGTTTACATTTTTATTTGTTCTATTATTTCAATTCATAATCTCTATTCATACCATCATTGCACTATTATTATATTCTTACATTATTCATATACATTATATATATACATTCATATACATTATATACATTCACATACATTCATATACATTCATACACATTAATATACATTCATATACACTCATATACATTTTTGTTTATCTTACACTGTATATAGTATTACTTTATGTGTGTATCATTCAGTACATGTATATTAGCATACACTGATTTATAAACATACATCAATTAATATATAATACCTAACCATGGATAACAAATTATGTGTTCACTGTAATAAAGTTAATGAACATGATAAATATGTCACATGTATATGCGATATCATTGTGCATTATGAGTGTCTTCACCCTTATGGTAGTACACCTAATGCATGGGTATCTAGCAACCCTGTAATCAAGCATGTTACATCAATACTTGAGTCACCATCTTTCTTATTTAGATGTAATACATGCATTGGTAACTCTATTCAACCAAGTTGCCCTCTACCTTTAAATACATTTAAAGGTGAAATAAACAATATCGAATCCTCCACAAAGGATATCCTTATCCGTCTTGATAAACAAGATAAGATATTAAATAATATATGTAAACTAGTAAATAATACCAGTACGATATATAAACACATAATACCACCTACATTCACCCCTACAATACCCTATAACCCCCCAAAACAACACTTTCCACCACCTACTCATCCTTTAAATATATCATACTCTTCAGCTGTACGACAAAGCCCATACATGCCCATAAACAAAGTTAATACTACTATACCTGTAATTAATACTACTCCATCTAATTCTCTTGTTATTGAACATCTGAATGAAGATGAAAGAAATATTAACTTCGTATATAAAATACTTTCATATTTAAATATGTCTAAAAACTCTCTGACCTCATACAAATTTATAAACTCAATATGTGTAATATACTTCAACTCACCTAACTCTCTATACACATTTCATTCCAATGTGAACCATATTAAAAAAGACCCCCGATTCTCCCATCTTTATATACGAGAACAACGCTCAGGCAATGAAATATTCAGAGGTAGAGTTATATATCATGCCATAAAAGAAAGTTTAACACCAACTGGCACTAGGTGCACCTATAATAATTATAATAATACATTTGAGCTACGTCAAACTAAGAACTCAAAAATAGATTGGTCCTGTAATCCCATAAATATTACAGAATATGATTTCAAAACATGGAAGACTTCTTATGAAGTATATATACAGACCAAACATAATACAAATAAAATTGACTTAGTCAATGACCAACACACACAATGACATATAACCACCCATGACAACCACATCAGATCAATATCCTCGACCTTCACCATTCCTACCAGTATCATTCACCAATCTCATTCATCCTCACTACACATCATAAACCAACCCTGTCCCTTACCTACCATCTCCAATATAAATATGTCCTCTGCACCATATAAAATTCCACACTTATCCAATATTAAGGCCGCAACACTTAATGTTTGCTCTATCAGAAATAAAGCTGATCTTATAATCGAATTATTTACTGATCTTAACTTAGATATTATGTGTATTACAGAAACATGGCTTAATCTTAATGATACCCCCATAATTGCCACATTAAACACAAATACATTAAGCTTCGTTCACCTTCCAAGACCTAGTTCCCACTTTGGTGGAGGATTAGGTGTATTATATAACAAGTGTATTAAGCTAATAAGCTATAAAGACCTTTCTCTTGAACATTCCGAGGCTTTTTCATGCACATTTCATCCCAATAACTCACTTCCACTTACAATAATAACCATCTACCGATCACCGCATCAATCTATTCCTCATTTTATTGAAGAACTCGATACTCTACTTTACGCATTAACTCCTAAAACAATTCTAACCGGTGATTTTAATATTCCTATCACCTCTACTTCACATAATTCTCGACATCTCTACGATATACTTGAATCACACAATTTGTCCCAAAAAGTCACTACCCCTACACATACAGCAAACAATATTCTTGATCTTGTTATATCAAATAAATCATCTGATATAATTTCCAACACTGTAACTCATAACCTTATAACTGACCACTACATTGTCCTTTTTAATATCCATGTCCCTAAGCCAACCCGCCTATCAAAAACTATTAAAATTAGAAATATTGCTAAAATTGATATTTCAAAATTTATGGAAGACTTTATTAATAATATTTACATTTGTGGTAACAACAAAACTTTATCCCATTTTGACTATATTCTTTCCTCTACTCTTGATGTTCATGCACCTATTAAACAAAAGTCGATTATAGTACGTGATAACTCAAAATGGTTTAATAATAATCTTGTCACCGAAAAACGAAAACTACGAAAAGCCGAAAAATGCTGGCGTAGATCTAAATCTACTACCGACTTTGACATATTTTTACTATGCAGACAGCAATATCGTAGTTTACTCAAAACAACGAAAGAAAATTATTATACTGATCTACTTACTAACGCAGGAAAAGACTATAAGAAAATATTTAAAATATCCAATACACTACTAGGGCGCCTTAATCGACGTATTCTTCCAGATACTTCTATATTAGATAATATTAATAACTTTGATATATTCTTTACCGCTAAAGTAAATGACATTATTACATCTCTTCCCTCCCCTTCAACCATCCCTCCATATTCTCTTTCATTACTGAACCTTCCATCTACTTCGCTGGTTGAGAAGCTTCTCCTGTCTGTGAAATCAACATGTTCCCTTGACCCCATTCCTGTCACCCTCTTACATAAGCTGATACCTTATATTGTTATGTACTATAAGGAAATAATCGAAGAATCAATTATATCTGGCTCAGTACCTTCGTGTATGAAGTTAGCTAATGTTACTCCTACTATTAAAAAACCTGACTTGGATAAATCACTGCTCGCGAGCTACCGGCCGATATCACATCTCTCGTATATTTCTAAAGTACTTGAAAGAGTTGTAGCTATTCAACTTAATGACTATATACTCAGTAACAAAATCCTCAATAAATTTCAGAGTGCTTATACTAAAAAGAAAAATACCGAAACAGCTCTTGTCTATATTATTAATTCCCTTCAGCGTGCATCCTTTAATAAACATAGCTCTGTGATCATACTATTAGATCTTTCAGCAGCATTCGATACCTTAGATCATAGCACTTTAATGTTAAGACTTCAGTCTATAGGTATAAATGGAACCGCTCTTGAATGGTTCAAATCATATCTTCAAAATAGATATTTTTCTATTCAGATTGATTCTCTGACATCCACACCTCGGTCAATCCATCATGGTGTACCGCAGGGATCTGTTCTCGGACCAATACTCTTCAATATATACATGATCCCAATATTTGATATTTTTAATAAATATCCAAATATTGGCTACCATTCCTATGCAGATGACCTACAAGTATATATGATTTTAAAAGACCCTACTAAAGATATACCTATACTCAACAACTGCCTTGAGGATATACGAACATGGCTAAACTCAAACTCTCTCTCACTGAATAGCTCAAAAACCATTGCACTCCATATTTCTTTATCAAATAAGTCCACTATTCCAAATATATATATTGGTAATGATTGTATACCTTACTCCAGATCAGCCCGTAATCTAGGAATTATATTAGACACCACATTATCATTTACACATCAGATCTCCAATATAATTAAATCAGTAAATTTTATATTATACACTATACAAATTATTAGACTTTCAATATCCACTGAAATTGCTAAACTACTTATAACATCTCTTATTCTACCTAAATTAGATTACTGTAATTCGATTATTAATGGTATACCGGATTATTTACTACATAAACTACAACTTTTGCAAAATTCAGCAGTCAGACTCATATACAATATAAATAAATTCTCTAGAACACACATATCACCTTACATGAAAATATTACACTGGCTCCCAATTAAATACAGAATAATATATAAAATATGTATGCTAACCCATCATGCCACTCATCACAGCCAACCTGACTACTTACATACTCTACTTACTCCCTATACATCATCACGCCCAATACGACTTTGCCTCAAGTATACTCTAGTCATACCAGATTTGCGTAATGTATCCATAAAACAAAAGAGAGCCTTCTCAATATCTGCACCTATAGCCTGGAATAGACTTCCTTATAACATTCGTTCTATTCAATCAACCATGTTATTCAAAAATAAGCTTAAGACATATCTTTTCTCTTTGGCTTATCCTAATAACAACTAGTCAACATTTAATGCACGGCCGAAAATTTCTGATGAAGTTGATGGCAGTGCCTAAAACATTAGGTTACAGGTTACAGGTTACTACTACTACTACTACTACTACTACTACTACTACTACTACTACTACTACTACTACTACTACTACTACTACTACTACTACTACTACTACTACTACTACTACTACTACTACTACTACTACTACTACTACTACTACTACTACTACTACTACTACTACTACTACTACTACTACTACTACTACTACTACTACTACTACTACTACTACTACTACTACTACTACTACTACTACTACTACTACTACTACTACTACTACTACTACTACTACTACTACTACTACTACTACTACTACTACTACTACTACTACTACTACTACTACTACTACTACTACTACTACTACTACTACTACTACTACTACTACTACTACTACTACTACTACTACTACTACTACTACTACTACTACTACTACTACTACTACTACTACTACTACTACTACTACTACTACTACTACTACTACTACTACTACTACTACTACTACTACTACTACTACTACTACTACTACTACTACTACTACTACTACTACTACTACTACTACTACTACTACTACTACTACTACTACTACTACTACTACTACTACTACTACTACTACTACTACTACTACTACTACTACTACTACTACTACTACTACTACTACTACTACTACTACTACTACTACTACTACTACTACTACTACTACTACTACTACTACTACTACTACTACTACTACTACTACTACTACTACTACTACTACTACTACTACTACTACTACTACTACTACTACTACTACTACTACTACTACTACTACTACTACTACTACTACTACTACTACTACTACTACTACTACTACTACTACTACTACTACTACTACTACTACTACTACTACTACTACTACTACTACTACTACTACTACTACTACTACTACTACTACTACTACTACTACTACTACTACTACTACTACTACTACTACTACTACTACTACTACTACTACTACTACTACTACTACTACTACTACTACTACTACTACTACTACTACTACTACTACTACTACTACTACTACTACTACTACTACTACTACTACTACTATTACTACTACTATTGACCACTACTACTACTACTACTACTACTACTACTACTACTACTACTACTAATACTACTACTACTACTACTACTACTACTACTACTACTACTACTACTACTACTACTACTACTACTACTACTACTACTACTACTACTACTACTACTACTACTACTACTACTACTACTACTACTACTACTACTACTACTACTACTACTACTACTACTACTACTACTACTACTACTACTACTACTACTACTACTACTACTACTACTACTACTACTACTACTACTACTACTACTACTACTACTACTACTACTACTACTACTACTACTACTACTACTACTACTACTACTACTACTACTACTACTACTACTACTACTACTACTACTACTACTACTACTACTACTACTACTACTACTACTACTACTACTACTACTACTACTACTACTACTACTACTACTACTACTACTACTACTACTACTACTACTACTACTACTACTACTACTACTACTACTACTACTACTACTACTACTACTACTACTACTACTACTACTACTACTACTACTACTACTACTACTACTACTACTACTACTACTACTACTATTACTACTACTACCAATACGCCTATGACTAATTCATATGTTATATTTAATATTAAATATTCTATAAAAAATAAGGCTTATGCTTTATAATGTATATAACATAACTTATTAAACATACAACATAAAGATAGTGTAATACATAACCACCTGTATATACATATAGGTTATCCATTCTCCTAAACATACTATAGTATACTATAGTATAGCATCTGTATACCGATAAGTAAACTATAAATACCAAATAAATAAATGTGTAAATATTCAACAGCTTATAATGTTTAATATACTATAGTAGTATATTATAGAGTATAAATATATAAATATATAATTCCATACACCTATTAATATTCTGTGAATATATCACTATTTATTTTAACTAATTTATCTAACTATAAATCATCAACTTTTTATTTAATAATTTCTTAATAATATATATTTAATAACTGTTGTCAATATTGTTGTTGATAATATGTATACATGTTATATATATATATATATATATATATATATATATATATATATATATCTATCTTACGATATATCTTTGATATCATATGTATTATATCCATAATTAACTAAATAGTTAACTAACCTACTAAATAACTAACTGCTATAGTATAATGTATACATTGATATAATATAACTATATATGTTTTCCGACTAGATATTGCAACGTCAGCAATGACGAGGCTTACTATGATATGGGCTAGCACGATTATCAGATCATAGTTGAAATTAAATATTCACAAGTCAATGATCCTATATGATTAGTTATATTAGGTAAAACTAGTATATGTACGTCAAACTTGTACAATGAATGTTAAAGTTGAGGAAATTATCAAAGCGTCCAAAAATAAAACATTTATAAGAATAATTGGAATAACATATCGCCGAGAAAAATAAATAATTCTCTTTAAGAAAATCTTGTCGGTTAGTTGGTTTGTAAATTTGATATTTTTAAGGTGCAAGAGCTCTAGGATGACCGTGAAAGAACCAGATACCATTTACATCGATTTTTACACTAAACTGTTCTATAGATCTATATAAGGATCTAGAAATATCTAGAAAGATCTAGAAAGAAACATGTGAACTCCTGGACATCGTTACGGATAGAGGCGACGGTAGATGAGTTGTTGTTGAAGCTAATGCTAAGATTACCTCCACAATACACGAGTTACGGGACTAAAAGTAGGTCATATATTAAAGTGTTTCAACATATACACACATAAAATATATATATATATATACAGTATATAATATACTATGGTAGAATAATTTCTATAATAAAAGGTTGCATAATAATTGTGTTCATTCTGTTAACTAATTAAATAATAGTTTATTGTTTAGTCGTCCTTTTATAAATGTAAAATAAGTTCATGGCGCACTTAACCTTCTTATTTCCTTGGTTCAAACTTATATTGTTAATAGTTTATACTGGATTAATAATGATAGAATAACTATTTACCATGGTATATAAATGATATACTTATAAGTTGGAGTATTATACTATACTAGTATACTAGTACAGGTATATACTATACTATAGATCAATGCATTATATGTTCAGATAGTGATATGCTATTATATAGATAACAAGTAGGAGTTGATTATAAACCTAGTTGATTATAAAACTACTGTTAACCTCGTTCAACTAGATGTATAGGAATATCGCCATACATTGTTATCACTGATAACGTATCAGCTAGTTTAAATAATACTAATATATATATATATATATATATATATATATATATATATATATAGAAAGAAAGTATAAATCAACTACGTAATATTGAAATGATATAATGACATATAATTATATAATATAATACATCTAAATACTGTAAAAAATATGTCAATTATAAACATAAATAAAAAATTGAATCAATCAAATAAAAATGACTAGGTTACATCGATAAGCTGTCTATGTTATTATTTATATCCTATATTGAATGTTAGTTTTTTTTATAATAAAGTATTAACTATTCAAATTTCAAGTGTGGTTAAAAACACCATTAACATAAACATAAATATATAATATACTATATGTTATTTAAATGTTTATAACATTATTTTAAAATTGTATTTAAATAATTTAAAAACTAAATAATATAAATTTATAAAATATTCATTAATAAAATAACAAAAACTTAAACATATATACTCATATATTAGTAAATTTCACACTTCATATTCATAATGGTTGAACCTGTAACTGGACTTATCATATTCTTTGCAGTTATTATGACATTTATGGTAGTGTCATTAACAGCCAAGTTAGATTACTCATATATATATATATATATATATATAATAGGACTTATAATACTATTTAGAAGTGATATCACTTATATATATATATAATATTATATATATATATTTATGTATATTACGAAATCAAAGTAAATATTTCTAATATATAAAAAATCAATAGGATAGTTTGGTTTTACATGATATACATATCTATTTAGTGGGCAATTGATAACTTATATTGACTTTAATCGTATAGAACAATAAAAAATTGTTGTATTAACAAAATGTTAAACCTAAATCTATTCCACTGGCGATATATAGTAGAATACTACTGCCAGAAGTAGAAGGGGTTCATTATTAATTACATTACGTAATATATTTGATTTAAAATATTTGGTAGATATAGCAGTATTAGTTGTATTATTGTAATGTCATATATTTATGTTTTATTTATAATTTATAAATGTTCTGAAGAATATAACATTTTATTAGTTATAAATAGGATATATTTATAATATTATATTATATATTATATTAATTAATAATATTATATTATATTAATATTATATTTATAATATATATTATATAGCTATTTATAATATAGCGATAGGAAGGTAGGAGATTGATAAAATTTAAATCAGTTAAAATCTACAAATTGATAACATCTAATTTTCCATTTGAACATATTTATTGTATTTAATTAAACTCCATAGATACATATTATAGTAGGGGAAGGAAGGGTGTTGTGGAAAGGAGGGAGTTGTGGAGAATGCAAATAACTTTTTAATTATAACAGATAGGAAAAAATGTTGTATATATATTATTAGCAGTATGGCAAGCTCCGTTTTTTTAGAAAAAAAATAAAAACTAATCAATTAAAAAATATTTAACTAATTAAAAAACAGTACTTTTTGATAAAAAAAACGTAACTTTAAGCTGTTATATCTACGAAAATAATTGAAATATATAGATAATTTTGATAGTATATTGTAATCATAAATATCGTTATCAATATACATTTTAAAAGTTAATTATTATTAACATTTATTTTCATTATATATGCACTTTAAGAAGGATATAATATTAATGATTTTTACATAAAAGTCGGGTGTTGTGGAGAGCTTTTATCCAATCAGCGTCGTTGATTTTGTTTTAAAGTAGATATATATTTTAGACAATAGGGGGAAATACTTGTTATATTTTATATTTTATATACACTATTTTACTAGTATCATCTTATTATATATCGAATATTTAATTACATCGTAGTGTCTCAAGCAATTTGCATATATATAAATACATAATTATAAACATAATAAATATATTTTATAATTTAAATATTACTATTAAATATAATTAACATAAAATGAACATAATTATAGTGATAGGTATTAATAATACAAATATATATATATATATATATATATATACCGTTTATAATATATACTAAGTATATTATACTTAATGGTGAATATATACATATACCGTTTATAATATATACTAAGTATATTATACTTAATGGTGAATATATACATATATATGCCTATTATATTAATTAGTATAATATTAATTAGTATCATAGTAATTAATAAAAATATGAATTAGTTTACTAATTAATATTATATTAATATTAATATTAATTAGTATAATATTATAATTAATGATTATTTAATTAATAGTATACTAATTAATATTATACTAATTAATATTTTACTAATTACTATTTTACAAATTTATATTATACTAATTAATAGTATTATAATTAATATTATACTAATTAATATTATTCTACTTACTATTAATGTATACTAATTTATATTTAACTAATTAATATTATTCTAATTACTATTATGTTATACTAATTTATATTTAACTAATTAATAGTTTAATTAATATTATACTAATTTATATTATAATTGAGTCTACGAATAGATTTCTATTTATTTAGCCTATAGCCTATATATATACATTTTATGGTAACTATATTTTTTTAACTGTTCAATAAAACTTTGTAATGTAAAGTAGGTTATGAGATATAGGTTACGACCATCGACCGCCTCGAAATCGAATTCTACATTCTTTTGTAGAAAAGTTGTTCCAACAGTAACATTATGGATAAATATAATATTTCCGGAAAGTAGTAGTGGGATATATCTTAATATATAAAGTTGATTTTATTACACACATAATTATTGATTATAATTGTTCTATATATGATATTACTGAGACTTGGCTAACTAATAATTATTCTTCTATAGCAGTGGTTCCCAAACTTTTTTCATCATGACACTTTTTTTGATAATTCTTAATTTAAAAATATTTTTACTTAATGACAAATTTATTTTTTTATTAATAGACTATTTATATATGATTAATATTTTTATAAATTGTTTCATGACCCAACAACAAAAACCCAATGACCAAATAGGTTGGGAACCACTGTTAGCATCTCAACTGGTTTCAAATTATTGATTTCTAATAAGTATGCAGAAAAGTGTGGTGTAGACTTGCTCCATTATTATCATCTGAACTTAAGCTTATTTCATCATATTCTATAATTAATTATAATTAATTTAAGAAATGTTTAAATAATAAAATATAAATAAATTCTATAATTAATTTAAGAAATGTTTAAATAATAAAATATAAATAATATATTTAATGTTGTATTTACTGATGTATGAATTTCATATATAATGTTATTGATTATTTAAATATATAATAAATAAATGTAAATAATGTTCCATATAAATGTATTATATACATAAATCATATATTATAAATATATCTATGTCAACGCATAGCTCATGACATAATATTTTGCATTCGTTGCATTGAACAGAAGACTCAGTATCGTCGTCTATGGATTCCGAGTATATGATAACCCTTCTTATTACCTAATGGAAAAACTGTATTAATAGTAACAAATATTATTAATTTTATATTTTAATATTAATTTAAATGCAAAAACATGAAAGCCTATAATACAATATTAATAGATACACATTTTTGATAGATATATATATATAACTCAGAAGATGTAGCGAACTACTGGGTAGAAAAAAAGCAAGGCTTATCTAGTTCTACCCTGTTAATTATTCGAGAATGGAAAATAATTATACAAATATATATGATAAAAAATAATAGGCAATTTGATAAATTTTTACAAAACTAAAAAAAAATAACTAAAAGGATGCAATCTTATTTGATAAAATAATATAAATAAAATAATGAGTTATTCAATAAAACAACGATATTGTCATATCAATATATTATTTCCATAAAATATATATGAATATACATATACATATATATACACATATACACACATACGTACATTAATACACGCATATACAAATGCACACACACAAATACATATACATACATATAGGTTCACCCATACACACATACCTACATAAACAAAAATATACATATACAAATATAAATTTAGAATAATATATATATATATATATATATATATATATATATATATATATATATATATATATCAGGGTTGGATTAAAATCGGATTTAAAAAAAAAATCTATTTTTTTGATTTGAATCAGATATTTGAATTTTATTAACATTTTGAAATAATTACAAATAATTTTAAAATTAAATATTGTTATAGACTGCATAACTTTCATTACTTTATCATACTTATTGTATTTACTCTTATTACCATTAGTGGTTGATGTTTTTTATAATATTTCTTCTCAGGATATTGCTTACTTCCAATATATTTATCAGATTTATTATTCTATTTATTATTTTATAGATGTCTACTGATTATTTATAAGAATAAAGAATACATTGTATATTCAATTATTAAATACATTTAATATAGGATTTTAGAATATTTATAATAATATTATATATTATAAAATAATAGAAATATATATATCTAAAGTGAAAATATTACATTTATAAATTTAATATAGGATTTTAGAATATTTATAATAATATTATATATTATAAAATAATAGAAATATATATATCTAAAGTGAAAATATTACAATCATATTTTAATTATATATTTAATTATATAATTTAAATTATAATTCAAAATAATATTAATAATATTAATAACACTGCTTTGATCTAATTTATTTAGATTGTAATGATAAATCATCATTGATATAAATATATAAAACTATATATTTATAATAATATTAAATAATATAATAATAATAACACATAATTAGAATATATATTTATACAATAGATCAAAGGTATCTCAGCAATTTGTCAAAATATTATATTAAAATTAATATTATAATGTATTAATTTTTATTGAAAACAAATTCATTAATTAATAGAAATTTAAGATAGTAAAATAGATTATCAATGTAATTTATAAAATAAATAATATTTATGAATACTCTTAAAAAATATTAAAAAATATTTATCAAACTATATCAAACAATATCTATATTATATTATTGATATTATTTTGATATTAATAAATATTATTAGAGATAGATATCCATACACACACACGAAAATATATACATACATACACTCATATACACTCACATAAACACATATAAACATATACATACAAACACACACACACATACACATACATATATGTATATATATATATATATATATATATATATATATATATATATATATATATATATATATATATACACACATACACACATATACACATATACATACATACACTAACACACACACACACACACACACACACACACACACACACATACATACACAATGTGTATTACACATATACACATACATATTTATACATACATTATAGTATATATAATAATAATAATAATATCAGAGTATACTACTCTATATATCTATAGATACAGAAGCAAGAATAGCTTATCGAGGTACGTTTAGAGTAAAGTTTCTATGATAAAATACAAATATAAAATAAACATATATATAAAACAACAATTATCAAATTTTTAAAAAAAATAACAATACAATAAAATTAATTATAATAATATTAATTTTTTAAAATAATAATAACATTTAGAAAGACTATTTTAATTTTTTTTTTGTTTTTTTTTGTTTTTTGCTATTTTTTTTTGGATTTTTTTTTGGATTTTTTTTTGGTTTTTTTTTAAATAATAATAATAATATATAATTAGTGTAAAACTTTTATAAATAAATAATATTTTTGAATAACAATATCAAATACAAATAAAAAACGAAACTTTAGCTCAAACTCATAATGTTTAAATAATAAAAAATTAAATTATAAAAATATATATATATAATAACCAATGTCATGAGTACAGCAGGATGGTTTGTAGTGTGATATTGTTACCTGCTATCTGTAGATATAAGTAATTATTATTATTATTATTATTATTATTATTATTATTATTATTATTATAATTATAGGTTGGTCTGCATATTATATAATAACCCATATATTAGTATACTATAGAATTATATAAAAAATATTTGTTACCAATTATTAATTAATTTAATATCAGAAAAATATTCCATATTTATGAATTTATTATTTATATGCTATTTTATTTATTATTATATAAATAATATTTTATTAATGTAATAATAATAATAATAATTTAATAATAGTAATTTTAATGTAACACATAAACTTTAAAATTATTTATAATTAATAAATATTATATAAAATATATTATACTAATGAAAATTATTATTCTCAAAAATTAAATTTAAAGATACATGTAGTTTAATAAAAAACAAATATATGACATGAACCAATAATTTTATAAGAAAAAATAAATGACAAAAATAATGATAGTTGGTACTTGCCATAATGTGCATTGCTATTGAATATAACAATTCATGGTACATATTTATATATAAATTATAGTATATACTTATAGTATATATAACCTCTTTCATGATGAGTAGAGCTTTAGAGAGTACTAGATGACTATTCTTTGAATCAGGATATCTGTAGTAATATCATGGAGTCTCCCTGGTAATATTTAATTATTATATATATTAGCCAATACACATATTAACATATGCAATGATATTACATAATATCATAGAATAATAGCCATAAAAGATAACAATAATTGAGTATAAATTTAATTCAGTATTATTATATAATATACTCATAATTAGCATAATATGATATATGACCTAGTTTACATAGTGCACAAGGCTGTTATTACACAGCTATATATGTAATTCAGGGAAAAAGAAACCATATTAAATATATATATAAATATCCATACACACACAAACATATATATACACACAAAACATACATACACACATACACTCATATATATATATATATATATATATATATATATATATATATACATACAAACACACACACACACACACACACACACACACACACACACACACACACACACACACACACACACACACACACACACACACATACACACATACTTAATTTCTTATCGCCAAACATTGATGTTCGTAATATTATCGTGCGAATTATATATATATAATATTATATATATATATAATGTATACATTCGCTATTTTTATCTATATGTGATATATATTGTTAGATCCACATTATAGAATTATAATTATTAATGATGTGCTTAAAATAAATACTTAAACAACAACACAACAACACACACACACATACACACACACGCACGCACGCACGCACGCACACACACACACACTAGGCGGCCGGGGCCCGGCTTCGCCCATGATCGCGCGTAACGTTCACTTAATGATGTAATGTACTCGGGAGGTGATGTAATGTACTCGGGAAGTGATGCAGCTAAAAAAAACCACCAATATTAAAACTTAATCCAATCTAACCACAACTATGAAAATAACTATATAAATAAAAATGCTTTTATATGCTCACTCGGGAAGTGATGCAGCTAAAAAAAACCTCCATAAATTAAAACTTAACACAACCTAACCACAACAGTGAAAATAACAATATAAATAAATATGCTTTTATAGGCTCACTCGGGAAGTAATGCAGCTTAAAAAAACCTAAAAAAATAAAAACTTAACCCAACCTAACCACAACCGTGAAAAGCTACTTTTATAGGCTCACTCGAGAAGTAATGTAGCTAAAAAAAACCTCCAACAATTTAAAATCAACCCAACCTAACCACAACATTGAAAATATACTTTTATAGGCTCACTCGGGAAGTAATGCAGCTAAAAAAACCTACCAAAATTAAAACTTAACCCAACCTAACCACAACCGTGAAAAGCTACTTGTATAGGCAAACTCTGGAAGTAATGCAGCTAAAAAAAACCTACCAAAATTAAAATTAACCCAACCTAACCATAACTGTGAAAATAACAATATAAATAAATATGCTTTTATAAGCTCACTCGGGAAGTAATGCAGCTAAAAAAAACCTTCAAAAATTAAAAATTATCCCAACCTAACCACAACTGTTAAAATAACAATATAAATAAATATGATTGTATAAGCTCACTCGGGAAGTAATGCAGCTAAAAAAACCTACACAAATTAAAACTTAATCCAACCTAACCACAACTGTGCAAATATGCTGTTATAGGCTCACTCGTGAAGTAATGCAGCTTAAAAAACCACCAAAAATTTAAACTTAACCCAACCTAACCACAACTGTGAAAATAACAATATAAATAAATATACTTTTATAGGCTCACTCGGGAAGTAATGCAGCTAAAAAAAACCTCCGAAAATTTAAACTTAACCCAACCTTACCACAACTGTGAAAATAAAAATATAAATAAATATACCTTTATAGGCTCACTCGAGAAGTAATGTAGCTAATACAAACCTACACAAATTAAAACTTATCCCAACCTAACCACAACCGTGAAAAGCTACTTTTATAGGCAAACTCTGGAAGTAATGCAGCTAAAAAAAACCTACCAAAATTAAAACTTAACCCAACGTAACCAAAACTGTGAAAATAAAAATATAAATAAATATACTTTTATAGGTTCACTCGGGAAGTAATGCATCTAAAAAAACCTACACAAATTAAAACTTAACACAACCTAACCACAACCGTGCCATATACTTTTATAAGCTCACTCGGGAAGTAATGCAGCTAAAAAAAACCTCCAAAAATTTAAACTTAACCCAACCTAACCTCAACTGTGAAAATAACAATATAAATAAATATGCTTTTATAGGTTCACTCAGGAAGTAATGCAGCTAAAAAAAATCTACCAAAATTAAAACTTAACCCAACCTAACCACAACATTGAAAATATACTTTTATAGGCTCACTCGGGAAGTAATGCAGCTAAAAAAACCTACCAAAATTAAAACTTAACCCAACCTAACCACAACCGTGAAAAGCTACTTGTATAGGCAAACTCTGGAAGTAATGCAGCAAAAAAAACCTACCAAAATTAAAATTAACCCAACCTAACCATAACTGTGAAAATAACAATATAAATAATTATGATTTTATAGGGATCACTCGGGAAGTAATGCAGCTAAAAAAACCACCAATATTAAAATTTAATCCAATCTAACCATAACAGTGAAAGTATACTTTTATAGGCAAACTCAGGTAGTAATGCAGCTAAAAAATACCTACAAAAATTTAAACTTAACCCAACCTAACCACAACTGTGAAAATAACAATATAAATAAATATGATTTTATAGGCTCACTCGAGAAGTAATGCAGCTAAAAAAACATCCAAAAATTAAAACTTAACCCAACCTAACCATAACCGTGACAATATACTTTTATAGGATCACTCGGGAAGTAATGCAGCTAAAAAAAACCTACCAATATTAAAACTTAACCCAACCTAACCACAACAGTGAAAATATACTTGTATAGGCTCACATGGGAAGTAATGCAACTAAAAAAAACCTCCACAAATTAAAACTTAACCCAACCTAACCACAACAGTGAAAATATACTATTATAGGCTCACTCGGGAAGTAATGCAGCTAAAAAAAACCTTCAAAAATTAAAACTTAACCCAACCTAACCACAACCGTGACAATATACTTTTATAGGCTCACTCGGGAAGTAATGCAGCTAAAAAAACCTACACAAATTAAAACTTAATCCAACCTAATCACAACTGTTAAAATAACAATATAAATTAATATGCTTTTATAGGATCACTCGGGAAGTAATGCAGCTAAAAAAAACCTACCAAAATTAAAACTTAACCCATCCTAACCTCAACTGTGAAAATAACAATATAAATAAATATGCAGTTATAGTCTCACTCGGGAAGTAATGTAGCTAAAAAAAACTTACCAATATTAAAATTAACCCAACCTAATCACAACATTGAAAATAACTAACACTCACAATATCAATGAACACAAACACACACATATCACTATACTTTTAAAGGTGCAATCGGTATGTAATACATATATAATTATAGAATAGATTTTAGAATAAATATTTTTTTATAAATCTATATTTTTTTCTTTAACATATATGATGACATTTGGCGAAATATTAAAACAGAGATGGAAACCCTATTATTCATATTTTCATGATTTTTCTCATTTTATTACATGTATTTTCGTACTCCTAATCTGATGAATCCATAATTTATACGAAAATATTACCGGAAATAGGTCAAATAGACTACTCTAAAATCATGTATTTTTCACTATTTCAGCCGTAGCTCGAAGTATATTAAACATAAGAAGTCACAATTTATCAAAGTATATTCTATTTTAATTATATATTTAATAAAGTTAAAATTATTGAAATCGAATAATTATTGTAGATTTTGATTTTTTACATAACCGTATCGTATCACCTATCACCTATGTTTAATAATTTATGTTTACATGGCGTAGATAGGAAATAATTAATATTTACTCGATTTTACATATTATTGAACTTTTTCTTAATAATACGGGTAAATAAATTGCGATGCAACAATTTTTATTCAGATATTCAAACCGGAAGTACGATTTCGTAAATCTACGTAATGTATTCTAAATTAAAGAAACTCATTTTTATGAAATTATTTACGATAAAATTCTCCACGATAAAGTTTGTTATTAAAAATTTGCGTCGAATTTAAATTTTTCGATTACGTAAATCGACTAAAAAATGACACTATTTAACGATTATTGGTATCGCGCGAATACATATCCAAAAAAGTAAATCATCTATTAAAACCCCGCTGCCCCACTTTATCACCTGTGGTTTTCCTTACGGAAAACGGATCTCGCGTTCGTCTATCTATCACCCGAAATAATACGACGAAAACATATATATTTTCACGCTATAAAAGCTAATCTAATTAAGGGATATCAATGAGCATTTATGCTCATTGAACTTAAAGACAAACACATACGAACTCAGACAAAAAATAGATAATAATAAGGTTAACTGGAAAACAAAACCACTAAATGTTCCAAATGAATTATTTACTGATTGGACAACTTCTTTTACAAACTATATTAATAATAAGGATGAACTAACCTCCACTACGGATGAATTAACTTCCATGAATAAGCATACATGACTAAACAACAGCATAAACTACTTATCTCTTACTTTAATAAATGCCAGATCTTTAACTGCTAACATTGATATTATTACTAAATTTATTATGGAATATCGCTTTTCGATTATAGCAATTACAGAGTCTTGGCTAAAAAATGTAGACACCGTCATTCCTGCTGGTCTTAAAAGCCTTGGATACTCGTTTATACAAAAGTGTAGATCAGATGGTAGAAATGGAGGAGGAATAGCTTTGTTAGTAAAAAATCACATCACAATTATTCCTCAGCCCGAGATTTGTACATCAAACTGCGACTTTCTTTTTACTAAACTGAAAATAAAAAATAATATAATTCCGATCCTACTAGTATACAGACCACCAAATAACTGCCATACAACTTTTGCTTTAGAATTTACAAACTTTATACATGAACATAACTATGACAACCTGATCATTCTAGGAGATTTCAACTTCCACTATGACTCTGACAAACTACACCACCAAGACTTTAAACGACTTTGTAACGAACTGAATTTAACTCAACACGTTAATTTTGCAACTCATACCCACGAACATATACTAGACCTGATACTTACATACAACCATTCTAATATACTAACACATAAACCAACACGCTCTACATTACTCACTGACCATTACGCAATAAACTCTCAACTTAATATACTAAACTCCTCACCTAGACAGACCCTACTTACTTACAGGTATATCAGGAAAATAAATATTGATGAATTTTCATCTGATTTTATCTCTATGATAAATAAAACCCAAATTACAGTACTCAACTTAAACAATATACTTAAACAACTATTAAATCAACATGCACC
This sequence comes from Osedax fenrisi, assembly GCA_964019155.1. NCBI lineage: Eukaryota > Metazoa > Annelida > Polychaeta > Sabellida > Siboglinidae > Osedax > Osedax fenrisi. The sequence continues at coordinate 56,043,164 of OZ025240.1, read as the reverse complement.
ACTGAAAACAAACTACTTAACTATACATAACGAAACTCCATGGTTTAACTCCAAATTAAATAATTTAAAAGTTTTATTTAGAAAATCATGTAGACTTTTTACGAAATCACCATCACACTCAAATCTAATTGACCTACGAAAAAATAGATATATATACAGGAATGAACTGAAATCTACAAAAACAGACTACTTTACTAACAAAATTAACGATTGTTCACACGACTATAAACGACTCTACTCAATAACTAAGACCCTCTTAGGAAATAATAAAAATTCTACGCTCCCACATTTTCCCGATGATCAACTATGTAAGAAATTTGCAGAATATTTTAAAGACAAAATTAACACCATTTGTAATAGACTCTCTTGTACATTTGACCCTCTTTATAATGCACCCCAAATATTACCATGCACTTCGACACTAACACATTTTACTGTACCTACTAATACTGCAATCTACAATTATATTGTCACTGCTAGATGCTCTTCACCACACGACCCAATTCCTCTATACTTAATAAAAAAACTAGCATCAACTCTGACTTTGACTTACAAAAATATAATTGATGACTCACTTCTAACAGGAACTATTCCAAATTTACTAAAAAACGCAATAATTACGCCAATAATAAAAAAAACTAATCTTGACTCTTCTGAATTCTCAAATTACAGACCTATATCTCAACTACCTCTACTAACTAAAATTCTTGAAAAAACTGTATATACTCAACTTTCACACTACTTAACTGAAAATATGTTGCTGGACATACGACAAAATGCATTCCGTAAACTACATAGTACTGAAACTACCGTACTCTCTCTTTTTGACGACTTATATAACTCACTAGACACTGGACAACCAATACAGCTAATACTACTTGACTTATCCTCTGCATTCGACACCCTTAGACATGACATACTGCTAGAAAGACTTAGAAACATAGGAATTCAAGATGTAACTATGGAATGGTTTTCTAATTTTATTAAAGATAGAAATTATTCCATTAAAATAAGAAATAATTACTCTAAATCATATACCATCGATCACGGTGTTCCTCAAGGTTCAATACTTTCCCCAATTCTCTTCTCTATATATCTTATTCCATTACAAACAATTATGAAACGTTATCCATCTATTACTTACAACTTATACGCAGACGACATAGAACTACACGCAACGATAACAAACTCTACCCAACTACAAGACTGTTTAAATGAACTACAAAACTGGCTAACAAATAATAACCTACTACTAAACCACAATAAAACTGAACTATTAATTATAACTAATGACCCAAATACTTACTTCCCTGACATTATTATTAATCAACATAAAATCATTCCCACCAATTCTGTTAAATACTTAGGCGTCAACTTCAATAATAAACTTAATCTAGATAAACATTACAGCTTACTTACTCAATCTAAGACTGCACAGCTATTCAATATTAAAAAAATACGACCATACTTAAATAGAAATACTACAAAACTACTGACTCAGACTCTCATACTTTCAAGACTACAATACTGCAACTCACTATTCACAGGAACTGAAAAACTGAAAATAGACAAACTAGACAAAATAATTAACCGCTCAATTAGAAATATATACCGACTACAGAAGACTGACTATACAACTAGCATTACTGACTTACGTAAAAAACTTAACTGGCTAAACACTGAAGACTCTATCAACTACAAAATACTTACAATACTTAAAAAGACTATTACTTATAACTTACCCTATAATTTACGAAACAAAATAAAACATAAACCAAACACTAGACTTTTACGTAATAACAATTCCACTATACTACACCAACCTATTACCCATTGCATCAAATACGAAAGAAGAAAATTCAGCTCTTCATCAACAATTAGATGGAATAAACTACCCCCGCAACTTAGAAATCAAAATATATCAATTAATATCTTTAAAAAGAAATTAAAAAAATGTCTTATCGACAAACATTGATATTCGTTTATTCATAATATTATCGTGCGAATTATATATATATATATAATATTATATATATATAATGTATACATTCGATATTTTTATCTATATGTGATATATATTGTTAGATACACATTATAGAATTATAATTATTAATGATGTGCTTATAATAAATACTTAAAAAACAACAACAACAACAACAACAACAACAACAACAACAACAACAACAACAACAACAACAACAACAACAACACCAACACACACACACACACACACACACACACACACATACACATACACACACACACACACACACACACACACACATCAGTGTGTCTCTAGCATTCGTACTGGACAGACGTGTTTTCAATACATTCAATTTCTATTGTCTAATTTTCTATAGTAATTCTTGCATTATTCTATTATTAGATTTTGTAATTTTGTGATTATATCACTATATACACTGTGTATTACATGCATATACATCGACAATGAGTCCGAAGTGTTGCTCGCAATGTAAGGATTCTCTGGAAGCATGCGATGTTTCATCTGCTGACGGCTTCATTACGTGTACTTGCAATGCAGCTATACACTATACATGTCTACAAGCTGCAGAGGAGACCTCATTCTCGTGGGGGAACAACAACAAGCCGTCTAAACTCTCGATCCAATTGATGAACTCACCGTGTTTCCTGTTTACCTGTGCTAGCTGTCGTGACTCCACTACCTCTCCGTCAGCAATGCCACGTCACTCACCTGACCCACTGGACGTGAAATCAATGGAGGATCTCATAATAAGGGTTGAATCTAGTCTAGTAGACCTAAAAAATCAATCTATTAATATTACATCTCTCCTCACTTCTTCTAATCATATTTCTCATGCCTCATCTATTTCTAATACCTCATATATTTCTAATCCCCCACATATTAATGCAACTAAAACATATGCCTCACTATTCACTAATTCTTCTTCATCTACTAGCTCTCGTAATAAATCTGCACACATTCCTGTTCCTCTTACTCCTTCACTTGTTATTGAGAATCTTGATACGTCTCAACGGAATCTGCCTTTTCTAAAATCTATTCTTTCCAAACTTGACCTTGACCCTAACACTATTACTACTATATCTTTTAAATCTAACCGCGCTTTTCTTACATTATCTTCTCCTTTTATCTATGACGCTATAATATCTTCTCGAAATAAACTAAAAGATAGTAATTTTTCTAAACTATTCTTTAGACCACAATTATCTGATACTGCATTCATGAATGGTAGAGTACTCTTTCATGCATGCAAATCATGTATAGTCACGGGTCATAAATGTATTTTCAATTATCGTACATCGCGTTATGAACTCAGACCATGTAATGATTCAAAGATTTATTGGAAATGTGAACCGTTGTCACCATCTTCGGATGAACTAGCTATATGGGAGAAATCCTTCATAGAGTACAAAGAAATTATTAAATCTAAATCCAAATCTACGTCTTCTAAATGACAATCACATAACACACCAATCTATCCTACTATCTTTCTTTTAAATACTAGATCTCTTAAAGCTAATATTTACCTTATACTGGACTTACTTACCGATGACAAACCCGACATTGTACTACTTACTGAAACCTGGATTACATCGCGTGATACACATATTTTTTCATGTATTAATAATATTAATTACTGTCTAACCCTTCTTCCTCGTGACAACCGTCGTGGTGGGGGAGTTGGCATATTAACCAAGAAGTCTATTGTTATAATTGAATCTAAACATATGCCTTTATATTTATCTGAATGCTTACGTTTAAGTGTTAAACTCTCTTCTATTAACTTTACCTTCTTTTTAATTTACCGACCTCCCAATACTAATATTTTACCTTTTTTCAATGACTTTACTGATATTATTCATTCTATAAATAATACCAATTTTCTTATTGCCGGTGATTTTAATTTTCATTTTGGAAACCCTTTCCCTCCACATTCTTCTTTTAGTGATTTACTTGACTCTCTTTCATTAGTACAAAATGTAAATTTTCCAACCCACATAAGTGGTAATACGCTTGACTTAATCATAACTCCTATTCTTAATAATGTTCTATTTTCTAAACCTTCTCTTTATTCTCTCATTACTGATCATTACACTATTAAATTCTTACTTATTGCATCTTCATTACCTACTTCCAAATCAAAAATTCACTATCGTAAACTATCTAACATTAATTATTATAATTTTCTCTCTGATTTATCTATATATTTGCCACCTTTCCCACCTTGCATTGATACTCTTAATAACTTCCTTATTATGACACTAAATACCCATGCACCGATAAATACTAAATATCTTTCAGTACATCCAAATACTCCTTGGTATAATAGCGCTCTTTCCTCTCAAAAACGTACCCTTCGAAATAAGGAACGAATATATGTAAAGTGTCCTACATCACTGAATCACGATACATTTAAGATATATAGATCAATATATAAAAGTGCAATGAACAAGGCAAAATCTATTTTCTACCAAAATAAAATTAATGAATTTTCCCGGTCACCTCGTCATCTTTTTAAACTAACTTCATCTCTAATGGGCACTAGTAAGAAAAGCTAATATCCCAATATCCCTGCTCACATTCTTTGTACACAGTTCTCAAATCAACTTAATGGTAAAACTTTAAATACACTTAGATCTATAGCATTTAATATAGCAACTGTTTCTCCTCTTTTCTCCAATTATGATATAAATGTTTTCTCTTTACCTTTATCGTGTTCCTTTACCAGTTTTTTCAGTACTTCTTTAACTGAGATTTTATCCTTATTAAACTCTGTTAAATCTACTTCCTCTGTAGATCCTATCCCATTATCAGTTTTAAAAAAATCATCACATTTTATTTCAAATCAACTACTATCTATCTATTCGCACTCTTTAATATATGGTATATTTCCGGCATCTTTTAAACGATCTCATATAAAACCTATCCTTAAAAAGAATAATCTTGATACATCAGTCTTAACTAATTTTAGACCAATTTCTCAACTTTCTATTATGAGTAAGATTCTCGAAAGAATTGTTTCTAAGCAAATTTTTAATTACCTTTCTGTCAATAATATCCTTGACCCTCATCAGAGTGCTTTCAAGAAACACCATTCAACTGAAACTGCACTAACATCTGTTCTAAATGACTTACTTACTACTCTTGATGATAACCAATGCATACAGATGGTTCTTTTAGACCTGTCATCTGCTTTCGATACTATTAACCATGATATACTTATAAATAGGCTATATTATTTAGGTATATCTGATGCTCCCCTACTTTGGTTTAAATCTTATCTTTCAAATCGTTCCTCCTCTGTACAAATTGGTGAATCGCTATCTTCACCTATACCCGTTACTTGTGGTGTACCACAGGGATCGGTGCTTGGTCCTTTACTTTTTACTCTATATATTCTTCCACTATCTAAACTAATTCAATCCTTTCCTGACAAATCTTATCATATTTATGCTGATGATATTCAGCTTTATATAAAATTACCTATTAACTCCAGTCCTGACTCTAATTTATCTCTTTCAAATTGCATTAGACATATTAACTTTTGGCTACTATCAAATTTTCTTCTATTAAATGAAACTAAGACTGAACTCATAAATATTTCTCATTCTCAATCCACATTTCCTCCTCTGTCTGTAAATAATTCTTTAATTCAACCTAAACCTTTCATTAAAAATCTCGGCTTTATCTTTGACACTAATCTTAATTATGACAGGCATATCTAATATATGTAAAATATCTAATTTACATATATATAAAATTCGCTGTATTAGAAAATTTATAACTAAAAAATCGTGTTCTATTCTAATAAACTCTCTTATTTTTTCTCGTCTCGACTACTGTAACTCTCTTCTCTGCTCTCTTCCTTCTATATCGATATCTAAAATTGATCGTATTATTCGTGCTTCTACTAGACTTACTTTTAATTTATCTTATTCTGATTATACTACCTCTGTCTCTTCACTTATGTCCTCACTTAAATGGTTAACTTTTAAAAATCGTTGCCTATTTAAACTTCTATGCCTCACTCACAAATTATTACTTACGCACCAACCAATTTACCTGTATAACCTATTAGATCCTATTAATCCTCTTAACTCACTTAGGTCTACTAGAACCATTCGACTAAAAACGCATCCTTACAAAAAAAAGATATTTGGTGGTAGATCGTTTAAATGCATGTCCACTATTAATTGGAATTCCATTCCAATTAATATAAGGAATATCAATAATCACGCCACCTTTAAAACTCGACTAAAATTATTGTTATTACGTAGGCAGCACTGAATGCTATATAAATCTAAATTATGACTATTATTATTTTATTATTTCATTATCGTTTCTTGTTCTCGTTTGTTTATTATTATATATATTTATATTTATACTCATCCATAGCAACTGTTTTGCTGAATATCTGTATATTGTCTATACACTTTTGAGATATGTTTTTATATATTTAAGTGTTTAAATAAACCATTACAATTACAATTACAATTACACACACACACACACACACACACACACACACACACACACACACACACACACACACACACACATACACACACACACACATCCACATATACAAACACATACACACACACATATATATACACATATACACATACTATATATATTGCCATTGAATATAACAATTCATGGTACATATTTATACATAAAATATAGTAATATATATATATATATATATATATATATATATATATATATATATAATAACCAATGTCATGAGTCAAACAGGATGGTTTGTAGTGTGATATTCTCAACTGTTATCTGTAGATAAGTAATTATTATTATTATAACTATAATTTGGTCTACATATTATATAAGTATGCATATATTAGTATCATATAATTATATCAAAAATATTCAATACCAATTATTAATTAATTTAATATCAGACAAATATAAAATATTTATGAATTATTTTATGATTATTTATATACTATTTTATTTATTATTATATAAATAATATTTTATTAGTGTATATAATAATAGTAATTTTAATTTAACACATAAACTTTAAAATTATTTTTAATTAATAAATATTACATAAAATATAGTACTAATGAAAATTATCATATTAATATTAATAAAAATAAAATTTAAAGATACATATATAGTTTAATATACACAAAATATTTGACATGAAACAATATATGAAAAAAAATAATGATAGTTTTTACATGCCATAATTAATAAATATACTAATGCATACATTATTATATACTATATGATATTCTATAATGTGCATTGCTATTGAATATAACAATTAATAGTACATATTTATATATAAATTATATTATATACTTATCATATAATATACGACAAATATATATACTAAGTATATATAACCTATTTCATGATGAGCAGAGAATTAGAGAGTGTTTGATGGCTATTCTTTTAATCGGGATATTTGTATCAATATCAGGGAGTCTCCCTGGTAATATTTAATTATTATAATTATTATATGTATTAGCCAATACATATATTACCATATGCAAAGATATTACATAATAACATAGCATAATTATGCTATTAATAGCCATAAAAGATAACAATAATTGAGTATAAATTAATTTAATTCAGTTTTATTATATAATATACTCATAATTATTAGAATTGCAGCATAATAGCAGCATAATATATTTTTTAAATTAATAGCAGCATAATATTAGCATAATCTTGTTCGTTGATAGTAAAGATCATTTGATCCCTTTTATTTATTATTAATAATTAATATTACTAATTAATTACTTTTATTTATTTTCTAGATACTTTTTGTATATGTATATTATATATACATTGTATATATAAATTAATATTTTATTTCAATGTAAATATATATATATATATATATATATATATTTACATAGAATATGTGATAGTTATTATTTTGATATTTTATAAGTATTATTGAATAAGTAAATTAATATAAAATATAAAAAATAAATTTCTAGAATATTATTAAGGAATAATAATTATTAACATATAAAATGTATATACAACATCGCGATATATCTATATATTCTATAGAATCGCATATTTAATGATTTAGAAAGCTAACATTATCATAATGTTAAACATTATATATTTTGATATAATGTCTATTAGTAATAATCGCTATTAATCTGAAATCACCATTTAATATATATATATATTTATATATATATATATATATATATAATCATATGTATTTTGTTAATACATTTATAACTTATTAAATATTAAAATTGCATAATAATAACTCATTAAATTAATGAGTCATTAATTATTAATTTAATAAACAATGTAAAATAGATAAATAAATGATATGATAATATATAATTTTAATTTCTCACCTTATTTTATTCTACCTTAGGAGAATTATTTAATGGAATATCTTTCTAAATTGATATCATAAATAAAAGTTCTATATTTTCATTTATATTTTGTTATTAAATTATAAATTAATACAAATATAAACGGATTATAAATATACATTATCAAACGAATATTGTGCGTGTGTATGTATCATAGAATATAATAAGAATTTGATTTCTTATAAAAATGAGGTAAAATTGGCTGAAAATATATATCGCCACCTACTGGATTTTCCACGGAACTACGATATTGACGTTATCCACAACACCCTATAAGGTATAGGTATACCTAGCTTAAATATTAGATATTTTAGTATGTCACTAAAATTACTATTAAATAATATATATTTACAAATATGTTAAATAGAAATATACATATATTAGATAAGTCATTTTAAGTGCACACAAATTTTGGTATATTTAAAAATCCATATTTAAAAAGATAAGGGTGTCTTATCCACAACACCCGAAAACTCTCCACAACCCCCTTCCTTCCCCTAATAGTTCACTATTGTTTGATCGATCAATATTATCCTATTGTAATAATATATTCTTATTTTCAATTTATTTATTTTTTATTTTATTTTGGTGGAGTCCTTTCATCCCATCCAGGAACTTAGAGAAATTTTCATTTATAACCATATGGCTCTTATGTACATTCGAAGTCGCTATCATATTAATGCATCCATGGGTTTAGCGAGAGCCGATACTTTATATATATATATACACTATTATATAAGATAACTTCTAAATATTCGTTTAAGATCTGATTTAATGATCCGCGGACGAGACTTGAACTGGCGTCCTACTGCTTGTGTGTCTGACGCATTTTCTAAATGAGCCACACAGCCAGTTTTTATTGAGATTATACTATGTTATATGAATGTTATTTATGATACTAGTTTCATTATAATTGTTATTATTCTTCCCGCCCTATTATCATATGTATGTATTATCGTTTAACTTAGTTGAACTTTAACCTATATAGTTATTTTAATATATCTATACATTTCAGTAGGTATTTTTCAAGGATGTCTTTAAATAATGTTTATACTATGTACTTTATTCTTTATACTTTATACTATTCTATTTGTTGTTTCGGATAATTAATTGATAATATTTGTTAATCCGCTATCGTAATATTCTTGATTTATTTAATTTGTTATGTATTAACTACATTTTATCATGATTTTCTGAACATTCTATAACATTTTATATATTTAATATAATATATATATAATAACTGGCATTGAAAATATACTGAACTGTCGTATATAATATAATAATCATTCATAATGTGTATTCAATATAATTCAATTTATTAATTACTTTTATAATTCTATTCTTATGATTGACACTTAATACTAAAACACATACTGAATTATTTACTTTTTAGATATATATATATATATATATATATATACAATGATTAGTGACAATGAGAAGCGTCGCCTAGTGATATATGATGAGGGTTATGTGTTTACTTAAAGTTATGATACATAATTACCCGTATGTTCAATTGAACATTCCTATATGTAATCATGATAATATCGATTATCCTAAATATTACATTCAGTCAATCAGTAGAATAGTAGTCAGTGGCGCTGGAATGATTTGGTATGAAGAGGGCAACCAATCAACATAAATATTGTGGTAAAAGTGGGGGGGGGGCAATATATATAAAGTCCCCCTAGATTTTAAAGTGGTGTGGGGCATATGCCCTGTCCCATCTGTTGCAACACCCATAGTGATAGTTAATGATTTCTTATATTGGTAGGTATTGCCTATATATATTTGTGTAAATAAAATCAACTATATATTATTCTTTTATTGAACTTATTTGTATATAAATATATTTGTCTCTACCCTAAAAAGCTGTTTATAAAATGTATCTACATTAATTATACCATTTATATATAGATTAATTAGAAAAAACACACACAAACTTCAGTTTACCGACATTGTTAAAATATACAATCATTTAGTTTAATTTTCGAACTCGATAAACGAATACTCGATATACAATGACACACACATTAAAATGCGTATATTGATATTTATTAGTCACTTCATAAAGAAAGCGAACTATTCAGAAGCCGATCTTAGGGAACAAGAAAATGAAATTCTACACATCTATCAACAAAAAAATGATGATGATCAAGGTATATTTCATGTTATATATACACACTCATATATATATATGTATATATATATATATATATATATAGAAACACAGGCATTAGTACGCGATTCTTATATTCCATCCGTAAGTATACATGTAGGGATGTCATACTTAACTTCAACAAACTGACACTCCATAGTTATTGTATAGGCTACATCGAATTGTTCTCCAAAATGAAATGCGATTTAATTGTTACTAATTATTTTCAGTTCATCGTCCAAAATTAAATCCCAATTCATTGTCTAACATGACTAATACTGACCGATGCTGAGCGATAACGAGGGGTAACGGAAACATACCAAAACTAGTTATATTTTTAGAGATGCGATTAGGTTTTTTCCCATTTACATATTTTCGCTAACTTTAATATTTCACTTCCTAATTTCATATCTATACATTATCGCTAACGTGAGATGTTACTGCGTTTTCCGCGCTCTCCCAAATAATCCGCTGTCAATTACATCTCTGAACAGTTATCACATGACACGCTCCTTATACTTATACACACGTAAACCTACGCTAATATTGGCTATTGTAGTCTATAGCCTAGGGTTTTAAAAGCCAACATGGCGCTGAATTACACTCTAATATATTCACACTATATGACATAGACATGAGTCATAAACGCGTACTAAGTGACTAATACTCGAACAATAACACCGCAGTGACGTAATGTTATTGTGCGGCGCAATAGTTTACTTTCATTTGAATGTATTTGAAGTTTAAATATATTTTATCAAATAATTTGTTTACTAAGTTTACTAATTTTCTTACTCTATAGAGTATACATATAGTATATATATAGTATAGTATATACTATAGTGTATACACCACTATATATACAGTAATATAACATAAGAAAATATCATAATTGTCATATAGAATATCATACATGATAAATATATATATATATATATATTATGTAATAAATAAATATATTTTATAGATATGTTTGACATATCATGTTAGTAAATATTTTATATATAATATATTATTATTAAATATGTTAAATGTACTATTTGAGATGTTATCATAACATGATATAATGTTTAATGCTTCATTTATGAATTAGAATAAATATGTATGTTTTACAGTTAAATAGATCCCATCGTTATAATGATTGTCGATAATATATATATATATATATATATATATATATTCATTTGTAATAATTATAATTAATTTAACCTTTAGTATAACTTTATAAACATATCCAATATATACGTATAATGTCGACGTGCATCATATTCACAAATAGTAATGTATAGATAGATAAAGTATACATTATTAAGTGTATAGTCCACTATAGTCCACAAAGCATTATAATGCTTATTGGTCATGACATTATGAATGTAATATTCCATCTTATAAGATTTATAAATGTAGACTACTATATATATAATTAAAGTGTATGTTAAATATAAATTAAGTTAAGTAGTTAATTATATTCTTAATTTTCGTACATTTAATAAGATTCAATTCAGTTTTATTATGAACATATATTTTATTAATATACATATATATATATTATTTAAATATATTAATATATAATTAAATCATTATTTTTATTTTAGCATCAAGTACTTTTAACTTGGTACTAATAATAATTGGTTTAATTTGTATAATTATAGCACTTGTAATATATATGTCGTATAAAAGAAATAAAGGTTACAAACATAATATTATATTGTTTTTTAAGGAGTCTAAACAACATTTTAATTTATAATCTGAATCTATAAAACCCATATTACATTTTAAATATTAATAAATTGGTGATAACTATATATATATATATTGATTAATTGTTTTATATATGTGTGAAATATATATAATATATTATCGTGCGATACTACATTGTATATGTGTATATTATAATAATGAAATGCTAAATACTAATATCAATTAAAGTTAATATATAGATATATAATATATGCAAAATGTATATAAATAATAGTAATCAATACAAATAATAAATAGTAACTATACATCTAGTTCACACAATAATTACTATTCCTATTCATTAGTAATATGTTATATACTATATATATATATATATATATATATATATCATTAATTATATTTATAATTAGTTATAATACCCATGGATAATATATGCATATATTATATATAATAAATATTAGCATATTACATAATTTATAACAATTATAAGTAATTATAATACACATATTTTTATTTACTAATATATTACTAATATATTACACTGGTTAAAATTTGAAAAAAAAATTCTCTGAAGTCTGAGTTATTTAACGGATTATATACTAGTTTTTTGTTGCACTGATTTCAAATATGTATTTAGTTTTTAAAGATCTGATCAAGGTTTTATATTTAACTTTAAAAAATTGTGAAAAAATAGAAAAATTAGAACATTTATGGAAATGTAATGAATTTATTTTAATAGTATTTGGTAAATTTTAATATATAAATGTACAACATAATAATGTAGGTTACAACATAGCTAATATTATATTAATAATTAATTCTAAGATTATTTCAATGATTTTCTTCTATGTGAACAATCCTTTATATCCATTTCTATACTCTGATCGAAATAATCTAGGATGTTAATAGTTACATTTCTTCGGTATCTATCTTCCATTATTGATAGATCCTCATGAAAGCAATCTCCGTTCTCTTCAATATTGTCACCATAATTATCATGAAAATATTCTAGATGTACACTAAGAAAATGAATCTTTATGAATATATATCATTATTATCTCTAAAACATAGAAGACATTCATCCACAATATTCTGTATTTCTATGATTTAGGCTGTAAATAAATCATTTATACTCTCTAGGGGAAAGTATCCTAATACGGATATTTTAACAATAATGGTCTTAACATTTTATGACTCATTATTTGTATAATAAAATTACAATATATTAATATTATATGATTATAGATATTATTGTGATTTTAAAATTTGATTAAATGTATTAAATTCATAGATAACGGGGTGTCCATATTCGGTACCCATATCCGAATACTGACACCCTGTGTTATAATACGGATACCCTACTTTTATTATTTGTATTCTATATATGCACTTTTGAGAAATCATTTATGATTTATTTAAGTGTCTAAATAAACATTCAATCAACAATTTATATATATATATATATATATATATATATATATATATATATATATATATATATATATATATATATATATATATATTAATATAACATATAATATTAAACATTCAATATACTATAATTGATTTATAAATATATTTCTTATCTTAATTAAATAACTAACGAATACGAATTGTAATCTTTATATATGATACCAGGTAAAGAGCCAAAAAAAGAGATTCAAGACACCTACAGAGTTACCGATACCATTGACAGTAAGATTGGAACTATTTCTATTTACTAAGAAATACAAGCTCTTTATGATACTTTTGTTATAATAATAAATTATTATCGTCAACTTTTCTATTGACTAACACATAATTTACTAATAATACATATACATTATTAATTAAAGTTATATTAATAATATAACGATATATGATACGATATGATGTGATATATGAGGTATGATATATCATACATATTCTTCCTACATATAGGGAATTCCTATTCCGGGGACATAAGTCCCCTATTACCGACCCCCCCTCTAATACTGACCTCCTTTCGAATCTCACTAACTATAAGAGATATCAAATAATCATATATACATAACATATTAGTAATATAATGGTACACATGAATAAGTATTTTAATTATCAAAATATTCAATCATACAATTTGTATTTGATATAATGTAATATTCTGGTTTTACTTTTTAAATATTTGAATAACTTTTTTAAAATCATTGTAAATACATTATTAATTAACAGAAAACATAATTCTTTACATAATATTGTAAATCAATTATATGTTTATCAAAATTATAAAAATAATTAATTATAATAACTATTAACCAATATATCTAAATTATAGCAACCCATATGATTGTCCTATTACCGACCTCTTAAATTAACCTAATACTGAACCCATGTGATTTATAATATCTGATAAAAATAGATCCTTATTTTACTTTTAAGATGTTGTAAGTTGTTTGTGTATCATTGATATATATTTAATATTCGTGATTCCAGTCAATTATATACGTACTGATTAATAAATATATATTAAATAATATTATACACTATTTTAATATAATTACTATAAAGTTTAAATATAAATTTAATACTAACATTAAAACATAAATTCAATAATACATAAATGTCTCGTAATTAATTATAATTATGTATATCAACTATTTGATTGGATATTATAATACTACTATTATTTATACCACGATTATTTTAGAGGGTCGGTATTAGCCACATGTATTCAATTACCGACACTCTGTTTATTCTTGTCAATATAATTATATCAAAAATTAAAAATAGCCGTATTATTAATTGCCATCACTTTACTAATTGTATTACAAATTGAATAAGTTATTACAAATTATCATTTAGAGGTCGGTAATATGAGACTTTCCACTACCTAATATATACATATACTATTATATTTACTTAATATATTCATCTAAATTGGTTAATGTGAAATGTTTGTAAATCGCTCGTATAATGCTGCTATAGAATAACTATATAAACGTTGATATATAGATGTATATATCAACTTATAGATGTAACCTTACTAAACTGTCTTATGAAGATAGAATTATTTTTCTCAATATTAAAACTTTATTTCATCGCAGGTTATTAGCTGGTCTTACCCTGACATATAAGATACTGAACGGACTTGTCGATGTGGATGCAACTGATATATTTTATCTATATAGCAACAATTGCAGAGGGCCTAAAGTGAAGATACGAAAGAAAAAGTGTAGAACAAACGCCCATCTGAATTATTTTGGAAATAGAGTTTGCTCTTCTTGGAACGCGTTACCCTTTACAATTACATCTTGTAAAACCGTAAAACTTTTCCGTGAAAAATTAATTCACACCAAATGTATCAATCATGTTATTGTTATTCCGTATTAATTGTACCAATATATAGTATCTGATATTATGCTTGCTGTTAGCAGTTTACGGTAGCTTAACGCCAGGAGACGTCAACCAAATTACTTACTAGGGACTCATCCACCCTTGGGAATTGATCCATCCCATATGGGCCTTGCCAAACCGAGACCTTGGTTTTGTTACCTCTCCTGTTTGACAACTTGCACTATCGGATACTATATATTGCTTGAACGGCTCGTATAATCCAATGTTTTATTTTTATTTTACTACTCAGTTTATTTCTTGTTTTTTTGTATCGTGTCGTTTTGTATAACTATTATCACATTTATATATTTTGTTTATATGTTATATAATTATATGTTTATAAATAATTATAACTTTCTTTATATAGGTATACCTATAACCAGTAATTCAATAAACGTTTAATCTATCTATCTATCTATCTATCTATATCAATTAGAAATAATACTTTTACTTACTTTATCTTTACCATATATATTTATTAACTTAGTATGTCCAGTTTTTAATACATATATTCTTCTTTCTATATATATATATATTTATTGTTTCTTTATATTAATATAATGTTGTTGTTAATATATATATATATTTGTGAAAATTATGTTGAGAGCTCAGTTAGCGCAGGATATTAATAGGATCCTATAAGCCTATAGGCCCACATTTCTTCATCTATATCCGAAATTGACATGGCGATGTGGTGATCATAACTCCAATACACCGGCTGCGCAGGTTGCGGATATGGGAACGGTCATTAGATATAATGGATAGCTGCGAATAACCAATAAGCGGTGCCGGACAAAATCTAGGTTGCCCCTTGGCAAAGCAATCTTTAGTACCTGTAAGCCACCCGTACAGTATTACACGAAGATATCAGAAACAGGGTGTTGACTGTAGCAAGGCGTTTTACTATATTTATAAGAAGAATTATCTCGGAAGGCAATTAAACTCTGGTTGAGAGTACTGCTAGCATATGTCTACAGTGGCCACCGCATTCACTCACAACAGCGAACAAAAGCAAATAATAACACAACCAAACTCAATTCCATCCCGCATCGCTCATCGCGCGGTTAAACAAGGAGCGCGTCCTACAATACCATACCAGGTTGTAGTCGAAAAAATAACTACTGAGAAAAAAGACTATCCTAAATTATTAAACCCAAAGAAAAATTTGATTGTTGGATCGTTAAATACTCAAATACTTCAAAAATTATGGAAAATACCAGAACTTATAACCTCAGCCGAGGTAACGAAACAGGATATAATTTTCATACAAGAGGATATGTTCATTCACGATGATATACTCATTAAATAATATGAAATAGGAAAATAGAAATTACTAACCTATTCAGCCTGGAATAATATTATTAACGCCACCACTGGATGAATTGGAATTCTTGTTAGCCCTCACGCATATAATGAAATATCTAGTGTAAATAATATAACATCCAGAATAATGATAACGAATTTCCATAGAAATACACAGATAACAGTTATATCATATTACAGTCAAACAAATGTTAGTGACGAACAAGATACCGAAAGATATTTTATACATATCTCACGTCATTAACAAGGCAGATACCAAAGTATAATGTACTGATAATAGGAGGAGACTTTAATGCACAATTCTGTACAAATGATGTATTCAAATATTCATTCCATAAACTAACAAACATAAATGATAATATGTTAAAGGATTATCTACTAGAAAATAAACTATTATGCCTAAACACACACTTCCAGAAAAGGCAAGGTAAATCCTTGACACATAAATCTCTAAATAACTCTATGTCTCAATTTATTATATTATCATAAATAGAAAGTGGAAGAAGAGTGCTAAAAACTGTAGAGCTTATAACTCATGATACTCGTATTATATCAGTAAATATAAGAATGAGTTAGAGCTAATACAAACAATCTAGTAAAATCAAGCATTACGATTTATCAATATTAAATACAGACACAGAAACCCGAGACACCTTTATTACTAAAGTGAAAACAAAAGTCGAAGCTCTGCAGGACACCATGAATTTATATATATATATATATATATACAACTATATATGTTTATTCTCACTAATTTACCACCAGGTATCAATACGCAACTATTCAATTGTGCTATTGATATCAAAATTGGATTATTTCTAATAATATTCTCCTTAATGCTTTCAAAACTATATTTTAATCTTTCTCTATCTCATATTTATGTCACTCCTTTTCTTATTGATACACTTGTAATAACTCTTTCCCCTACTATATCCAAATTATGTATATTTTTGACTCTACTATTTCCTTTATTCCTCATATTGCTGCCATCACTAAATCTGCAAATTACCATATTTTTAGAATAAGAAAAAAACGATTATAAATTACTGTATCTCTTAAAATCTAGTTAATTCCCTTGTCCTCTCACTTATAGATTACTGTTCCTATATCCTTATCAATCTTCTGTTATCCTCTATCTCTCCACTAAGTCAAGTTATTTTCTCATCAATCCGTACAACATATAACCTACGTATTCGAGATCATACCTCTACTTCCTCATACCAACACTTACCTCCTTAGTTCCCATTTAACAAACTATCCTCTTATCGCATACTATCTACTGTTCATTCCTCAATGTACTCTCCGAATTTCCCCTCCTATATTTATGCTTATCTAATATAAAGATCTTCCCATCCATTTCTTAGATACCATATGGTATACCATATATACATCTAATCTTTTTTCTACCCTTAATCTCCTTCGCTAGAAATTGTATACTAGGGCACAGAGTTATATTGTTCCTAAGCTATGGAACTCACATCCACCCTATATTAGACCCATAACATCCAATAATAAATTCTATAAATATATCTAACGTTTAATCTCAGATGGAAACCTGTAATACTTATATTGTTTATCATATTTCGTATATACCCTTACGGTTATTTTATTTTATTTTATTATAGTATTGAAATGGTATATATTTGATTACCTACTTTTATTATTTAATTTCTATATATCCTACACTTTTGAGAAATAATTTATGATTTATTTAAGAGTCTAAAAAACTTTCAATACTAAAAAAAATATAATTGTATAATATACACTTTAGATTCAGTGTATATTATACACTGTAGTATAGATAGTAGTTATTAACTAAATATACTAAATATACTAAAGTATATGATTTAAATCATATAAGTTTTATTTATAAGTTGATTACTATCTTATGTTATTAAATTCTTACCTTCTATATATTTATTAAGGGGTTTAAATAGGATATGATATGATCGGGCAGACACAAAGAGTGGGGGCCTCTTATGCCTGTAAAATGGCCAAAAGCTAAATATAGATCCTAATCCTACCTCTACCTTCACGCGGTAGAACCTTTTTAAACTAACGGAGGTGGTTGAACGCTTCTCGTCCAGCGCGTCAAATCTGGCACTAAGTCCCCGCTACTGACTTGTGTTCGACTCGGGAGAGCCAACGTCTATGGGAGTATACCCAAAAAGAAAAACACAACTTGGCCGGTTGTGGGCGGTCGATTATCCTGAGCAGCAGCAGGATAATTATTAGAAGAGACGGATGAACCTATGACATGGTAAACGACAAATCCATCCTAACTCCGAGGCATTGTGAACACCAATACATGGCTCGGATACCGATCTAGAGTAGGCAACGGGTAACAACTCTAATCCAATCCCAAGAAAATAAACCATGACAGCTATATACATACAAAACGCTATTAAGTCGAAGAATGAGTCCCTCAGGCTGGACGACTTTAATATTACTCCTGGGGAAGGGTATTACACTGTCACGAATAAGTGCAACGAGTATGACGTTGATACTCTAAAGCCGAAAGGACGAACATCAATAGAGAATGGTGCCACGAAAAGGACAGTGGAAAGCCTTAGAATAGCAAAAGAAAGAAAGAGAATCGGTACATGGAACGTAAGAACATTAAATAATGGTAATTTAGAATTAGTTAAGAGAGAAATGGAAAAGACTGATGTGGATCTGCTAGGAATTAGTGAGATGAATGTGACAGAAATGGGACACTTTACGTCAGATGAACATTACATCTATTATTGTGGACAGGAGACCTTAAAACGTATTTGAGTGGCATTTATATGTAATAATAAACTCTGAAGATGTGTGATGGGTTTTAATCTAATAAATGACAGAATTTCCACAATATGCATACAGTGTAAACCCATAAACATAACTTTAGTTCAAATATACGCCCCGACATCCAGCTCAGAGGAAGAGAATATAGAAGATTTTTATGATACAGTACAATCTATAATATACCAGACACCTAGTGGAAATAGTATTTATATTATAGGAGACTGGAATGTTAAGGTTGGGAAATATATAGCAAATGGCATTACTGGTAACTTTGGTCTGGGGGAGAGAAACAAGCGAGGTGATCAACTTGTAGAATTTTGTATTAGATATTACCTTCGAATCATGAATACATTATCCAAGTTGCACCCATGGAGGCTTTATACATGGAGATCGCCGGACAAAATTACAATAAACCAAATTGATTATATTTTATGTAATACTAGATAGAAAATAAAATATTAAGCGAGTTACAACACTGCCGGAGCTCATTGTGGCACTGACCATAATTTGCTAATAACATACATCAAGATCAAACTCAAACAAATATAACGATCAAAGCAAACTCCAATATACGATGTTGAAAAAATCAGACTTGACTACGGTGTAGAGATAAAAAATAGGTTTAACGAGATTACAATAAAATATAGAAAACCTGAAGAACTTTGGAATGATATTCGAAATATACTAAAAGAGACAGCGTATAAAAAGTTTCTAAATGGCTATCGGAAGAAGCTTTAAAAATTGCACAAGAGCGAAAGGAAATGCGCAGTAAAGGAAAATATGAAGAATATAGAAAGCTAAACGCAGCGTTCCATAAGAAAGCAAGGCAGGATAAAGACCAAAGCATCATAGATAAATGTAAACAAATTGAAGATAATAATAAAATAGGTAAAACAAGAGATCTGTTTAAAGAAATAAAAGATATGACAGGATCACGCATATCAAGTGTTGGTGCTATGAAACTAAATACTGGAAGAGTGGTTTCAGAAAAAAAAGGATATAAAAAAGAGATGGCAACAATATACAGAAAATCTATACAGAATAGATCCTAATATAAATGATATTTTTAATGAGAATTTATATTAGCACGAACCTGATGTATTAGAAATAGAAGTGGAAGAAGCAATCCGACATATATCTAATAGAAAAGCTTCAGGCTGCGACGGAATACCTATATAATTCATAAAAGTAGGAGGTGATGAGGCTATAAGAGTCATGACGAGTCTGTGTAATAGCATATGGACAAAAAAGATATGGCCAAATGACTGGAAGAAATAAATATATGTTCCTATTTACAAAAAGGGCGATAAAAAAGAATGTGGAAACTACAGAACAATCACCTTAATATCACATGCTTAATATCACATGCAAGTAAGATACTTCTGAGAATATTGCAGAAAAGACTTCAGAACTTTCTCATCCCTGAACTACCAATAGAATAAGCCGGGTTTAGGTAAATGAACTAGAGACCACATTACTAACTTGAGATGGATGATGGAAAAAGCTAGATATCATCAACGAGAAATCTTCATGTGCTTCATTGACTGCGAAATGTATTCGACTATGTAGAATCTACACTGTAGATCATCAAGTACTATGTTGCACTCTCAAAGACATGGGAGTATTCGAGAATCTGATAGTAGTGCTGAGAAACGTGAAACTGAAATGAAACTATATTGATATCAGGAACAAAAGATGATCTCACAGAGTTTATTACAAAAGTCATAAGAGAAAGCGAAGAAGCCGGATTATATTAAAATGTCAAGAAAATAAAGGTGATGAATACAAGTAAATTTGACCATATAATAGTATATGATAACAATATCGAAATCGTTGATAAATATATCTTCTTGGGAGTTCTAATTACAAATGATGGAGTTACATATAAGGAGCTACAAAAAAGGCTGGCAATGGGAAAATATGCCATGGGAAGTCTAAAACGTATATTCAAAGACAGATGCATTAGACTAAAGACACAAATAATGAGTGTTCAAACACTGGTATTTCCAATTATCCTTTATGGAGCAGAAACCTGGACTATCAAAAAAGCAGATAGAAAACAATTGATGCTTATGAACTATGGTGCTGGGGGAAACTGCTCTGAGTTACCTACTTAGATAGGAAGAGAAATACTGAGATAATTGACATAATACAACCTAAAAGAACACTCGAATCCAGAATTGTCAAGGCTGCCCTATCTTTTTTCGGACACATTGTTAGATCAGATATGATGGAATTGCAAATGATGCTGGGGAGAATGGAAGGTCGGCGATGAAGAGGCAGAGATATAGACCACATTGCACTTGGCTAGACAATATACAAAAATATATCTCTAAATATATTATGAATATCCGACTAGATGCTAGAGACAGATCGGGATGGAGAATATCTACCATGTATGTCGCCAGGGTCGGTTTCGACTCGACGGCACAAGGTAACAAGATATATAATTATATGATTTACAAGATTATATGATTTATAATTGATATTAATGATTATATATATATATAATTAAGGAATGAGGTCTTTTCACACAACTTTCACATTAACCAACTTAGATGAATATATTATGTAAATAGAATAGTAAATCAATAATTATACATTAGGTATACGTTAAAATCAATACATATGATACTACAGTAGATTACATGCAATGATGTATATATATATATATTTAGAGGTTGACAAATAAATGACATTTCTTCACATATCAACACATATTAGAACAGTTATTTAGAAAGTATTACTGCAATTATAGAGGAAAACTGTAAATAATAAATACGTGTATTTATGTGCACCTATAGGTATACCATTATAGAGAGGGATTCATTAGACACAATATAAGTTATGTTTAATGTGAAGAATTATCAATAGTTAGGCAGTCATATTTAGGACACAACTTTAACTTTTTATTGATTATTTAAAAATAAATTATATTTATATTGATATTTACAAGTTTATAAAATATATAGCTATGTAAATTTATATATATATATATATATATATATATATATATATATGTAAATTTATATGACTTTAATAGAAAATACGAAGCTAATTCTTTATTATGTTAACACAAAGTTCATGTTTAAGCGTTATTAATAAGTTATTCGTTATTGCTAATTAATACACAGAAGCGCGGGTGACTTTACTATTCACCGTGTCCACAGCTTTACAAGTATCTATATTTTCCAGTTTTAAGTCATTTCCTATTATTATATATTATTATATTATTAAGCGGGTTTCATGTTAGATAATGTTAGATAATGTTAGATAATAAATTTATAAATGAATTCTAGAAAATATATATATATATATTGTGTTAATTTTTATATTATTTGAATATAGATCCATCAGTTATCATAATTTTACCGTTAACATTAAATTAAAGTTATTTAAAAATAATCAAAATTATATTTAAATATAAAATTGCTTTTAGAAGTTCAATATATATATCTATTAACTCAATTAAAATTTTATAAATATATACAAAAGGCTACGTTTACAATATGGAATTGCTACTCTAATTAATATATACAATAACATTTTTTATTTTCTGAACTCGATAAATAAAAAATATTAAAATCATATTTTAGTTTAACTCAACAAATTAAATATTAGTATTGACTATAGTTAAGTAATATTATAATATTATAATATTATTTACATAAATATTGGATACATTATATATATATTAACTTGACTATTATTATTTATTATATCATTAGGGTTAATAACATATTCACGTACAATGTACGTCGTACATACAGTTGTTTTTATTATATGTTTGTATATTGATTATAAATGATAAGCAGTAAATAGTTCACATCACATATGATATGTATTCCGAACATCGATATATATATATATATATATATATATATATTCTATTTTTTTTTTATTATTAATGGTATTAATGGTATTTATTGTTTTACCTACTTTTATTTTTTGTATTCTATATAATATATAGTATATATATATATATACACTTTTGATAAACATTTGATCAAAATCTCGAGAAATAATTTATGATTTATTTAAGTTTTGAATAACTTTTAATTCAATTCAATATATCTTATTAAAAGCAATCTTATTTAAGCATACGTATATGTATATTATATTATATATTACATATCATATATTGGTATTTATATACATACGATAAATATATATATATATATATATATATATATATATATATATATATATATATATCTAATATATTAATAACCATGTACACCATCATTTCTTCTATGTGATAAGTATATTGTAAATACTAAAATTATAAAAATTAATCCAATAAATATATACGATGCATTTACTTTACTTGATTCTAAAAATAAAATAATAATTATATATGTATTCATATTTATATATATATATATATATATATATATATATATATCTTAATATAATTATTAGATTCTATTTATTCTATTTAACACTTATAATAATCTAATCGGGTTCATAAATAATATTTTTTAAATATAAATATATTATAATATATTATATAATTATGTAACTAACTTACCTGATGCATGGAATAGTTCTAAACAATATAGTTATTAATTATAAAATGTATATATTTAAATATAAACATATATATATATATATATATAAATATATATATATATATATATATATATATATATATATATTTGAGAATGAATGTAGTTTATTTAGACACCAATATAGCAGATACCATCACTAATACATAATGTAACGAATAAACAAATATAAACAAACGAACAAAATTATATTAAGATATACATAGGATTTAATATACACATACGTCATATATGGTATACCCTGTCCTCCATTTTTACCCGATCATGGAATACCCGGCTGGGTATATTAATATACCCAGCCCATAACAATTGTTATAACACATAGGTATTGTATATACGCGATATCTAATCTTCATATATGGCGATTTGATCTTGCGATTTGATCAATATATATAATTATTTATATATTATTTTAACTTTAATTAAAAACGTCGGTCATGATCAGGTAACAATGGAGGACAGGGTATACCATATATATATGAACTATAGTTCAGGTGAATAATATATAACATTCTGCAAACATCTATTTACGTAAACGTATCTTCTATACTTAAACATACTATATATAGTATACTATAGTATTGCACGGCCATTTCGACATTAGTACATATAGGTAACACTTATAATATAACTGATACTATATATAGTATGTTTAAGTATAGAAGATACGTTTACGTAAATAGATGTTTGCAGAATGTTATATATCATTCACCAGAGCACCAATTGGTTATGTTAACATTATATTAACATATACATAATAGTCCATAATGACGCCTAGGTAATACGAACTGAATAAGAAAGTATACTTTATTATACTATTTATTATACTATTTATTATACTTTATTATACTATAGTATCACTTTACTATTATATCAATGATATATCGATGATAGTATGCTATATCAATGATCGGGTTAAGCTAGGTTCAGTATTACGGTTCAGAAGATACTATCCACGAGATCATTACTAAGCGGCCGATTTATAATTTCTGAAGTACACGATAGGAATTCAAAATTAGAGTTAGACAACTTAATTGAAAGTTTAACAATAAGTTGACAATAGTATCGTATATCATACCAGTATACTGATGTAGGTATATATACATATCGTACCTCTTTAGCTAATATTAGCTAAGATTAATATTAAATTAACTTATAAATAATATTAGATACACATACATTACAAATAATATCGAGGCAAAATCATCGAGATGGATAAATAGGAGGATAAGTGAAATCGTTGACTTTATAGAGGAAGTTCGATAAGTAAATAATTAACGAAAGGAAATGTATGTCTATATTTATATGAGATCTTAATAAGGATCAATAGACGATTTCTGCATAGTATACTTATATTTCTTCATAGTATTCTTCATATATATATATATATATATATATATTTATATATATATATATATATATATATATCTTAGATATTTAGATATTACATTATCATTAAGTGTTTCAGAAATTAAATTCATCGTATATGAAATTAAAATACTATATTTTTAAATATACCCAAAGGAACAAGATCAATGTGAGCTATTTAATTAGATATCATAATTAAATTATGAATCTCAATAGTGGAAGGGGAAGAAAAACTAGAGCATTTATATATTATAGATTCAGTAATTTGTTAAGCACACAAAGTCGGATATGGTAATAACTCCAGATTATATATATATATATATATATATATATATATAAGTAATAGCTTTGCGTGTAAACATGATTCATAAAAGTACATACTAGTGTGTAAATGATGCCAGTCAAATATAAAGCATCGACGCATGCTCAGTATAAGTTATAACTAAAGGTATACCTAAAGTCTCAACTAGGCTATAGCCTATAGGGTTCGTTTATTTAGACTCTCGACTAGGGCTTGTTTTTTTCCCGAAAAGATTTTTGAGAGTCTCTGCTCGGCATCAATAACCAAAAGTCTCGGCTCGGCAGTAAAAAGCTCGGCATAATTTACATCACTAGTACATACAGGTGAGTAAATATTAACTACATCATAATGAATAGTAATAATTATAATATAGTAGTATATATTATATTATTATATTAATATTCTATGTTACCGTATAGTAAGTAGTAATAATAGCCTAATAATAGCCTAAACTATTATATAACACATAGATTTATTTTTGTGTAAAGAATTAATAATACATATTTAAATACACATATTATACTATATTATTACACACACACACATACACACACACACACATATATATATATATATATATATATATATATATATATATATATAAATAATATGATATAGAATATATACCTATAGTAGGTATACCCATTATTTCCCCATCATTTTCAAGTGGTAATGTTCCATTTTTTCCCGGCGTAACAAGTGTGTTTACATTATGAATAAATCTTTAAGTTAACATTTACATTAACAAAATTATATATATAATATAATAAATAACATATATTTGTACGTATTTTAATTAGCAGCTATTATTAGTACTCGTTTAGTAGAGTATAGTATTAGCAAAGATATCGATGAGAAAAATTTAATTAGAAAATTTTAAGAAAAAAAGCGATTGTCATTAGAAAAATATTGGGTATTAGTTTTAGTATCGAATTCTAAGTGGAAAACGAAAGAGCGCATTCAGTTTAATGTCTTATATCGCTGGTCTACTTCCCATAAATCTATCATAAACAACTTCTATTCAAAGATATTCAACAACATAATAATATATAACATATTTTACTTACACACGCAGAATATACTTAGTATATAAATGTATATATTAATACTTAAAGTATTAATAATTTAAATTAATAAAGTACTTTATTAATTAAATGTAATTTAATATAATATATATGGAGATCTTCAAAGAACTAAACACGTTCAACGATAATTGTGATATTAAAATACATGAACATGAAATCAATGAAATTATAATACATGAACTTATAAGTTATAAGATATATAAATAGGCGTACACGGGGGATAATAACCCCGTCGGGGGGGGGGGGTAATAACGTTATTATTGCTTAACGTATACGCCGTACGGCTACATGAAATAGGTATAACGTATACCTAAAGAATATATATATATATATATATATTTCATTTACATTATATATATATATATATATATATATATATATATATATACACTAATACATTAACATTAATATATATATATGGGAGTATCATGACATTATATGAAAACAATGAGGTGTTTACTATTTCATTATAATTTATATTATTTATTTTATTTCACAATTAATCGCGATATATGTTGGTCAGTTAAGAAAACTTACAAAAGTATGGAATACGTTAAACATGACTTATATTAACATAATACAGTAAATAATAGACTTATATATCATTGACTATACACAATAGCTAATACATGGGATATAACGTTAGTAATTATAAATCATTACCTCCAGTAGGTTAAGAGTAATACAGGTATACGCACCGATAATATATGATCATTAATACATATATTAATATATGAAATTAATATTACATAGAATACTATAATTTAATACATTACATAATTTAATTAGTATAATTAACGAGTATAATATAATATATAGATAATCTAACTTGGAGGTTATTGAAATCATCATCAGGCTTACTACTGCAATAGCACAACATATTGCTATATTAATTCGATCTACCATTATGAATTAAATGTTAAAATTACTAATATATGTATATATATATATATTTATCTACTAAATATTTATAAATGTATATTATTTGTTTATAATATATAGATAATATAAAATACAAATTTAATAATTATTAATTTTAAATATTTATATATAACCCTACATTATTTAAAGTTAACATTTAGAGATATATATATATATATATATATATATATATATATATATATTTATGTATATTTAATTATATATATATAAATAATTAAATACTCAGCTTAATAATATAGTCATTTTAATGTTATTAATTATATTTTTTATTTGCGATTATAATTAATATTGAAGTAATATGAGGAGTGAAGTAAATAGTAGAGTCCAAAATATACCTAATTTGGATACACTCTTCTATAAGGGAAGGATATATTACAATTGTATCAATAAGAAAATAAGTGAAATAAATATGAGATGGAGACAGATTAAAAATTATAGTTTTTTAATGATTAAAGAGAATATTATTAGAAATAAGTCATTCTTTAATGTCATTAGCACAATTGGAGAGTTGATTATTGAGACCTGGTGATGAATTAGTTGGAAGAAACATATATAGTTATATGTCATCTGCATATATACGGTAATAGATATTTTGATATTTAGATATTATGCATGGTAGTGGGTATAAATAAATTGAGAAGGACCGAGTACTGATACCTGGGGAACATTATATTTCATAGAAGAAGGGAAAGACAAATAATTATATATTTTTACAGAGCTACTACGGTCAGATAGATATGAAGTAAACTATGAGAGGGTAATATATCTAACTCCAAGTAGGTGTATACTTGGCAGTATCATTTTGTGATCAAGCGTATCGAAACACTGGATATATCCAGTATTACTAGTTGACAGAATGTTGAGTATTAAGGGTAGAAGTGATGACATCAATTACGTTTAGTAATGCTGTTACTGTGGAGTATCCTCGGCGAAAACCACTTTGTTGAGGAATATGGAGATTATTGGCTGATAAATAGGAGAATAGTTGACAAGAGACAACTCTTTCCGAAATTGTATTCACCCACGTTAGCTGAGAAAATGGGCGATAATTGAGAAGTAATTCGGGATCGAGTGAATGTTTTTTAAGAATCGGAGTGATTATAGCTTGTTTAAAAATAGATGGGACAGTACCGGAATTGAGGGAATATGAGATGATGTTACAGATATTTGGACATAGATAATCGGAGTAAAGTTTAAAAATAGATAGTGGAACAGGATCAGAGGGAGATATCGAACTAGACACATATGGGAGTTTAGATATGAAAGATATATGTTGCCTACGAAAAAAAAATATATCCATATATATATATATCCATTAGTAATAATAATATATTATTATTTAAACTAGTTGACATAATAATTTATCGAAGGTTCACAATATTATATAGGATATATTCCAATAATTATTATTTAATATTTAATTAATTACAAAAATATTATTTGTAATTTTAATTTACTTATAATTAGTGTTTATTAAGTTTGTGTTATTTATTTAAATATTTACAGTTACTATAGAAACTATTATTTTTAATTATAAATAGGTTTAATTTTTAATTACTAAATTGTTTGAAAACATATGAATACTTATAATTAAGTTCATAGCAATATATAAACTATAATAACACAACATATACAGTGAATATATAGTGAGCATATCAAGTGATAATATGGATATTGATGGCAATGAGAAAAAAAGTAGAAAAAGTGAAACTCCATTCGAAAGGGTTTATTATTTCATTCAAAATATTTCGATATTTTATATTAATATAAAATTATAAATTTATAATACTTTATTATAGTTTACAATTGTATGCATGTGTAAACTTTGTGTACATACTTCGTGGTATATACGAACTTATAAGATTGTTATATCTAAATATATATATATATATATATATATATATATATATGTTTACATAGCAACCAATATATAGTTGTGGTAATAACTGCTTAGCTTTTAAATATCTTTTAATTGTATTATTATTATAAAGATAGGTACGTGTTCATTTATTTTTTTATATTATCTATTATATTAATATATATTAAATATTAATATCCAACTTATTTGAAATACATAATAGTTGTCTTTAAATTATAATCATATCTTATTTAGATATAATTATATTTAGTATTTGTTTACATTTTATTATAACAAAATAAAAATCCTAAAAAATAAATAATAATCACAAAGATAATAGAATTATAAATTCGATAAATTAATTAAATTCAAATATATATTACATACTGTTTATGTATATTCATACTTAGCTACATTATTTACTATTTATAAAATTAATTAACTAGTAGTTTATAATAATATTATAACTGATATTCTCCCGTGGATCTCCCTTGGGAATTTGCTTTTGGTAGTCGGATCTACCAACCTTCATTTGAGGTTAGCTACCAACTTACACCTAGATAGTCTACTGCTGTATTTACTTACATACAGATCCATCAATTCTACCTCGGACGATACACTGCCTTACATCTCAGACAATCGGACCATCATTGCCCGGCTGCCACCAAGCATACCAGGGGCCTACTAAAGTCAACCGGTGCTTGTCAAGTCAACTCGTCATATAGCAAAACGGACTGAATACCAAACTTCTTCAAAAATATCCCTGTTACGACCAGTTTTTATACATTTATTATTATATTTATTATTATCTATTTCATTCAATTTAATCCCACAATCTCAAGTATACCATGTCCTCAAATTGTTCACATTGTAACCTTCCCGCATGCGAATATTATCTCAAATGTAAAACATGTCCATCTATTTTACATTATAATTGTTTATACCCCGCAGCTATTATTTCTAAATCCTGGTTTCATTCTAAAAACCCCCCTCCCGCTTATGCTATTGCTATATTTAATTCACCTAACTTCATCTTCTCATGTTCCTCATGCCTAGCCTTAAATAAGTTTCCTTCGACTAATCATACAACTACTCCACCCATTACTATGCCATATTCACCTTCTACTTTAACTGACAAATCTATACATAATACTTGTTCCAAGGTAACGCCAAATATAACATCTGATATATATTCTTCTACTACGACTATTAATATCCAGCCCAAGCATAATACTAATACCCAGCCCAATGATAATACTTCTAGAAACATTCCAAAGCTAATGGACTTAAAATTTTCCTCAAATCACACACCAACCCCTATATTATCTAGTTCAACTTCCTCAAAGTCTTCATCCATACGCTCCATAGATAATTCCCTCATACTAGTACTTGAACACCTTCTTCCTTATGAAGTTAACTATAATTTCATAGTATCATTAATTGACTATATAAAACTTCCACATTATTATATTACTTCTGCCTCATTTCTTACCAGTACTGCTATATTACGTTTCACTAATATTTCTGCTCGTGATATATGTTTCTCCTCCCTTCTAAAAATCTCACCACATAGTAATTTTAAGCATATATTTATTCGTCATTATTTACCTGACTCTACTAGACTTCTTGGTAAGGTACTATATCATGCCCTAAAACAAAAACTCACGCCCATTTTGTATAAAGTATTTTTTAATAATCGTTCCCAAACATTTGAACTTAGGGATAAAAAAAATCCTCTTTCATATCCCCCTTTTCTCATCCCTGAATCTGATCTAACAAAATGTTTTGATTCTTTTGATCACTATAAGAAATCATTTATAAATAATTCTTCCTCTCAAGCCTGACTATCCTCTAATATAGCCTTGATCAATATTCGCTCCTTGAGATCAAATATATCCCTTCTGTTCCCATACCTTAAATTACAAAAATTTATTATAATCGCATTGACTGAGACCTGGATTTCTAATAATGACTCTGATATATTTGCCTCCATCTTGGACTTTGGATATACACTCTATCTCGCTCCACGACAAATGGGCCGTGGTGGTGGGGTAGGATTTATGATACGTAATGATTTTTACCTATCTCCATCCATTTCATTCCCCCCCTTTTCATATAGTGATTGTATTTCGCTGACCCTCAAGCTTCCTAACTTAACTCTACATCTTACCGTTATCTATCGTCCCCCAAAACCTGAAACCAGTTTATTCTTTAATGAATTTCATGATTTTATCCATAAACTTCCTTCATCTTCAACCTATCTACCAATAGTTCTTGGTGACTTAAACTATCACTATAATTCTCCCATCTATCCCCATGGTGACTTTAAACTCCTAACTGAGTCTCTTTCCTTGTGCCAACATATATCATTTCCTACCCATTCTAGTGGCATTACACTTGATATGATATTTACACCCCTATCCAGTCCTCTTATTAGATGTATAAACCCTAACTCCTTTCAAAAAATTGAACTACTAACTGATCATTTTATTATTGAATTCTCTATAAATCTAAAATTCACAAATATTAAACGAAAACGTATTACATATAGAGATGTTAAGTCTATCGACCTACCAAGATTTGTAAACAATATCAAAACTGAGATCTCTTCTTCAACTTCCCTCTGTCCGGTACTCCTAAACTCCACTCTCCTAAATATTATCAATATACATGCACCTACAAAAACTACATTAATTACCGACCGCCCTTTTTCTCCCTGGTTCTCCCACGAACTTTTCATCTTCAAGAAGAGTGTTCGAAAATTTGAGAAGAAATTTCTTAAAAATCCTTCTACTGAAACTAAATTAGCACTATCACTAGCTAGAAAAAATTACAAATCTACTATATCTCGTTCAAAATCTATCTATTATAACAAAAAGATAGCATTGATATCCTCCAATCCTCGCAAATTATTTAAAATAGCAAATAAAATTCTCTCTCCTCCAGATGAAAAAATCCTCCCCATTTTACCTAACACGTCAAATTTTCAACTGTGTTCTCTTTTTGAAAAATTCTTTAACCATAAAATTGCAAGCATTAATAATATTATTTGCGCATCTACTCAACTCATACTCAATCCTACCATATATATTACCCATCATATTGACTCATTAAGTACATTCACTATTCCTTCACTGTATGAAGTAAATGACCTACTCATGAAATCTCACTGTACCTCCCCCACTGATCCCCTACCTTTATCATTATATCACAAACTTTCACCCTTATTTTCTCCTATTTTCTTGGATATTATTGCGAACTCACTAAACTCTGGCCAAGTTTCACCCTGTCTCAAGACTGCCATAATATCCCCTATTCTAAAAAAACAAAACTTAGACCCAAACTCATTTAGCAATTATCGCCCGATCTCCCACCTACCCTTATTAAGTAAAATATTAGAAAGAATTGTTTCCAAACAACTCATAGCCCATGTAAATAAAAATAATCTTTTCGACCCGTTTCAAAGCGCTTTTCGTAAGGGTCATTCAACCGAAACAGCTCTCCTACGTATTACTGACACTATATTATCTACCTTAAATAGCAACACGTGTTGCCAGCTAATCCTACTTGATCTATCATCTGCTTTTGATACCCTGGACCATAACATATTAATCTCGCGACTTACTTTAATGGGTATATCTGGCTTAGCATTAAAATGGTTTACTTCATATCTCACTAACAGGAATATCTCTATTATGATTGACAAATCTTACTCGCCTCTTTCT
This sequence comes from Osedax fenrisi, assembly GCA_964019155.1. NCBI lineage: Eukaryota > Metazoa > Annelida > Polychaeta > Sabellida > Siboglinidae > Osedax > Osedax fenrisi. The sequence goes on along the minus strand of OZ025240.1, from coordinate 56,009,612 downwards.
CCTCTTAACCACGGTATTCCCCAAGGATCTGTTCTAGGTCCATCCCTCTTTTCTATTTATATCCGCCCTATTGCTGATCTAATTAAGAAATTTCCAAATATCCATTACCATATTTTTCTGATGATATCCAACTGTTTACCTTTTTCCCTATAAATTCTCATAATACCATTAACTCTGAATTAATCGAGTGTGCTAACTCCATAAGATTATGGCTCCTCTCCAATAAACTACTAATTAATTCCTCTAAGACTACTGTACTTAACATATCTACTTCTGAAACTTCCTTTCCAAACTTTACTCTAAATAACATGATTATTTCTCCTTCTCATTCCTCCAAAAACCTAGGATTAGTATTTGATGACAAATTATCATTTAAGAATCACATATCATCCATTAAAAAATCATCCAACTTTCATCTCTTCAGAATTAAAAAAATACGGACATCACTTTCCAGAAACCTTACTAAAACTCTAATTAATGCTCTTGTACTTTCACGTATTGACTACTGTTCTTCCCTACTGAATTTACTTCCTGCTAAAGCTACTGCTCCACTTAATCGGATTATCCGTTCCTCAATACGTACTACTTACTGTTTAACTCGACTGGATCACTCTACTACAACATCTCATCAATCATCTCGTATGTGGCTACCATTCTCCCTCAGGTGTAAATTACGTATACTATCTATAATCCATAAATCAATATATTCTTTTACCCCTAGCTATATCTCTGATCTAATTAAAAAACGTACTATATTATCTTCTCTTCGTTACCAAAATGCTCCTCTACTTATCTCCCAGAACTCTAGTAAAACTTCCCTAAATTCTAGAGCTTTTAAAAATTCCGGTCCAACTCTATGGAATTCCCTCCCTCCTACCATTCGTTCTATTAGATCCCACAAAAGATTTATAAATCTTACTTCTTCTTTTCTCTCTACCCATAATCATTAAATCATCCAACTTATTATTTGTATCCGTGTTATATTAAATTTATATCATTATTAAATCGTTATTGTATTATTATTATCTTATTATTATATAACACTATACTATATCAATGCAGTCTGTAGTATATACAACTACACCATATCAATGCAGACTGTAGTATATAATAGTCCTTTATATTGTTTTTCCGTTGTATATTATTATCAAATTATTATCGTATTACTATTATTTTATTATTATTTTCTTCCCGCACGAGCGAAGGGGTCTACATGACCCTATTTTAGTGCTAATAAACTCAATATCATCATCATCATCATCATATATGTCCAAGACAAATTTACATAGGAAAATTATCGAGAATTAAAAAATTAACATTTATTTAATTTTAATAAATCAATAATAAATGACTTTTGCATTATTTATTTATAGAGTGATACAATTTATTGTGATTCCCTCTGCTATAGATCACCTAATTAAAGTATATTAAGTATATCTTACTATAGAATAACGCAGTTTTCTAATTATTTATTGAACTTGAGAATGACTGATTAAATAAATAAGGTATCACCGCATAACGAATGTTCATAGAAAACCATGAATTTAGATTACTGTATTATAAATGTAAATGTTATATATAAATATATACAAAAATATACAATATAATCATATATGGATTTTACTTACTTTATTCCAACTCTTACAAAAAAATCTACGAAGATCGGATAGTTTCCTTTAATTGTAATCATAGATATATAATCATAGATCTATATATATATATATATTCTAAAATAATTAAAATAAACAAATATGTTGTCTGTACATTAATGTGAAATTTCCTTTTTATAACTGTATGAATAATAAAGTATTCCATAAGGTAGACACATTATACTCATGGTATAATATCACGTGTTATTTCACAGTTACTAAGGTATAACGAAGAAAACAAAGCCCGCGAGTTAACCAGCGAGATGATAAGACAGCGAGCAGATCTAGTGATAACCCCTAAAGGGGTGTACCGGAAACACACGTCGACGGACAATGCCTTCAAACCCATCAAAGCCGAGTGTATCAAGAGCGTGTTCGACAGTGGATGGTTTGAAGCTTTCTACTCTTTATTCATAACTAAATAGTATAAGTATATATTACATTATTATATATTCACACATATACACACACTCATATATATATATTATGTTTAATGTCTATTAAACATAATTTTATGAATGTATTGCTGAATTTATTATTTTAATACAGATTATATATGTAGTCCAATAAACTTATATACTATTTCGTTAAATCAATAGGTTTCAAATACGTATACAATTGTTGTGTATACCCGACAATTTTAAATTTTAATTTACAAATTAATCATTTTCACATCTTAACAAATTAAATAGCCTAACTACTAATACTTTGTAATGCTGTGTTGGTGTGATTCTATAGGCTTTCAATCGGATATTATACCACGCCTCTTATTTAACATATGTTAAATCTCAGCCTTACTTAAAGCATCTATTTTACAATTTAAAAATTATCTATAGGGGCATTTCTTATAACATTTCCAATCGAAAAGTCTATTATAATTCGCCACAGTATACTTTTATTTTTTTAATAGTTCATATTTTATAACAAAAATATACCTATACATATTATTATATATTACATATACATATATATATATATAAGTAGTTATAATTATGATATATATATATATATATATATATATATATATATATATATATATATAAGTTATACTTATATAATAATTATTATATATAGTTGGTTTAATATTTAAAAACATCGTTTTGATGATCATATATGAAATATCATGGGTATACCCTATATTGATAATCACCTATATAAGTATGATAGCTTCAGACAATAGAAACATTCTATTGCGAAATATATATATTCAAAGTATCATATCGATATGATATAAGTGTCGAGAAAACGTAAACGTAAATATGTACATATACATATATACCATAATATATTTATAATTATGAAAATGTTTCTTACATTCCTATTAACGTCCATTAGTCGTCCAGAGACATTCAAAGGCACACAAAATATATAACTTAAATAAGAAATTAAGTATTTGATATAAATGTATATATATATATATCACTTGATATTTCATTATATTTAAAATATATTAAATCATATTCAATTACCTTTAAAATAAATAAATTTGTAATATTTCAGTAACAAAATATAATTGTTTATATTTTTATAACAAAATGTCATAGAGTGTTTGAAATTTTATAATAATAAATATAAAATTACCCAAAACAATGGCTTTATAACATAGTATACCTACTATAGTGTATTTATGTGACCGTTAAAATATGCTTAATAATATGATACTATTTATAAATTATAATACAATTTCAAATAAATATATTCTAATGTTAAATTAATACATATACATATTTACCTTCCTTTTGCTGGTAGGTTATCTTGATATGTTCGTAAAAACTTAAATATCTATATGGTTCCACTTTCATTTAGTACGAGGAATCAATCTGATATTATTAGTATTACATATATATTTATAATACATTTAATATATCCTCTTAAACACAGTAAGGACATGGATAATGGAGTGACAGTGGGTTACATGGGACTAAAGAACTGCATATTGCGGAGATTCACTATAGACAGCCGAGCTAGCACCGCTTATAATGCTAGGAATAGCTGCGTTCAAAATTCAGTATGTATTACACATAAATGTATGTGTACGTGTGTATATATGTGTGAATTAATGAATCAACCATAATGGAGTGGTGTATAGTAAATTAAAATATAATAAGATATATTAATATATACCGCTAACTCAGATGTACGCTAACATATTCTTGTTACGATTGCTGTTTCACACCCACCCCCACTAGGGAGATGATAATTTTTTTATTCAGTTGGTACAGCGTGTATTTAATAGATATGGTGAATATATTAAGTATCTAATTTAGTTTTTATTTTGTGTGCAAAATTACAAAATCGCTACCTATTTTAAAAAACGTATAAAAAGGGTATATATCATGAATTATGAAAATAAATTAATCTCGAATGACTAGCATTAAGAGTGATGAAACATAATGTTTCAATTATGGATATTATTGAAATTTCATAAGCGGGTACCTATAGGTGTGTATATCATAATACATTTTAAATTTTTAAATTGTTAGGTTTATACCCACACATTTGGTATCAAAAAAAAGGTGTCCAAAATATACATTGGAAAAGATAGGGAAATTAGCATTACATTACATACATGTTTATTTTCTATAGAAATAATTGAGATACATACATTATATTTGTAGATCGATTGTAATATATTTAGTTTATATGAATTGTATCATTAGATTATTTAAAAAATTATTCTAGGATTTTTTTTTACTGATTATTTATATAATTATTAAAAATATTTTTTTATTTAAAATTAACTCACATTAAGTTATAAAAATTGAAGTAATCTATTTATGAAAAAAAAATGTTATTAGCTTACTATAGAGCTACTAATTTAGATTAATATTGATTATGTGTAAAAAAAAACCAAAAATTTGGTGCAATATGATCTCGACAAATTTGTTCATATTTTACATGAATTTTTTATTAAAATCTATGATATTTCATAGAATTTATTTTTTAAAATAAATATATCTTTATAATATTATAAATAAACATATTTTATCATATTTATTAATTTATTAGAAAAAATATTATTGAAAAAAAAAATGAGGGTACCTTAATATTTTTTTTTGAAAATTTCACAGAATGAAAAAAAAAATCCTAGAAATTTTGTTTTTAAATAATCTAATCATATATTTCGTATAAACTACATATATTACATACATCCTACAAATATTATATCTGCATCTTTATTATTTCTATGGAAAATACACATTTATGTAATTTAATGCTAATTTCACTATCTTTTCCAATTCTAATTTTTGACCACGTTCCGATTTTTATTTAACCATCCAAATTATAAAAATAATAAATATTATGATATACATGCCCATAGGTACCCGCTTATGATTTTGTAATAATATCCATAATGAACACCTATTCTATCATCACTCTTAACCCCCACCCACCCCACCACCAATATGATAGAAAATATATATATTTGAATAGTACTTATACTCTTACATATATGTTCCTAAAGAATAGCATTACTATCGATTCACTATATATTAATATACATATAACTATCCTCGTCTCTCATTATCGCTCCTATCCCCTGTATGTTAAACTCGTAGTATGTATACTAGTGATGTAAATGATACTGATCCTTTGATGCCGAACCGAGACTTTCATTTTCGGAAAAAAACGAGCCTGAACCGAATCGAGACTCTAGCCAAACGAGCCCGAGCTGAGTTGAGACTTTTACAAAACATTACCGAGCCAAAATTATGATTTTTTGAAATTAAATGTTAATACTAATTTTAAAATATTTAAATCTACATCAATTTAAAAAAATAATCTGCGCCAAATTATCTATTCAGTGAATAATAATGTAAATTTCATTTAGTTGTGTAAATAATACCGAGATTTTTGATGACGAACCACGATTTTGGTTATTGATGCCGAGATGAGACTTTCAATTTCGGAAGAAAAAATCGAACCCGAGCCGAACCGAGACTCTAGCCAAACGAGCCCAATATTTACATCACTAATAACATTTACATATAACGTATATGATATAAGTATATGTACTATATTTTTATTTAAACAGATTGCTTTGCACTAAACTACTTAGAAGAATACACTTGAATACATTTCATGCGATCCTATAAATATACATAGATTTATCATCGGAAATCGCACGGTACAATGTACGCCGTAAATCTAACCTTATGAACTATTAGAAATATTATATATATGAAAATTCAAATTAAAAATTTAAATCGGATCGCCCATTACTTATCTCTTACATAATTTTTAAAAACAAGGACATATTTTTATTTATACTTTTTAATATGCCTAAAAGATAATTCTTATTCAAAGAACAACGCATTCATTTCTACATAAAAACTATTAACCATATACCTAAACATATACCTAAACATATATGATATAGGATATATCATATACGATAGATTATAACTTGCTTTAATTTTATAATATAACTATGTTAACATTATTCTACATTGATAAGGATATTCCTATAGGAATGTTATTGTATTTAGTATATTAAACTATATACCTATAGGCTATTGGTATATATATATACAACTAATACTAAGTATATATTGGGTATGATTAGAAACTTATAAATAGTTATTAAGTTATTTATTAACAATAGTGTTTATCTAAATAAATAGAAATACATATTAATATATTATATTTATAATATAAATTGTAAACTATATATAGATATTGGTAAAGTAATGACTTATTATAAATTAACATTTTCTTGAATATAAAACCTAAACATTGATACATTATTACATGTGCATTATAGCAATAATAACTAATACCTATAGCTGTTACCTATAGGTAACGTGTTCAAAGAAAGGAGATCAAATAAAAATAGGAAAAGTAAATTTAATAGCATCTAAGTTAGATGAAGTACAAAGTTAGAATTGAATATATATATATATATATATATATATATATATATATATATAATATATATTATATATATATATATACATATATATATATATATAAATGCATTTAAATAATACAAATAAATAATTCCGATCATTCCCCTATTAAAAACATTTATAGAGATTAATAACATTTCACATTGTAAACTAACTATAGTAATTCAATTATTAAATGTATTGATATACCTAGAAATATTAATAAATAATATAATAACTAATTCATAAATTACCTTTATTCGCATATAATGATATAATTTAAATACATATTAATATATAATTTAATATATAATACGAGATTCTTTTTATGATTTTATTGCAATATTTTTCGTTATAAAATGTAACCGTCAATCGTATCCCTCGTATAGGTGATGTCAGTGAACCAGTTGAATCTGTTGTACTTCCGGGTGTATCGGTAGGTGTCGATGCACACGAAGTTAGTGTAGGGCACATAGAGATTATATATATATATATATATTGTTATAATAGTTTGTTGTTCTAACTATAATGGAATCGATCAGGATGCAAAGAATGGCTAAGTTACGAGTTTATGCTACGAAGATTTGAATATTAATTAAACACGTCTAACTAGGTATATATTTATTTACAAGAGGAAGTTAATGTGAAATGTGTCAAGGGTCGCAGGTCATATTCAATGACTATAAATAACAATACAACATCCCCCTTTGTTAGTCAAAGTCAGGTCTGTTGACATGGAGGGTACATGCTAGGTTGTCATAGCGACACCGATGTAAGTATAATAATAATCAACCTCAGGACTGTGTTTTGTCGTGAGGGATACGTAGTTTGGGTGATATGCTATTGCGCATGTCATAGGTCAAGGCGGTTGGGTGGGCGCCTATGACGTGATGGTCGCTCGTATGCGACAGGGGGCGGGGTGATGCTGGGTGATTCTCGAGTGGCGACGTTGTCTCTGCGGATGTCTGTCAGGTTTCGACGGACTGTTGAGTGTTGTTCGGAATCTACCAGGTATGAGTTTGGAGACGTATGTTTCTGGAGGATCGTTCCAGGGCTCCACGTGCTGGTGATGGGGTTTCTGATGAATATCTTCTGTCCGTCGTTAAGATCTGGAGTATTTCTTCGTATTATTGTATTATATGTCTTGGCTGCTTTCATTTGGCTATCGTTGAGTAGTTGATCTTGAGTGATATTTCTATATTCTTGATGTTTCGGGAGTATGGTCTTAATGATTCTGCCGTATAGTAATTCGGCTGGGGAAGGGTGGTTATTTTATAATGGTGTAGCTCTCCAAAGTAATAGTGCTTTTTCTGGGTCATCGGTTTTCGTTAAGATTCTCTTTACCGTCTGGATTTGTCGCTCGATGAATCCATTGCTTTGTGGATAGTGCGGTGAGCTTGTATTATGGTGGAACTCCCAGCTTTTGGAGAATTGACTGAAAGATGCTGCTGAGAATTGTGGTCCATTGTCCGTGTGTAGGTATCTCGGGATACCGTGTTCCGAGAATATCTCCTTTAATGCGTGGATGATGCTCTGACTATGTGTGCTTCTTAGCTTCCTTATAATTGGGAACTTGGTGTATATGTCTGCAACCAGTTGGTATTGTTATTTATTGAATTCGAACAGGTCGGCTGCCACCGCATCCCATGGTTCTCGTGGTAGTTTTCTATTTACGAAACCTACAGGGCTTTGTCTTCTTTGGTGTGTTTGGCACTCGCTGCATTCTTCCGTGAGGTCTTTGTTCATTTTCGGCCAGTAGACGCATGTCTTTGCAAGTAGATTTGTTTTGACAATTCCAAGGTGTGGAATGTGTAGGTCTTTAAGTATGTCGGACAGTAGGGACGTCGGTATTAGTATTTGTTTTCCTTTAATGACCATATTGTTCTCATAGGTCAGCTCGTCTCTGTAGGGCCAGAATTCTCTTAGGTTCTGGGGCAGTGTTCTCCTCTCTGTTGGCCATCTGTTTTTGATGATGGTGCATAAATCTTGAAGTTGTTTCTCGTCTTTGATTTCTTTCTTAATTAGGGCCAATCTAGGCTCGCTGAAGCGGGTATAGGATATCTGTTTATCGAACAGTATCTCATTATTTTCTGGAAGCGGCTGTCTGGAGAACGTATCTGGTAGGGGTAGGTTTTTTCCGGGGACGTATTCTATGTTGATGTCGTATGATTGTAGACTTAGTAGCATTCTTTGTAGTCTTGTGGGGGCTTTTGCTATATTCTTCAGGATAATCATGGAGAGTGGTTTATGATCAGATTGTACTGTGCATTGTTTCCCATATATATACGTGTGGAAACGAGTACAGCCGAATACAACAGCGAGCATTTCTCGTTCGATATTTGCATATCTCTGCTCGCATTCAGTAAGTGATTTTGATGCATATGCTACTGGTTTTCCGGACTGCATCAATACAGCTCCAATACCTTTTCCGAGGCGTCTACTTGAATTACGATGTCTTTAGCGGGGTCGAAGTATGTTAGCTTGCTATCTCTACAGATTAGATCTTTGATATCGTTGACTTTATTTTCATTAGAGGGTGTCCAGGTGAAGTCGGTGTCTTTCTTGATCAGGTCTCGTAGTGGTGCTGTGTGTGTCGATAGGTTTGGTACAAAAGGACTCATATACGTAGGTATGCCCAACAATTATTGAAGCTGGGTCTTGTTCCTAGGGGGTTTGATGTATTGAATCGCTTTTATCCTTTCTGGATCTGGCTGCGCTCCTTCTTCATTGAAGATGAGACCGAAGAAGTGTATATATTTTTGCTTAATCTTACATTTCTCTTTGTTGAATATAAGTCCTCCAGCTTGTGCCCGTTTCATTAGGTGGTGGAGGTTTGAGTCGTATTCTTCTTCGGTTTTCCCGAAAACAGCAATGTCGTCTGCTATGCCGAGCGTTCCGGGGCAGTTCTCAATAATCATATCCATCTTCAGCTGGAACACATCCTGGCTTAGACACAAGCCGAATGGTAGTCTGTTGAATGTTGTTTTTAAGCTAGATTCGTGGTCGATGTTAATTGCCCAATATCCTTGTCGTGCGTCAAGTTTGCTAAATATCTTTGCGCCTCTAAGTTTGTAAGATATGTCTTCTATAGTCTTCGTCGGGTAGTGGGGTCTTTTTATGGCCTTGTTTAGGTCTCTTGGGTCAAGGCAGATTCTGAGTTTTCCGGACTGCTTTCGTGCATAGACTAGACTTAAAACCCAGTCGGTATGCTCCGTGACCTTCTCGATTACTCCCGTTCGTTCCATTTGGTCAAGTTCTTCTTTGATTTCTCGTATCATTGATATCAGCGGTCTTCTAGGGACATGTACCACGGGTGGTATCGTCGGATCGGTTACAATATGGTATGTACCTTCGAAGTTTCCGATGCCTTCGAAACTGTCTGGGTACATGTTTGTGAGGTCGTTTATTGTGTTGATGTTCTGTGTCTTTATTTGGTTTATCGTGATGATCTTCATCTGTTTTGTCGATGGTAGTCCCAATATTATAGGGCCAGGGGTCTCTGCTACGAAGAATGTAGATCGCGTCGTGTAATCCTTTAGCGTGATGTATAGGTCGATCGTTCCGTAGTGCTTCATAGATTCTCCATTGTAGACGGTTAACGTGGTTAGACTACGTTTTAAGTGGCCAGGGGTTGGTCGTGGGCCCGTGCAGTGTTCGGGATACATACGGAGGTACGTGCGTAATGGAAGTATGTTTCCTTCAGCTCCCGTATCTACTTTCACCGTCATGGTGGCGAGTTGGCTTCTCAACGTGAAGTGGAGATCGGCGGTCAGATCATTGTTGGAGTCGGTTCGTATCTCGTTGAACTTTAGTTCATATTTCGTTCATCGGTCATGAGTTCGCTGATGACCTGTTGGGTTAGAAGATTGGGCAGAAATAGGTCTCAATTTCTTGCGACACACAGCTGCCCAGTGCCCAATTTTATGGCAAAATCGACACTCGGACTGTGCGGCGGGGCAAGAGGTACCCACATGTTTTAGGCCGCAATATTTACAAGTTACTTTGTGGTAAGATTTGTTATCGAGGTGATTATTAGGTTGATTATTTTTCCGATAGTCGGGTTTAGATTTATAACTATCGCGCTTATGGCTAACGTTATATACGGGTGTGTCGATAGTGCTCGTCTTGAATTCTTTGAGTTATTGTTGCAGTGCCTCGTATACGACGAAGAACGTATACGTTCTTGCGATCTGCATGGCCTTGTCTAGTGTTAAGGTGTCATCTTTGCATAACAGATCTTCCCGCACCTTGTCGTGGGCTCCTCCCCTGATTATTTGCTCAATTAGTCGCGTATTTATCTCGGTTTCATCACGGAATTTGCATTTCTTCGCTTGGAGCATGCATTTAGTCATGTATTCATCTATTAGTTCATCTTTGGCTTGTTTCATCTTTTCTAGTTGTAGACTGGCCAGTCTGTAGTTAGATCTTGGCTCTAGGACCTCGCTCAGGTGGTCCCAAAATTCGATTAGAGTTTTGGTTTCATTGTTCCACGTGTTGTATATTCTCAGCCCTTCTTCACCGATCCATATGAGGACGTACGTCATCCTCTCTTCGCTTTTCAATTTTTATAATGGACCTTTGAATATTAACGTAACATATTATTTAAATGCCATTAGTTCGTGGGGTAGGTCTCCTGACCATACCATACTCGGGGTCCTTATTCCGTCCATAATTATTATTTTTTTTAATTTGTTTTAAAAAATTTTTTCGTACACGTGCTTTTTTAAAAAAAAAGGCTTTAAATGTCTGTTTCTGGAGTTCGTTATCCCACCGCTGTCACCATGTTATAATAGTTTGTTGTTCTAACTATAATGGAATCGATCTGGATGCAAAGAATGGCTAAGTTACGAGTTTATGCTACGAAGATTTGATATATTAATTAAACACGTCTAACTAGGTATATATTTATTTACAAGAGGAAGTTAATGTGAAATGTGTCAAGGGTCGCAGGTCATATTCAATGACTATAAATAACAATACAACATATATATATATATATATATATATATATATATATATATATATATAGTTCGCAAATTAACATACTAAGTAATACGTAATTATTAACCGCAGAAAGTTCAGAAGTCTAAAAAGGATTTTTTGAAAAAAGTACTGGAAAAGATTGCCTGCGATGTTAGTAATATGAGAACACTGTTTGCGTTGTTATGTAACACTACGGTATTACTTAACTAGTATACATTATAACATTATGATGAAACTAACATATAATTTAAAAAATATTTGGTATATATATATCTATTAATATAATAGAATATTAAAAACGTGAAAAGTCATAAATGTGACTGTATAAATAGAGTATGATATACAGTAGCTACTACATTATAATGTTACGTAATAATGTTTCTATAATGTATTATATAATAATACAATTATAATTTAGTTGCCGATACCCATTGAGTTAAGTATTTGTAAAGAAATGGAACCCATTGTAAAGAAGACTGTCAAGGGTTAATATATATTTATATAAATTAATATAATCATAATATTCAACTTTATTATTTACATTATATTACATTACATTACATTTTATATTATTTAAAATTGTTATGAATAAATTAAATCAGAAAAATAATGAATATTTTATGACAACATTAATATATATTTATATGTATTTATGTTTATATAAATTTTACCAGCATATACAAAATTACTGGGGTCAAATCATGAACTAACAAAGGGAGCAGTGAAGAAACAAACTATATTTATGCATAAATTGAAATGTCTGAAAGATATATCTTAAGTTTCAAATATTATACTCGATGATATATTCATTTTTCTTATTTATATATAATTATACTATTAATATCATTTAATTATATTATTATAATTCATTCATGTATGTAAATTTAAGTATTATTTCAAATATGTATGGAAATTTAAATATTATATATAAATTTAAATATTATTTATAATATCTATAATCATAACCACTTTATTTATATATATATATATATATATATATATATATATATATATATATATATATATATATATATATATATATGTATATATTTAAATAATTAAAAAATAATTAATATTTATTAAATATGTTAATCATATATTAATCATATATGGTATTCCACACGGTGTTACTTTCACGATCATAATTTATTTATAAATATTTCCATAGAAATACATATATGCATATTTACTTTTAATGAATATATAGAAAATAAAATATCAGAATAATAATATTAAATTTAATATTGTTTCATATTTTTTTTATTATCAATTATAATGAGTAATTAAAATTAATTTATATTTTATTTAATATTAAATACATATTATAATGGCGTATATTTCTTATATAATAGCGTATATATATTTATATATAATATATATTGTTGTTATTTTTATTTGGTGGAGTCCTTTCATACCAAGAACTTAGATGAAGTTTTTCACTTATAAGCATATATGGCTCTAATGTCCCTTTGAAGCTGCTCTCATGTTAATGCATCCATGGTTTTAACGAGAGCCGATCATTTATTTATACACAATTATATACGATCACTTCTAAATAATATTTTAAGACCCATTTTATAAAATTAATTATTGTCCGGATGAGGCTCGAACCCGTGTCCTACTGTTTGTGTGTCTGACGCCTTAGCCACTGAGCCACACAGGCAGTTAATGTAATATATATACCATTACCTTGTTACCTTGTTCCGTCGAGTCGAAACCGACCCCTGTCGACATCAATGGTAGCTATTCTCAATCCCGATCTGTCTCTAGCATCTAGTCGGATATTCATAATATATTTAGAGATATATTTTTGTATATTGTCTAGCCAAGTGCAATGTGGTCTGCCACTTCTTCGCCGACCTTCCATTCTTCCCAGCATCATTTGCAATTCCATCATATTAGATCTAACAACGTGTCCGAAAAAAGATAGGGCAGTCTTGAAAATTATGTATTCGAGCGTTCTTTTAGGTTGTATTATGTGAATTATCTCAGTATTTCTTCTCCTATCTAAGTAGGTAACTCCGAGCAGTTTCCTCCAGCACCATAGTTCAAAAACATCAATTGTTTTCCTATCTGACTTTTTGATAGTCCAGGTTTTTGCTCCATAAAGGATAATTGGAAATACCAGTGTTTGAACAATCATTATTTTTGTCGTTAGTCTAATGCCTCTATCTTTGAATATATGTTTCAGACTTCCCATGGCACATTTTCCCATTACCAGCCTTCTTCGTAGCTCCTTATAGGTAACTCTATAATTTGTAATTAATAGGACTCACAGGAAGATAAATTAACGATTTCGATATTGTTATCATCTATTATTATATGGTCCAATTTACCTGTAGTCATCACCTTTGTTTTCTTGACATTTAAATATAATCTGGCTTCTTCGCTTGCTCTTTTGACTTTTGTAATTAGCTCTGTGAGATAATATTTTGTTCCTGCTACCAATGTAGTGTCGTCAGCATATCTAAGGTTTGTAACTTTCCTTCCACCTATACTAATACCTTTATCCCACTTTTCCATGACATATCGCATTATTCTTTCTGCATAGATATTGAATAGCAATGGAGATAGGATGCATCATTGCCGTACTCCTTTTCTAATCGGGATGTTGCTTGTTTAACCATACTCGGTCCTTACAGTCGATTCTTGATATGTGTATATATTTCTCAGCACTACAATCAGATGCTCGGGTATTCCCATATCTTTGAGATTTCACTATAGTCTTTGATGATCTACACAGTTGAATGCCTTTTTGTAGTCAATGAAGCACATGAATAGTTATCTTTGATTATCTCTAGCTCTTTCCATCATCCATCTCAAGTTAGCAATGTGGTATCTAGTTCCTCTACCTCTACGAAACCCGGCTTGTTCTATTGGTAGTTCAGGGATGAGAAAGTTCTCAAGTCTTTTCTGCAATATTCTCAGAAGTATCTTACTTACATGTGATATTAAGGCGATTGTTCTGTAGTTTCCACATTCTTTTTTATCGCCCTATATATACAATAGGATTGCATAATGCAAGCCATTCCTTGTTAATCTTCCACAAAAATGATTAGTCCCTCTGAATAGTATAATTCGATATTATATTCTTAATACTAATAAAACCCATATAATAAATACGACATTAAATCTTCATATCAATGTTCTATAAACTATATATATATAGCTTCGATTTAATATTATAAATTATTAATCATGAATTTATATATACCTATTTTGATATTGACCTCTCCGACCTCACTCCCTATTGTATACCCTATGGGGTATACAATACCCCATATATGGGTATACTATAAAGCTTAATAACTCTCGTGTTACTTATTCATCACAGTAATTCTCAATTAGTAGCACCAATACATCACCCTCCTTCTCCTAAATAAATGACCTCTAAGACACTCGATAGAGTGTGATTCCCTACATCGGTCAACTATAGTTACGTTGGGTGATTTCATTTATTAATACATTTATTAAATGTTGTATTTATTATATTTTATTTATTTAACATTATGTTTATTATAATAGAGTTCCGTTATTACACTTACATTAGACGGGAACTTATAATCTGTGCATCATTTTATTAGTTTTATATAACGTATGTATGACGTATTACTTTGTTCTATAATGTGTATATTGTATTATCTGTGCACTTTCGAGGAGCAGGAATTCCTATTCTCGTGCACCTATAGGTATTTATAAACAATAAAATTGCATTAAATATATATATATATATAGATATATATATTTATATGATTAATGTTTATGTCTGATGGGATATAGTCTATACATAATACATTTAAATTATAATTGCGTAACACAGCGTTACGTAATCAGACCGGAAGTGCGTTATATATCGTATTATATAAGATGGAATACGACGCGTGTGTGTGTCATTATTGTATGCAAGCTCCTTCGGTATGTTGTCATATTTTATCATCTTTTAATTTTATATCATATTATATATATATACATACGTGCACACATACGTGCACACATACACACATATAACACATATGGTATACACGTGTATACTGTGCCCACATTTATAGTACGTTTAAACGTTTATTCGAATGTATTTAAATTATAATGTTATAATACACGAAAAATAAAATATAAATTGTATTAGATTTTATATATTATGTTAAATGATATCTATAATTATTTTAATTTCTCAAATTGTATGTATGAACATTAATTAGTTTAAATAAATTATAAGATGTATTTATTGATACCAATAAGATATATATATATATATATATATATATATATATATATACATTGTACTATACGTATACGCGATGTTATGCTTAATGAGCATATATGGTCATACATGTATACATTATACTAAACACTGTATACAGTATTTAGTAAATAATAGTGTCGTATCAACATATTAACAACTTTATTTTTATCAATATATTTATATATGTTATTATTATATAGTATTTTCAAATATATTATACACCTGGCGACTCCTTAGATTCGTATCGTATGATCTTTATATTACCATACCTATATATATATATATATATATATATATATATATATATATATATATATATATTATCATACATATATATATATGACTGCATATGCATATGTAAACATGTTTACACGTCTACATACAATACTTAGACAATTGTTAATACAAATATGTTACATATTCCATTGTTTTCTATATTTAAATAGTATATATTTATATATATATATATATATATATATATATATATATATATTATCATACATATATATATGACTGCATATGCATATGTAAACATGTTTACACGTCTACATACAATACTTAGACAATTGTTAATACAAATATGTTACATATTCCATTGTTTTCTATATTTAAATAGTATATATTTAAAATATTATATATATTGTTAATATTCTAATATACCAATAGATATGTATACATTAAAAATAATTGTATTAACTTCTTAGTTGTATCA
This sequence comes from Osedax fenrisi, assembly GCA_964019155.1. Taxonomy (NCBI): domain Eukaryota; kingdom Metazoa; phylum Annelida; class Polychaeta; order Sabellida; family Siboglinidae; genus Osedax; species Osedax fenrisi. The sequence goes on along the minus strand of OZ025240.1, from coordinate 55,993,136 downwards.
ATATACTGTTTGTATCAATATACTATTTATACATAAAGGGGGTAACCCACAACAAGAATTTCCGGAAAAAAAATAACAAAATGTTTGCTTGAAAGTGATTTTCTTGCAAGTTGTAGTGGGATACCCCATTTAAAGTTACTATAATACCGGCAAGTTAACTTAGAAATTTCTGGAAAGTAAGATGGTATCCCACTACAATTGTAGTTAGATTGCTAGAAATCACTTTCTAGGAACAATTTTCGGACATTATTTCCGGAAATACTGATCGTCTAATATAAATCCATTATTATTGAATTATAATTCTGATAGACTTATAAATAATGTTCTATATTTATCATTGTTGATTATTATTTAAATTAGAAATTAATAATAAATTAGTCATAATAGTTATATACTATTGGTAAACTTTATGTTTATGTTATTTTCCAGATATATTATGTATATATATATAAATATATATAAATATTTATAAATAAGAATGTTTAAAAAAATGTTAGTCAACGTAATATTATTATTATTATTATTTTATTTTAACACAGTTTAAATATAATATATATTAATAATAGTATATATTATATATGTATGTATATATATATATAGTTACAGTTCTGTCGTCACTAAATAAATATGACTTTAACTTCGATTTTAATATACAATATTAAATATAAAATAATATTATAACATATTACGAAATCATTACTACTATAATATCATTAGCTACTATATATAGTAGCTATATATAACTACTCATATCTATAGATATAGATATTATGGGTGGGATACCATACTATAGTATCAATTAATTAGTATTCCGTAATTTCATTGATTTAAAAAATAATGTAATACTTTAATAAAAACAAGAATATATCGTTGCTATCCATTATTCATATCATTATTCATATCATATTATATTGATGATATGAAGACTAACAATCTATTAATAGATATACCACGGCTACAATAGGTCATCATGAAAGTAATATTCCTGTTCATTCTTTGTCTAACAATTGGAGTCTCGTTCTCCATTCGATTATCTAATCTGCGTAAATTAGGTTACATAACATCCTAAATAACACATATTGTTATGATCTTATTATATATATAAATATATATATATATATATATATATATATATATATATTGGTATATATATAAATATAATTATCTGAGTAAATATATATTATATATATGTTGTACTAATAGTACAGTAAAATAATACACAGATACACACACAAACACGTACATACACACACATATATACATATATATATATATATATATATATATATATATATATATATCCTGAAATAGTTATACAAAACAATCGAACATTTATTACAAGTGCCGTCTGTAATATGATTAATAAGTGTTCACCCGGTCATCCTTCAGGGTGGAGGTGTTAGCAGATCGATAGGCTCCCAAATCAAATGACAGAATCCTATATAGAATCATCCCTAAGAGCAGAGATGTACACTTAACATACGTACACTCGTGCATACACACACGCATACACTGCTAACTAGTGGTCGCAACGTGTTGGTACTGCGTAATTAACTAACACTCATGACTCATCACTCTTTCTTTCTCTCTGAAGGGGAGGGGGAAGGGGAGGAACACTTATCCATTATGTAATATTACTACCACTACTACTACTACAACTACTACTACTACTACTACTACTACTACTACTACTACTACTACTACTACTACTACTACTACTACTACTACTACTACTACTACTACTACTACTACTACTACTACTACTACTACTACTACTACTACTACTACTACTACTACTACTACTACTACTACTACTACTACTACTACTACTACTACTACTACTACTACTACTACTACTACTACTACTACTACTACTACTACTACTACTACTACTACTACTACTACTACTACTACTACTACTACTACTACTACTACTACTACTACTACTACTACTACTACTACTACTACTACTACTACTACTACTACTACTACTACTACTACTACTACTACTACTACTACTACTACTACTACTACTACTACTACTACTACTACTACTACTACTACTACTACTACTACTACTACTACTACTACTACTACTACTACTACTACTACTACTACTACTACTACTACTACTACTACTACTACTACTACTACTACTACTACTACTACTACTACTACTACTACTACTACTACTACTACTACTACTACTACTACTACTACTACTACTACTACTACTACTACTACTACTACTACTACTACTACTACTACTACTACTACTACTACTACTACTACTACTACTACTACTACTACTACTACTACTACTACTACTACTACTACTACTACTACTACTACTACTACTACTACTACTACTACTACTACTACTACTACTACTACTACTACTACTACTACTACTACTACTACTACTACTACTACTACTACTACTACTACTACTACTACTACTACTACTACTACTACTACTACTACTACTACTACTACTACTACTACTACTACTACTACTACTACTACTACTACTACTACTACTACTACTACTACTACTACTACTACTACTACTACTACTACTACTACTACTACTACTACTACTACTACTACTACTACTACTACTACTACTACTACTACTACTACTACTACTACTACTACTACTACTACTACTACTACTACTACTACTACTACTACTACTACTACTACTACTACTACTACTACTACTACTACTACTACTACTACTACTACTACTACTACTACTACTACTACTACTACTACTACTACTACTACTACTACTACTACTACTACTACTACTACTACTACTACTACTACTACTACTACTACTACTACTACTACTACTACTACTACTACTACTACTACTACTACTACTACTACTACTACTACTACTACTACTACTACTACTACTACTACTACTACTACTACTACTACTACTACTACTACTACTACTACTACTACTACTACTACTACTACTACTACTACTACTACTACTACTACTACTACTACTACTACTACTACTACTACTACTACTACTACTACTACTACTACTACTACTACTACTACTACTACTACTACTACTACTACTACTACTACTACTACTACTACTACTACTACTACTACTACTACTACTACTACTACTACTACTACTACTACTACTACTACTACTACTACTACTACTACTACTACTACTACTACTACTACTACTACTACTACTACTACTACTACTACTACTACTACTACTACTACTACTACTACTACTACTACTACTATAGTAGTTTTAATCAACTACCGCTATAACAGCTACTATTATTATTATTATTATGATACTAATAGATTACGCAACATACCGTGTCCACGTAGCAATACCGTGATGTACTATCTTAGTGACGTCATATCAGATGTCCTTACGTCATATCGGATGTCCTTACGACATGGGTATCTTAATTACACTTGATTACAACGTAAGATATTGGTAGTCCCGTGAGGATTGCGGATTAATATTGTAAACACCACCGCCTTCGTTTCATGTTCTCGCCTGATTAACAAACATTCATTAATAATATACTTATCACGATACTAATATATATATATATAATTTAATACACACACGCACACACATACGCATATACACATATACAGACATACACACTCATATATATATACATATTTATTTATATTAAAATAAGATTTAATAACATTAATTATATATCTATCAAAAATGGCATTGTAAATTTTAATAAATATTATATAAATATACTCAAATTGTACAATAACTATTATTCTTTATTATAAATATTTTACTAAATAATTATTTTATGATATACAAATATTAATAACTAAAGTCAATAGTCGGGCATTCAGTAATATATCTCAGTGCAATATTTAAAATGCATGTCACGTGTCTTATAATATATACAACTGGCGTATCATTGATACGTTAGCACGTTTTTATAATCGCACACACATATATATATATATATATATATATATATTTGAACAATTGCGTAGTACTATTATTTATTTTTACATAATTTAAATATTAAATAATTGTTGTAAATAGGAAATACTGTCACCCAACACATAATAACCATGCGTATAAATATAATATACATAATATATTGATTATAGTCATATATATATAACCATATAGTATAATAATAAACATCATTTATATTTAAAAAATCACTTTAATTATCTTTAACTTCATTTTTTCCCGGTATAATTACAAATAATAAATGCTATAGGTAATCCTATATATATTATAATATATCCAAAAGACATAGGTGAGGGTAGAGAGATATGCAAATTCATCATACCCGAGCAAAACGAACAAAATATTATTATAATTATATCAATAAATATTTTTTTTAAATAACTAATAACTTAATAAGATCAATGTTTTATTCCATGGCATAAAATAATGAACATCATTTCTATAATTATATTTTTGAAAACAAATAATACTTTTCATAATCACTTTCACATCATTATAAGTGGTAAAATGTAAAATAATATATGATACAATATTTATTTGGTATCCTATCTATGTAAATGTGAATACAAATATAATTGAACCACACACAAAGGGGAGAACTGAACGACATGTAATAATTTCAATAATAATTTCAATAATAATTTAAATAATAATTGTTATCCTTTAAATATTATCTGTAAATAATGTTAATTAAACTTAAGGTAAAAAATGATTGTGCATTTTGTAAATAATACTTAAATCTCCCCACTCTCCCCTACAAGTAAAGCAAGCAGTAAGATAGTAATATTAATAAATGAAACTTAATTATGTAATGCTAATAGATGTAATAATACACATTTTAAATAGTTTTTTTTTTTAAATAAATATATTTTATTGTCATCAAATATGAATACATTAATTCCTATTAACACGTATTGTACAGTCGAACGACGTACAATGTAAGTCGTAAAGTGAATGTGTTCACGATTTGTTATCAATATTGTTAACTCACGATTTTATTGTAAACAATCTTACGATTCTCATGATTATTCCTATTTTCATAAGATTTTAAATATTATTACAATGTTATACATATTTAAATATAATGTTTGATATAATTACGAATTGATGTTATATATATATATATATATAAATATCAAAGATATTGTGAAGTAGGAAAATCTTTGTATATATAATTAAAATATATTCACACGTATATCTAGGCTATGTTGCTAACTTACATAATTAGATAAAAGAATGGTATCGCCGCCTGAAGGAGGATTTCGGAACACGGATGAGATCATCGCCTACTTGAAAGATGTTAACAAATACCTACAACATAAACAGCACGTATTCGGGTTAACATACACTACTACTACTACTACTACTACTACTACTACTACTACTACTACTACTACTACTACTACTACTACTACTACTACTACTACTACTACTACTACTACTACTACTACTACTACTACTACTACTACTACTACTACTACTACTACTACTACTACTACTACTACTACTACTACTACTACTACTACTACTACTACTACTACTACTACTACTACTACTACTACTACTACTACTACCACCTGACTACTACTACTACTACTACTACTACTACTACTACTACTACTACTACTACTACTACCACCTGACTACTACTACTACTACTACTACTACTACTACTACCACCTGACTACTACTACTACTACTACTACTACTACTACTACTACTACTACTACTACTACCACCTGACTACTACTACTACTACTACTACTACTACTACTACTACTACTACTACTACTACTACTACCACCTGACTACTACTACTACTACTACTACTACTACTACTACTACTACTACTACTACTACTACTACTACTACTACTACTACTACTACCACCTGACTACTACTACTACTACTACTACTAATAGTAATATTTCATACGTATACGTCATACGTATATATATATATGCATACATATACTTCTATCAGTATAATTATATGAATTAAATATACAATCAATACATTATTGAATTATGGAGATTTATTATATATTCGTGATGTGTCCAATGGACACTGTCCATTTCTATAATTGAAATCACTAAGATAAATTCCCTGTATCCCTGTATTGTTTACATTTACGCTACGCGATTCTCTGTCATATTTGTAATATAGCCATATGTGTATTATTATGTATACATAGATACAACATTATAGTATATAATATATAGTATATAGAATATAGAATATACTGGCCAATTGACACAATTTTACATAACATTTATAAATCATTGATGCCTATGCATTTCTATTAAGTATTCACACTATACTACACTACACTACACTACACATAGTGATGCAATGTATTAAATATATAGAATAAATAACTTAGTGAGAGTATAGATTTATTATATTCGATACCCCGGACAATACAATATAATTGAGTCACGGTTTCAACATCTTCCGTCTCTCTCGGATATATCGATATGTATGAAATATAATAGAAGAGTATTGTTAACGAAAGTACGTGATACATAAGGTACTATTATGTATTAAATAATATGTAATAATAATAACTAATAGAATAGATTGACATCTATCAGATGTTCTAAATAGCCTAACAAGTGCTAACAATAAATATAGTATATAATATACTATATATGTATATATATATATATATATATATATATATATATATATATGTAGTACACATATTATATTATATATGATATACATAATATTATATAGGGTATATAATATATATAGATGAATTTGATTACGAGTTATGTGAATATTGCTGACCTATCATTGACAGTGTAACATACTATATATAGTATGTATATAAAGCATACTATAGTATGTATTACTATAGTAATACATCTCCTGTGTATAGTAATGGATAACAATCTAATTACTTTATTTTAGATATGTTTAAGGGGGTGTTTATACCTATAGGGACCATTATATATATATATATATATATATATATATATATATATATATATATATATATATATATATTATAATATTATTCTATAGATTTGAACTTTTATTTAATATTAAAATATTAATATCAAGTAATATAATTAATGATTATTAAGTAACAATAATTGATGAATTATAATATTTGATTAGATCAATATTATGGATGATTTATTTGTTTGTTTGTTTTATATGTACTGGTTATATATATATATATATATATATATATATATATATATATATATATATATATATATATATATATATATATATATATATATAATTATGATTGCATAATAATTGTCAACACAACATATAATATATTAATACGTTCGTATTATACATAATTATGTAATACAGCTATTAATTTATTCCACAGTTGCATAACTATAATTCAATAATGACTGTTTAGGTACACGTGTACCTAATACATGTGACGTAATAGTGGTAACCTTGCTATATTACATCATAATTATAGTTATTAAAATTATAGTTATGAATAGTCGTCATTAATGATTACGCAATTCTATAGAATCTATAGGTTAAATTTAATTATCACTATCACAGCGTGTCGAAGGGAAATTAGACCCATTTGGTTGTAAAAACTTAATCTAGTCCCAGGGAGGGATGAAATGACCCCACTACAATAACAATAACAATGCTAGTTAACTAATGCATACCACAGGTCAATTCACCCGGCTAAATTCGAAACTACCTCCGAATACATTAATTACCTGAAACTTTTGAACCAGCACTTCAATACCATGCGAAACATAAGGTTGGCATTACCGTCCTAGTGGTATCCTTAAGGACACGTCCTTGGTAACATTGTTCTAGACATATACATATACCCCCTATAGGGTATTATTCACATAAGTACAACTACATATTCGGGTTGTTACATAAGATATACGTACCAATACCTCTATAGTACACCTACATCTATTGTATTCTATTTTTTTGTTCTATTTTCTTTCTATCTATTTGTACACCTAAAACTATCGTATTCCATCGCAGGTTAAGCGGAAAATAAGTGGAAGATACGCGCACACATAACGTATACGTATATACCGTATACGGTCGTCTATAAGTATATCTATTTATATACAATAGTACGTTTATATATATGTGTATTCTATATATTATATATTATATATATGTTATTATCGAAGATGCATTACCTGTACGACGTTCGTAATACGATGACGTCATCGATGACGTCATAGTATCGCGTAACTTATTACGTAATGCGTCGATAATTATGTTATTATATATTTATTGTTATTCGTTATACTTTCATTAAACACTCACAATTACTATTGATATCGTTGTCGTACTTAACTTTAAGTACTAAAGTACTTAACTTTAAGTACCAAAGTACTTAACTTAACTCCGGTACGATGACGTGCGTTCAAATATTAATAAATAAATATTAAATCTACGATTAATATGTTTTTGATGATTTATTATATTATATTATCAACAATTATTACGATAAATAAATAATTAATATACTAATACAATGATAGCATATATAACTGTAAATATAAATATACCGTAAACTGTTAACAAAACGCAGATTATGAATATTAATTATTACACAGATTATGAACATTACGTAACTAGCATTATTAAATATTAATCATATAGATATAATAATATAAAATCAGTAAATTATTATCACAAAAATATAAATATAAATAATTAATGCATAATAATTATTTATAATAACAATAATAACAATTTTAATAATAATAACGACATATTATACTTACTTTAATAGAGTTATACATTAGTATCACACTCAATCATATGACTGGTATTAATGTGATATAGGTTACTGTAGTTATTACTATACCTGAATGTATACCTGCATACTATATGATATATACAAATAGATACATGGTTTACGTAAAGTTTACGTACGTAGGTACAATATTACAATAGTACAATAATACAGTACGTATACAAAAATTACAATGATTTATCATTTGGGTTTTAACACAAATAATAATCTATAAATAAATAAGCGGTAACCTAATTTAAAAGTAGAAAATAATAGAAATATTAAATTGGTAAATTTGAAAAAAGTAACAAATAATAAAAATATAAGAATATTAATAATAACTAATAGAGAAATCTATTGATTAGATAGTAAATTCTATATCTTGAGTTTTCTTATAGATGGTATACCAGTATAATAGTATTATATTTCGATATAGACAATTACAAAATGCAGATGAATTATATATAAAATATTATGTCATATATATTATATATCAATGGTTATATATATGGCTGCAGCCTGAATTAGTGGTGATATACCTTATAAGGTACTTGTCTAGATGACAATCTTGATTATCTCGAATAAATCCGGCTTATCATTTAAATTATAGGCGATTCGAGGGGATTAGAGGGGATTAGAGGGGATAGAGGGGTTAGAGGTATAATTTTATAAATAAATCCTACAATTTTATAAATAATAATAATTATAATAATATACTTAGACATACAATATAACAAAACAGGGAATCGAAATATGGTATATATACTATATATCATAGATAATTGATAATCTATGTAAACTATATATCTATAATTAGCTATATATATTACATATATGTAGGGTAGTCTATAGTCTACTTAATTCGGACCGATACATTATAAGAGCTTCTAGAAACTTAAATAATTAATATTTTGTATATTTTGTTTATTTTTTATATATATAGTTGTAAAGATACATATATTTATAATATTGCCATATAAAATATTGTCCGTTAAAATTTATAACAAATAAATAATTATATTTTTTAATAATTGTGTTAATTAATTTTGTTTAATATTTACCCTAATTCGGACCACTTTTTAAATATAATTCTATATAAATTAATGATTAATACATATATAATTATGTAATTTATTATTATTTAATATAAATAATTAAGTTTATATCATATATATTATTCGTTATAATAAATTAAATATGACTAAATTTAAAATAATACACAATAATTAATATTAATTAGTTTATACATATATCAATTCATAACAAAAATGTTTTAGGGTTTGACAAACACACACATATATATTATTAAACCAATTATTACATACGTCATTCCTTTACATTAGCAATCTCTCCATAGCGTACTGTGTACGCCGTACACTGTACACGCGTACACTGTTAACATATTTCTCGGTTTTCAATAAAGGTTTTGGGAACCTTTATTGAAAACCATTAATGATATCATAAATTCGATTAAAGGTTATTTGTACCTTTACTGATCTCATAGATTCGATTAAAGGTTATTTATACATTTACTAAGCTCATAAATTCGATTAAAGATTATGTGTACCTTTACTGATCTCATAAATTCTTAGTTAATCCCAAACCTATTTGAAACCATTATGTATGGGAAAGTAACTAATACGGAAATTTTAACAATAAAATATAATCAAACAATAAACTTAACAATATCTTCTCCTTTATATCTCTCTCTATATCTCCCCATATATATCCTTCTCTTTCTCTCTCACTCTATCTATATGTAGTTATCTATATATCTCTATATATCTCACTTTCTCTCAATCACTCTATCTATCTATATTTCTTTCTCTATCTCTAACACTCCTCAGGAAATACATCATTTTTCAATCCATATTCCCAGCAAACAAAAATAGTAATATTTATACCACACAATAATTTACAAGTAACATTAGAGTAACTTATGAACAACATAAGTTACTAGTATTATTTATACCACAAAGTAACTTACGAGTAATTTCAGCTCAACAAATGTAGTACGAATGTTACTCTAATGTTACTAGTTACAGTTCGTACTACACTTGTTACGCTGAAGGTACTCGGAAGTTACTTTGTGGTATAAATATTACTAGTAACTTATGTGGTTCATAAGTTACTCTAGTGGCATTAGAGTAACCTAGGTTAGTATTTTATGTGTGGTATATACACCACACATAAATAATGTTTCTATAGAATTTGTATTTTATTTTGATATTGATTTTTATTTCTGTTAAATAATTGTTTTTATTTTTCTGTTTCTCCGACATCTGTCTATATTCTATTTCCGCTATGTATGATACTAACGTTATGTATGATACGAATATTTTTACTTTTTTTTGTTTATCTTTTATACTATAACACTATATACTATAAAACTACAGTCAACTATCGGTAAGTCGGACTACTGATAAATCGGAATTATCGATAAGTCGGACACATATATGATATATGATATATGATATAACTATATATAGTTGGTTTGGTTGGAGTTGTATCTAGTTTCATGTTAAATTAATCGGATAAGTCGGATAAGTTGGTTGGATAAGTCGGACTTTTCTATAAGTCGGACACATATTATGATAATTTTTATGATTTTTATACTGGATAAGTCGGAATTTTTATAAATTGTCAGAAATGTTTACTTTAAATAATGAATATTATAATTTTAGTAAGTAATATTAATGAATAAAACATTTTATGTTGTTGATTGTTGCATAATTCCACATTCCGGTAACTATTTAACTCGCGCTGCGCATTTCATGTCTTATTTGCATGATATTCTGAATCTCGGATAAGTCGGACATCTCGCTAAGTCGGACAATTTTCCCGGTACCTTGCGAGTCCGACTTATCGGGAGTTGACTGTATATACATATACTATACTATAACACTATATACTATAACATTATATACTGCAGTACATGTATACACAATATAACACAATGTTACTAGTTGTACTATATATATAGTAGATTTACGTACTATATATAGTATATAGCATATATGCAATGCAAACACAATCGCGCATGACCATATATACGTATACGTATACACATCTATGTAGTATTGACACTTTACTCGCTAAATCTTCTCTATTCTTCCCTATTACTCGGGGATTACTTCTGGGATTTAGTAAGTGTTGATTAAATCCTGGCTTCATTAAAAATACATTACGTTATTTATATCTCATTTCAGCAGAAGAATATAACGTCTTCCTAGATCTATCATTTCGATATATATATATATATATATATATATATATATTACTTATATTTAGTTTAGTTCTTTACAACATTTATAGGATATCATTTAAAGTTACAATGGTATACATATACCATTGTATACCATTGGTATAATTATAATTATATATATATAGCAATATAATTATAAATACATATATATTATGTTGCTAAGTATGTTGCTTAATTACATCATCGTAAATCGTCAACCTGTATATATAGATTGGCTTATAAAATTATGCATACATGAGCTAATATATAAATGTATTATTTAATATATATTAATATTAATATTCCTGCGCACTTAATGACCTACGATGTATTATCATAATATATGTTAATAATCTTTTTAATAAATAGCTGTATATAGCTATATATTGTATATATATATATTTATATATTTATATATATATATATATATATATATATATATATCTAATATATATAGTCTATAGTTTTCGAGTATTATTAATATATATTACATATAACTTTTCTTGATATCCTTTAGATTAACTCGCGAGTATAATTGTGTATAACATTTCATATAGGTATATGTTATATATATTTATATTGTAAAGAGAGCTATATACATAATAAATGTACATGTATTTTATATGTATATATATATATATATATATATATAGGAGTAGTATATTAACCATTTATTTACCAACACTTATGATACATATAAAATACTATAATAAACATAATGCCAGGCATCACACATGTATTGTGTCATAAATACATAGAATATATTTTATTTCTATGTTTAGTCAGAAAATGTGTGTAAAATAATTAAACAAATGGCTCAAAAATGGCGTATGTCTCTCCTACACAATGGGCAGTTTTGAGAAATTTTAATTTTTCGTAATCTTATAAAATATTCCAATTTATAAAATTAAACAATACATATTGTATTGTTAGTATTTATTTTAGTAATTAGTTGAAATAAATATAGTTTTCAACTTTGACGGATACGTCAATATCAAACTGTTAAATACCTTTTAGTTTGATTACAATTAATTATAATTAATAACAATGATAACAATAATAATTATAGACAACTTTAAATTATATTTATGTAAATAACGATTTCAATATTTTCTATACTGGAAAGGGGAATTTAATATCTTTTTTGGAATTTTTTCGATATAACTGATAATCATATTCATTACTAATATTATATTTATTGTGAGCACATAATTATTTGTAAAATATAATAAAATGTATTTTGCATTTCATTTTATAATTATATTACTATTTGTTAGTTAGTTTAATGTATATAGGGGAAAGTAATCAAATACGGACACTTTAATAATAAATGGTCTTAATATGTTATGACTCATTATTTTTATTCAAAAATTACAATATATTAATATTATATGATTATAGATATTATTGTGATTTTGAAATTGTATTTAATCTTTTAATTCAATTAATTCTATTAAAATCAGAATAGTTCATACGCTAGCGCAGCTGCGCGCTGATTGGTTATAGTGTGTCAGTATTAAGATATATATTGATACTATAACATGAATGTTACTCTTATAACTTATTATGATTGCTTTATTATATAATCAATATGTTTTGGAAATATTGGAAATATTCCCCATCCCATCTGTATTTGTGACTATATAATATATAGTATATATAGAGTATACAATATATAAATGATATTAATGAATCAATAATTATATATAATTTAATAAATTGTTATATATTATTTTATAAATATATTTATTCAACTCCCATCATTCGGGGTGATTCGAGTTTACTGTCTCGGGTGTTTATTTAAAATTTCGAAAAAATAAATTGCATATATGTATACAGGATATTATAATATTTATTATTATTTGAATTAATTTATAATCAAGCATTCAAATACTTTTTATTCTTATTTACTTATTAAATATAATGATACATATACACACACACATATATATATATATATATATATATAGATATATGTGTGTATGTGTGTGTGTGTGTGTGAGAGAGATACACAAGATATAGGCTATATAAATAGAGCGACACGACTACATGTACAAGTATCTTAGAACAATAGCTAGATATTTATAACGAAAGCATAACTTGTGATCACTTTTATAAATATTATACAATAAATAAATATAAGATAATGGATAGCGGATGTCAAGGTCATCGTATATCCTCGAAGTCGGTTCACTGACGAGTTTATCCCTCGCTTCCTACGCATTTTGTTTATCTCACAGTTGCGTATACACTTGTTTACGAACGTTTATAATTGTATTTATAGATCTTCTATTAATAGATATTCTATTAATAGATATTTATTGATTATCACCGATAATAAGAAAACAGCAAACACTTTACACGTCATGTGTACACGAGTTAATAACTATTTTATAACTACCCATAAGTAGTTATGTCATACATCTGAGACGTATGCGTATACATATGCATCTCGTAATAGATTCACTGATTTGTTATTATTTAATAGCCATATAAATATATATATATATATATATATATATAATTAAAATGCGATTAAGTAAATTATTAACTTTATCTAAATATACTAAAAACATGTGATCACTTAACAAAATAACTAAATAATAAAATCACAATATCAGAATGAAATGTGAATATGTTATAAATTATAACAGATTATAACTTATAATGAAGTTGTTGTTATTTATTGATGGGGCTGGCCGCTATCCACTTTAAAATTAACATGTAGGAGATGGGAGATAGGAAATTTAACATGGTATAAAACACGAAGTGAAATAATCCTAAATATACATATACGTTTACATTTTAAATGTTTGTCTTTTGTTTTGATAAAACAACTTAATTACTTTATTAATTTACTCTTATTATGAAATTTAAATATAAAATTTAAAAGTTCTTGGAAATTTCGTGGAGAATTTAAAATTTTTAATTTTTCCACAAAAATTAATTATGAAAAAGTTATCGTAGTATTTATAAATGAATAATATACTATGTAAACATATGTTTAAAATATATTTATAATGAGTTAAGATATTATTTTTTACAAAAATTCTAGAAATGTGTTAATAAATTCAAATAAATGTATATTTATAGGACAAATTGCGAAATTTGAAAAAAATAGTGTTACTTATAATTTTAATTTTTATATTTTTATTTTAATAAATATACCAAACTTTTTTTCAAATCTGATAATTATTTATACTTTTAAAGTGAAGTTGAATTTTTTTTTTAATTATTTGTTATAAATATTCTCAAAATTCGTTTATTTATATATTTCATTGTGTTTTAGTGTGTTATAAAATAGCAAATAAAATATGTAAATAAATTAACTTTGTATAACTATTTTTACTGTATATTACTTATTTTAATGTATTATATATATATATATATATATATATATATATAAACAATTTATTATTTCAATTAATACATAAGCCTAATATTAATTATAAGTTATCATTATTAATAGTTATCATTAATATAAATTAGATTATATAATATATATTTTATATCACTATTAATTAATAATTATTTAACAATTAAATAATACAATTATAAATCATATTAAATTCTTTATAAACATTTATTAATCAACAAATAACATAATGTAGCATTAAAAACATTACTCAACAATGATAAAATTAATAAATAATACAATTATTATCAAACTACGAAATATACATATAGAATATGCCGACCCTGTAAACATTATAATTTTTATATAATATTAGTTATAACTTAGTTAATATTAGTTATAATGTATACATGATATATATAATGTTAATATTGTAAATTTAAAACACATATAACTATCATAAATAATATAGTATACTATGTATGTGGTAATATAATTTAATATAAGTTAATAAATATGATGATGGTGATGATGATGATGATAATCATAATGTCTAGTAAATATGTATTGGCCCGGAAAGTTTAACATGTTTGGCTCATTCTCTATTGTGTGTGGAAATATAATAATAAAAGACAAATAAAAAGAATAATGCATTGAACTAAAACTAAATATGTAACATAAATATGTTACAAAAATAATGTACTCGACAATGAATATTACACTAGAAAACATATCATCGACAAAGAACCACTATCATTTATAGATAATATCACAATTAACCTAACTTTTTTAGTAACTGTTATATACGTATGTATGTAAGGGAAATTGGACACCTAATACGGACACTTTAACAATAAATGGACTTAACATTTTATGACTCGCTATTTTTATTCAAAAATTACAATATATTAATATTATATGGTTATAGATATTATTGGGATTTTAAAATTGTATTTAATCTTTTATTAATTATATAACTGGTGTGTGCGTATTCGGTACCCATTTCTGAATACGGACACCTGTGTTATACAATATATATTATTGATGAATCAATCAGAAAAATCACAATAACAGTATTTATATATTAATTATAATTAAGTTTATGAATAATGTATTCTAATTTAATTAGTTAATTATTTATTTATTTTTATTATGTTTTAATTAATAATACAATTTAAGTATTTAAATGATACAATTTTTTGATTTATCTTTATTGGTGGTATTAATATTATAACATACGCGATTTGTATGAAAATCGGAATAGTTCATACGTTGCGAGCTGATTGGTTATAGGGTATTAGGAACTTATATAAGACCTCTAGATATATGCTTATAACTTAATTAATATTTGATAACAAATATTGCCAATATATATATATATATATATATATATATATATAAAGTTTAGTTTTGAATAATATATTGTTTTATTTAAAAATGTAATATAAAAATTAGTTTATTAGACATTTCAGCACTATTTTGAATAATAAAAAATAAAAAATACTTATTTAAACTATTCATATAATTATGCGTATTTTATTCATTAACATTTTTTGTAGGATCTATGATTTCTGAGATACTGATAGTTTTCGTATTAGGGCACAGTCCGTATTCCGTTACTTTCCTTATTAACCTTATTTTAAAACATATTTAAATTATTATGTAATCGCATATAATTTACATGACTATGTCCTTATAACTATAATTGAGATCTACAACTCGCTTGTAATTAACTCTAAATAATTGTATTAACGAGTTATATATAAAATTTAATAATTGGATAACGTCGAATAATATATTCTTAGATATATCTAAATTCTATAGAAATAAATTATTTAATCACGAATTAATAATGCGGCAGTATTAAAGGTGATACATATAACATATATTTAATAACTATATTATTATATGTACTGATTAAAAGATAATGTATTATTCCAAGCTAAATTCAATTCAATATTTAGAAGTAATAATTATCAATAACTTATTTATGACTACTCTTATTAATAATATAATTAAACAACTGGCTTTCTCCTTATTTAATAATACTAAATATGAAAATAATTACCATCAAAAACTGTTTACTTAATTTATTTAATTTTCTATAATTTATTACCGTTTATAACCATATTTAATACTTCAACTAAATAATTAATCATAAAACTTAACCGTTTTATTAAATACAAATCTGACTATGCTAACAAAATAAATACGACAAATGCTCAATAATAAATAAATATATTATAAACAATCTTAGAATCTATATTTTGATATTGACGGTATAGAAAATTAATCGCCTAAACCTATATTATTTCGATTTTCAAATAGTATTTTGTTATGTATTAATTTCCATAAAAATAAGAAACAAATAATTCAATAATGCTTTACAAAATGCATAATGAAGCCATTTATGATTCATAATTATTATATTATTTATAGGGGAGGGAATGGGGTAGTGGCCGAGGACAGAGTAGTGGTAGTTTTAAGTAACGCTTAAATGGTGCTTGATAGGATAAAAAGTGCTATCTACAATATTTAGATAATCAAAATATCTATAATATATAGTACATTTTTTTTTAAATAATTAATTAATTAATTTAATTTATTAAATAATCATTTTTTGTCAAATTTTGAGAAAAACATGATTATATATATTTATGCTTATTTATGTGTAAGAGTATGTGCATATATAATTAAATCATTGAATCAAATAAGGTGTGTATGCATCATAAATATAATTATTTAATATTACATAATTAACAAAATATAAATCGAATACATTACGAGACCTATCGCATTTTCTGGTACTAGCGGCCACTACTACGGCCTTGCCTTATTTTAGTGCTTTTTTAATGCCTAATCAAACGTTTATATTATTAGGTTAAACAATTTATATATAAAAGTGAAATCACAGTATTCTAGAACTATATGCTTTCTAGTTAATTCAAAAAAATAATAGCCTAAAATTAAGTATTTATCTATATATTAAAAATCTTCTGAGGCATATTAATTATCGGCCACTACTCCCTTCCCTCCCCTATATATATATACAATGTATTATTATTATTGACTATATAGTCAATAATAATAATACATTTTAATTATATATAAATAATATAATAATTATATACTATAAGGATATACTATAATGATGTATTTCAAGTTATAACTTTCAGTAAACTATAGTTTACTGTGTAAGCTACACGACTTATGACTTACTTATAACAATATAATATTATATAAAGTAACCGAATACGTACAGTTCCCGAATACGGACACTCTCGGTAACTCAGAAACCATAAATCTAAAAAAGTATGTTTTATTTTTTAATTATTCAAAATATTGCTGATATATCCAATAAACTGATTTTTTTTATTACGTTTTTAAATTTATGAAAACAAAATTCAACTTAAAACCTTCTCAAGAATATACAAATGTATCTATATAAAACATAAAAATATATTAAATATTGAAATATTTGTTATCAAATAATAATAAGTTCTAAGCATATATCTAGAGGTCATATAAATCCCTAATACATACAGTGTCCGTTCGACACTCTATAGAGTGTCGACATCTATAGATGTCTTAATACGGACACCATATAACAAATCAGCGCGCAGCGTGTAAACTATTCTAATTTTCATGAAAATCGCGTGCGTTATAATATTAATACCACCAATAAAGTTCAATCTACATTTTTTATAATTTAGATACTTAAAATTTATTATTAATTAAAAAAATAATAAAAATTAGTAAATAATAAATTTATTAACTAATTAAATTAGAATAAATTGTTCATAAAATTAATTATAAATAATATAATTGTAATTTGTCTGATTTATTCATCAATAATATATAGTTTATCTAGTGGTATATATTATAATGGTCCGTATTATAAAATTGGGTGTCCGTATTCAGACATGGGTACCTAATACGGACACCCTGTGATCTATTGAATAAAAATATTGAATACAATTCTAAAATCACAATAATATCTATAATCATACAATATTAATATATTGTAATTTTTAAATTAAAATATTAAGTCATAAAATGTTAAGACCATTTGATGTTAAAGTGTCCTTATTAGGTTACTTTCCCCTATATATATATATACATATATATATATATATATATATATATATATATATATATATATATATGTATATACATTTATATTATAGAAATTATTAAATCCATTATGATTATTTAGTATATTAATTACTAAAAGTTAATTACCAAAACATATTGCTCCCTTTTCTAAATGTGCGTTTTTACATCTGCATTTTCTGTCATTAGATTTTCCACGGCATTTCATTTGTACAATAGACTACATCAAAATAATAAATATATAAGTAACATATATACATATACATATATATATATATATATATATATATATATATATATATATATATATATATATATATAATTATAAAGATGTAACTTATTTATAAAACATCAAGCATTGGTCCTAATATAAATAAACTAATAATGTCTCTACTTGTTTTAAAAGAATATAATAATAATGGATACATAACAAGAGTGCACCATTACAGACTATACAGTATAGTAATACATATTTTAATGGTGTACAATAATCATGATATCTTTACGATAGTCGGTATTCGTAATAAAATGAAGTATATGTGAAGTATTAATGACTACAATACATGTGTATGATCT
The DNA here is from genome assembly GCA_964019155.1 of Osedax fenrisi. Taxonomy (NCBI): domain Eukaryota; kingdom Metazoa; phylum Annelida; class Polychaeta; order Sabellida; family Siboglinidae; genus Osedax; species Osedax fenrisi. Next base: position 55,973,077 of record OZ025240.1, on the reverse strand, counting down.
CAATCACTTTACTAAAATAACAAGGTTATGTCGGATGTATTTTAACACGGGCGTATAGCATACTTTGCCTTATATCATTGCATTTCTAGTAGTTGTATAAACAATAATTACTATTATAAATTCTACATTTATTTCATACAATATTATATATATATATATATATATATATATTATATATATTATACAATATACCTTAATTAATAAATGTACACTTAGAGCGCGTATTCTTGTTTGATGTTGTTGGTCTAATCAATATACATTATATTTATTTATTAGGATATACTTGTTAAATTAATCAACATTATAATATATAATATATTATAAGTGATTCTAGGCCTACATTATATAAAATATAAATCTCATTAGTACTGTTAAAGGTGATAAATAGATAAAATAAAAATACATTAATTTACAAATAATAAATATTAATATCAAAAAATAATAACCTATATTTTAATAAACTTAACATGCCGTACGGATTTGATGTATAATTATTAGTATGTAATTATATTTTAATGAATAATATAATATTTAATATATATATATATATATATATATATATATATATATATATATATATATATATGTGTGTGTGTTCTAAACCGCGGAGATAGAAGGACATGATTTGTAGTAATATTTACAGACGGCTCGGTCCATACTTCCCTGTATACAATCGCCTGTCTTCCTGCATCTCTCACCCAGAATTCTCTATATTTAAGGAAGTGCACTTTAATTAATACAATTCAAGAACTACATTTATTGATATGTTGTTAGAGTTAATGAAATTAGTTATAATTTATATTTCGTAACAATTATTATATCATTTATATTTTCATAATTCAGTACAAACAGTATATATATATATATATATATATATATATATATTGTTATTTGTTATTGTTATTGTTATTTTTATTTGGTGGAGTCCTTTCATCCCATCCAGGAACTTAGATGAAGTTTTCACTTATAACCATATATGGCTCTAATGTCCCTTCGAAGCCGCTCTCATGTTAAGGCATCCATGGTTTTAAAGAGAGCCAATCATTTATTTATACACAATTATATAAGATCACTTCTAAATAATATTTTAAGACCCATTTTATAAAATTAATTAATGGTCCGGACGAGGGTCGAACCCGTGTCCTACTGCTTGTGAATATATATATATATATATATATAATATGTGCTGATGAAGAAATTGGCTATCAGTAAATACTATTTACTAAAGAGTATATTACTTTATAAAAGAACTATTTAATTATGAAGACATATTTTAAGTGTTATATTGAAAGTGTCATTCACTATCGGTGTAGATACGAATACGAATGTGACTATTGTTTCATGTTAATACTGGATGCATCTAGTCAGAGATCGAGAGTTAAGTGTTGAGTGTATATAGATCTGCGTATACTCGAAAAAATTATAATAGATACAATTACAATTACACACTTTTTTCTTATAATAGATACTACTACAATTACTTTAAAAAAATCATAGTAGATACAATTACAAATACATAATTTTCTTAGTAGATACATCTTAGTAGATACAAATACATTATAATTATATACAATGTATATAGTATATAGATATACATTATATATATATCTATATATATATATATATATATATATATATATATATATTGATATATATATATATATATATATATATATATATATATATATATATATTCATCGATGTCGATTTGAAAGTACATATCAAGGAACATTAAGGGGGTATCCCACTACAATATTTTAACTTTAAAACTATTTTCTATAAAGTTAACTATAATTTTACTGGGAAACCTCCTTACTTTCCGGCAACTTGCATGAAATATAATAACTTTATTGGGTACCCCATTACAAATTAATAGAAAATGGTTTTAAAGTTACAATATTTCCGGTAAGTTACCGGAAAATCTTGTAGTGGGATACATCCTTTATACGGAAATGATGTCAGGAAATGTTTTATAGAAATTAATTTTCTAGCAATTTGTAGTGGGATACCCCCTTTAAAGTTACTATTTTTCCGGAAAGTTGCCGGAAAGTAAGAGGGTAACCCACTAAAATTGTAGTTAACTTGCTAGAAAATAACTTTCTAAAATTATTTCAGGACATTATTTCCGGAAATACTGCTAGTGGGATACCTCCTTTAAAATGACATAGGCCTATTACATATTTACACCTTATAACGTGTTCTTCAATAGATGATATATAATACATTTGTTGATATTTATTAACATTTAATGATGCCCACGATGAATATTTTAGTGTACCAGCGTTTATTTCATCTTAAATTATACTATGAGCCATTACAGACTATAGAGAAATATACATTATTACAATATTCTATTTTTCAACTAAAAATAATCAGCGACCTTTACTTTCGAATGTTAAACATGAATATAGTAAATTATCAAATAAACAAAAAATAAATTATTAATATATTATTAATTATTATTATTTAGAATTATCATATTTATTAAAATTATTTTATATTTCTATATAATATATAATATTGAATTATAAATTAATTATTATATAAAATATATTATCAAAATAATGTCTTTGTTTTCAATAAATGTATATAATGGTTTTTGAGAATAAATCACTATAATTGATATATCATAACAATGAATTAATTTCAATTATTAACAAAAGATATTTTATTAAAAAATATATATATATAATGTATATATATATATATATTCAAATTAATTTATAAAATGATATTATAAAATATTGATATAAAATAAATATAATAACCAAATGATATATTATTTAATAAAATGTATCTGTTTAAATAATTGTCTTAGTAGATACGTATCGTAGATACTATTTATGACTAATAGATACGATTACAAATACTTTTGTAATTTTTATAATAGATACAAATACAAATACAAATGTATCTACGATACTGATTTTTTGCCTTAATAGATACTGTATCGGCGATACTGCCCAGCTCTGTATATACTTATGTAGGTGTAGCTGAAATAGGGGCAAGTAAAGGTGGTGCTGGTTTGTATATGTAATGGTCAGAAAATAGTGGTGAATTAATTTAGGTGCAGAGGTATATTTACCTAATAGGCGGGTGGAATTATAGTTGACTATAATTTACGTAAAGTACATATATATGGTAGTAGATGTGGGTATACCTATTGTACGAATTGTATAAAATACAGGTTAACAAGTTAAGGTACAACTATGTATCGTGTAATTCGTGGTATACATTTGTACCTTTTCTTTTTACTGCATTTTAAACGTTAGATATTTAAAATTATCATCTAGTTAGGTATTAGTTACAGCTAGATGTGTATCACCTATATAGATGATACGTTTAAATATCTAACGTATGTACGATGAGGGAAATACATAAATCGACTAAATGCAGTTGTAGCTATAGCTATAGCTACTGTAGTAGTAGTATACTACTATACTATAGTATACTACTACTACTACTACAGGCTAGCATATCTAGTAGATAGTATATACCTATGATGTATATATATATAGACTATATAAGTATATATTTGTCCGGTTCGTGGTAGTATAGTTGAAAATAAACTATTATAGCTATAAAGCCATATATTTCACAAATATGTTATATATCAGATACATTTAATATAGCATATTATAACTGTGAAGTTACCAACATATTGTAAATACTGTATTCCTCTAATAAAATATTTTTAATTTTAATTTTAATTTTAATTGAATTACCATGAATACCATTAATATAATGTCACTAATTGATAAATTATAGAGGCATCTATTAATAAATTAATACCCATATGCAGAGCTGGGCAGTATCGCCGATACAGTATCTATTAAGGCAAAAAATCAGTATCGTAGATACATTTGTATTTGTATTTGTATCTATTATAAAAATTATAAAAGTATTTTTAATCGTATCTATTAGTCATAAATAGTATCTACGATACGTATCTACTAAGACAATTATTTAAATAGATACATTTTATTAAATAATATATCATTTGGACATCATATGTATTTTGTATCAATATTTTATATTATCATATTATAAATTAATTTTAATATATCAATATATTTTTAATCAAATATCTTTTGTAAATATTGAAATTAATTCATTGTTAAAAATTATGATATATCAATTATAGTGATATTATCAAAAACCATTATATTCATTTATTGAAAACAAAGACATTATTTATATAATATATTTTATATACTAATTGATTTATAATTCAAAATTTTATATTACTTTGAAAGATAAAATCATTTTAATAAATATGATTAATCTAAATAATAATAATTAATAATATATTAATAATTTAATAATTTAATAATATTAATAATTTTGTATATTTGATAATTTACTATATTCGTGTTGAACATTCGAAATTAAAGGTCGCTGATTATTTTGAGTTGAAAAATAGTATATTGTAATAATGTATATTTCTCTATAGTATGTAATGGCTCATAGTATAATTTCAGATGAAATAAACACTGGTATACAAGCGTGTGTACAACTAATGTATACACCTAATGTATACGGACGTGCTTTTTAATGTATTTATTAGAAAACGACATGTTTTGAGATTTAAATTGAGTATTACAGTTGAGTCAATTGACCGGATATGGTGAAGTAGGTCATTCCAGATTTTTGGAGCCTGGGCGGAGAAAGATTTATGTTGGGCAGATGTTAAATATGATAGAACTGGAGTTTTTAATTTGAATTTGTTTATTTTTGTTGTTGTAAATAGTTATGTTGGGAAGTTAGAAAGTTGGCGAGATAGTCTGGTGTGTTATGGTGAGTAGATACATGTATGATAAGTGAAATATTATAAATTATACTGGATTTTATTGGCAGCCAATGTAAGTTGGTTCTTAGAGGAGATATATGTTGTCTGGAATGTTTAGCTATGTTGAAAAATATATAAAGCTGATAGCTGTGTTTTGAAGGCGTTGGAGTTTATTTATTAGATTGTGAGGAGGCATATATATCCCTATAAGGACAGGAATTATAGTAATCAATGTGGGGTAGAATGAGGGATGTAGCGAGAAGATTGCAGTATTAAAATTAATGAAGGGTATTATTGTTCGTAAGTTTTGAAGTATGTAGTTAATTGACTGTGATAGTGATTTAGTCGGAATGTGAAATTTTAGTGTTGGGTCGATTAATATACCAAGAGTTTTTACTTTATTAGCATAATAAATATTCAACTTGTTAATGGTAATTTGTGGTGGAAGGAATATAGTAGTAGATGTTTTAATATGCAATGATTCAGTTTTAAGACAGTTTAGTGATAAGGAGTTGTTGGTGAGCCAGTTATGTATATCATTAATACAGTTGTTAAGTAAATGTATTGCATTGTTAGGGTCTATCAATCTACAGTGTAATATGTCATCTGTATACGAGTGATAGTCGATTATAGATATATAGGGGTATTTGTCAATAATTTTAAATAAGGGAAGTAGATTGATATTGAATAGGAGTGAACCAAGGACATACCTTGAGGTACTCCATGAGTAACTTTACGAGGTTTAGAAATTAGTGAATTTATGCTAATTTCGTAAACAAATGACCAGTTAGGTATGAGATGAACCAATCGAGTAAAGTACCAGATATTCCGATAGAGGATAGTCCATTTATAAGGATATTATGGTCAAGGGTATAGAAAGCAGCTGATAAATTAAGATAATGTAGTGAGTTATCCCATTACTTTCCGACAATTTTCGGGAAATATAGTGACTTAAAAGGGATCCCACTACAACTTGCTAGAAAATCACTTTCTAGCAAACACTTCGGGATATTATTCCGTGTAATGTACCTTGATATGTACTATCAAATTCGACCACGATGAATATATATATATATATATATATTATATGATATAATATATATCTATATAATTTAAAAATCTATATGTTTATATATATTTTATATAATTATAATATATTTGTATCTACTAAGATGTATCTACTAAGAACATTCTGTATTTGTAATTGTATCTACTATTGTTTTTTTTAAAGTAATTGTAGTTGTATCTATTATAAGAAAAAAGTGTGTAATTGTAATTGTATCTATTATACATTTTTTGAGTATCGTGCCCAGCTCTGCCCATATGTATTAATTAGTGCAGGTATTAATACACCATTAATAGCGGTCACTATATATATATATATCTACGAATAAAGGAAATTTCCTTCTAGAAATTATATTTCTCATATTAATAATTTCATTTTACTCGTAGTTTATTAATGTCGACCAAATTGAATTCTACTGAATTCTATTGTATTGAATACCTAAACATTTCGGATATTGCTGACTAGTATGGTATAGTGGACCTATAAATATATATACCTGACATAGATATCTATCTTACTTACGTCATCGCTAATTAAATATAATTATATTATTATCTATTTAATAGATAGGATCTATTAAATATATAATAATAGTGATTATCTATTAAATATATAATAATAGTTATTATCTATTAAATATATAATAATATAGTTATATTTAATTAGAGATGACGTAAGTGTGTTTACTATAATAGCAACCTATAATTCGATGAAATGAGAAACGCAACTCTCGCGCAAAATCATATAAGGGCGGGTGGGAGTGTGGGCGAATGGGTGTGGGGCGGGCGGATAGATATTATCTATTAAATATATAATAATATAATTATATTTAATTAGCGATGACGTAAATGAGATATCTATTAGAGAATCATCTGCGTATATACATAATTCACTCTCATTAATGTGTCATAACAAATTAAATAGAAATAAATTTGTGTAATAGCTATTATACCTACCCAGGAAAACTAATATAACTATGTATCTAGGCTAGTACACATTTATTTTTAATAAAGGTTAAATAATTTATCGTTTTTCATGTTATTAATGAGTTAAATTTACAATCATTATATTATATATATATATATATAAATTAATTAAGCGGGTCATAATTGGGCACTCGGAAAGCTGGAATTCCATCCCGGTCTCGAGACCCATCACTCCAATAATAATACTGGGGGATGAGTATGTGTTTCTCCCCTAATAATGGGATTACATAGATATATATATATATATTGAAAGTAAAACATTAAAATAATATTATTTATACAACAACATTTTTAATATAAAATCTTATCATTTTTGTAAATCTGGCTAATTAATCTTCTTATTAATGCCCTTAACGTATTTAGATAACCAAAACTTTACTATTTTAGGAGATGAAAAAATGCTGGTAATTCTATAAATGTATTCATACTAAGAGTACAAGTCTTCACATAATTAACAAAGTAGTTAGATACGTATTACATTAAATAATCACAAACATGATAGGTTATATTCATACTTGCAAACATATAGGTTATAAGCTATAACTATAGCTATAGCTCTATAGAGATGCTCTGAAGCTCTGAATTATATCATTATATCCTACGTTTATAATCAAGAGCCATATGTCTTCATTCAAAGATAATATATGACACGTATTCTAAGTTATTTAATATTATGGTTAACAGTAGATATTAGTATATTTATGATTTGTAATAAAGATATATAATCTAAGTATATTGTCAATAGTGTATAATATACATTGTATATGATCTTATGATAAAAGGTGTTTTATAAAACGTATACTTTATATATATATATATACTTATAATTAATATGTAATCCTTAATCTAAATACGTACTATTTTAACCAATAGATAAATATTAATACTTAATAATACTCCAATATTAAATATTTTGTATTCATAATTTATTCTAGATTAAAAATATCTCTCAATAAGCTGTTAACGTTATTGTTGTTCCTCTTATACGAGTGGGTGATATAAAGTCAATCATAAGAAAAAGTAATAGTCTAGTATATATACTAATATATATATATATATATATATATATATGGTATATAAGCGGGTATTTAAAGCGGGTATACATGGATAATATATTGTGTATACAATTTATATACATATTTATTATATTATATTATATGTATGTATATATTAAATACGTATTGTAGTGCGAATAGACGAGTCTTATCACGTAACCATTACTAAACATAGATGCATATATAGTATACTATATTGTGTTTGAGTGTATACACTCTAATATGGGTCGATGCAGTTGGAAATATATTTCAAAGACTATAAAGTTCATGAATATATTTAAGCAGAATGAATCAGATGTAAAAGTGAATATAATTAACTATTTGTTAAATGTATTTATAATTATTTATAACTATACTACCCTTTTTGAATGATTAATAATAAAATATTAGTCAAGAATAACACGTATGAGCAATGCTCATTGTGTATTCGGTTCCATTATTTTCTAAAAAATGGAAAATGTTATATATAGGTATAAATCCTATATAGTTATTGTTAGCCTATGTAGTATATTCTCTACTCGAGTGTCTCGTATATGTGTTTGTGAAAGAAGCTCTTTTTTCTGGAACTAATCTATATGTAAGAAGTTATAAAGAGGATATTTTTAGAAATAGAAATCATTATTAACCTTAAGAATAAGATATTATTATTAACTTTAAGAATAAAATATGAAATGTTACTACATTTTTAAGAATTAGATTTAATGACATTATATTAGCGAAAAACATTACATAATTCAACGGTATGATTTACCTATAGGTATATAATTATAATAATGATTTTATCTGTAATATTTAATTTATTTTTAGATTAATAGAAGATAACGAGAATAATAATAGAATATAAAATATTGCAAGCGATATAAAATATGATATGAAGGTGTACCTACTCGAGGTTGGTTTAAAAATTATTAGATATCGTTTAGTAATTAATTAAACAAGTAGGAAAGAATATTTTGACATGTATACATTTCATTCATATATGATTTACTATTTTCAGAATTATAACTATAGCTGAAACACATAATAAATACTCAAAATTTACTATTTTCAGAATTATAACTATAGCTGAAACACATAATAAATACTCAAAATTTACTATTTTCAGAGTTATAACTATAGTTGAAACAAATAATAAATCCAAAATGTTGTATAATAAACTACGATATATCGAATGTTTGAATGAACTTTGTAATAGTTATTCTGAGGTAGGATTGTAAAATGCAAATAATATTCTAATATAAAGAATTATATATATGATTATTCTTTCCGCAGATATAAATATAGATATTATAAAATGAGAATTACTAATATTGGTAAACATATATGTTTAAAGTGAATTTAAAATACAAATCATTACCTTACTCTTGAAATAATCTTCACGTTACTAGAGTTTTGAGAAACTAATGGTATTATATTACCTATATTTTTGCAAATTCAAATGAAGAATTGAGTAGTAATATGCAATTATATTTAGATAGATTATGTCATTGGTTTAATATAAATAAATTAAAATTGAATATTGAAAAAACTAAAATACTTCCTTATTTTAATACAAAAATTATAAATAATATAAATTTAAATAATGCGAACATAGAAATAGTAGATAGGTATACGTTTTTAGGTATTATATTAGATAGTAATTTAACATATTCGTTTCATATTATAAATTTGTGTAATAAATTATCAAAAATTGTATATCTTTTTCGGAAGCTAAAATTTCTTAACATACACAATTTAATTATATTATATAATTCACTATTTTTATCAAATATGTCATATGGAATAGAAATATGGGGTAATGTTTATGAAGATAGATTAAAAAAACTAGTATTAATACAAAAAAAACAATTCGAATTATCAATAAAAATATGATAGACAAGTCTCAATTACCTCTGATTCGTTTATCACACACTAATAATATGTTTAAATATAATTCTATTTTAAAATTGAATGAACTCATATCTTTTAGAATAATATTATTTTTATATAACCTTTTACATAATAACTATAACATTAATATAGATACATTTTTTATTTATAATAAAGACAAATCAAGATTTATTTTACCATTAATGAAAACAACGAAATTTCAAAACACAATTTTTTTTAAAGGCCCAAAATACTATAATAATATAATGAGTAATAATATATTAAAATCTGAAAATATACATAATATACACAAATTAAAAAAAGTATTAAAGAATTACTTTTTAAATAAATATTAGTTTTTATATTTTAGCATTTTAATAATTTTTAATATTTTTAATCTTCGTCAATTTTTAAAATTTTTATATTTAAAACTACTTGGGTCATATTTATGTTATTATATTTTTATAATTTTTTATAATTTTATTCGTACTTTTTTGTTATATAATTGTTTGCACAAGTTTTAAACATACTTTATTTTAATTTGTATATACTAAACCATTTGAATCATTTTATGTTATTACATTTCAATAATTTTTTATTATTTTATTCGCACTTTTTGTTTTATATTTGTTTGCACAAGTTTTAACACATTTTATTTTATTAGTTTATTTAATGGATTGATGAAACATGATGAAATACGCTGAGGGACATTATTTCTATTATAATTATTATTCTCTTTATATATATTTCTTTACTCTTATTATATTGAATTCTAGTACACAAGTCTTATTATTATTGTATAAATGTCCCAAAGCTATTATATTCATATACTATGGAGGTATCGACTTAATAAAGCTACTTATAGCTTTCAATGATCCTCCTT
>OZ025240.1:55892429-55959929 GCA_964019155.1 Osedax fenrisi | reverse complement strand
TTATATATATATATATATATATATATATATATATATATATATCCGTATATATTGTTATAAGGGAAAACTTCGTCTAAGTTCCTGGATGGGATGAAAGGACTCTACCGAAATAGAATTTTAAAAATAATATTATATATAATGTACCTTGTATATATGGTGTCTATTGTGTCTATGGAATATCATGGAATGCTCTACCATATGAAATTATGTGTTTGAAATCCCTGTCACTATTTACATGTAAACTCTCCACGCCCCTATTAACATTGTAACCTACCCTCTCTTTTCCTTCATTTTTATTGTACTCTATTTATTTTATTTTTGTTTCCTTCTCGTGACGCCCATAACCACCACGTGATTTTGTAGTCAATAAAATATTTTAAAATAAAATAAATATATAGTAGACGTTAACCTCGTAGAAGTGATTACACTTCTGTAGTATAGCCGAAGACAGACACTTCACGTTAGCCTCTATCTCGTTGGTAGCTTTCGCAGCACAAGTATAGCATGCTAGACAGTCGACTGCTGTGTGTGTGCAGTCATGCGTGTCAATAGGCGCATTAGTACGGGTGTTAGGCGCCGTGTTGTGCTCGTACTACCGGGTCAGGGGGGCACGGGGGACGGGGGTATATGCCCCCCCCATCGATGTAAATAAAAGTTTACATCGATGCCCCCCCCACTTTAAAATCTAGGGGGACCTCCTATGTATTGTTCCCCCCACTTTTACTACAACATTTATTTTGATTGGTTGGTCCCCCTACATACACACCATCGTTCCAGCGAACCCTATATTGGGTACGGGTGTATTTAAATATTGTAACTAGTGAATATAAGGCATTATATTATAATATTATATTATATAAAGCATATATCATTAAGATTGTTCTAGATTTAATAAATAGCAATGTATGTAACAATACGAATACAATTGTGACATAACGGCATAGTAAAGTAAGCAAACATTACTATAAAAAATCTATTTTTCTAATTTATTCCGTATAACTAAGTAGATCAAAACAACAATTATAAATAGTATACTATATACCTATATATATATGTATTCGAAATGTAACGTGGTTGATATGTCGGGGGGCCGAGCACTCGAATACCGATAGCAATACCTCACAATAACTTTATTATGTCCTAATTAAATATTTAAAATTTTATTTATACATATTAAGTAGGTAGGTATATACATATAATAGCTATTTTAAAATATAATTTAATTAATTTAACTATGAGACTAGCACGGTCCCGCATACGGATATCATTGCACATATTACTGACACCCTATATATATATATATATATATATATATATATATATATATAGATACACCTTATATTGTATAACCATATATTTATGTATAGGGGACAGTGCCCAAATACGGACACTCTCGGTATATAAGAAACTACAAATCCTACAAAAAAATATTTAATAAATAAAATATTCATAATTATATAAATATTCTAAATAAGTATATTTTATTATTTAAAATAATTATGATATATTCAATAAAATGATTTTTTTTATTACTTTTTTAAATTTATGAAAAAATGTCAACTTAAAATCTTCTCAAGAATATACAAATGTATCGATATAAAATATAACAATATGTTATTAAAAACTAAAGCATTCTAAAAATGATTTTCTTAATTTCTATATTTGTTATAAAATATTAATTAAGTTATATATAACTTATATTAACTTATAAGAAAATATCTAAAGGTCATATAAATCCCTAATACGGAAACTCTTGATGTCAACACGCAGCGAGTGAACTATTCTAATTGTCATAAAAATCTCGTGCGTTATGTTATTAATACAATATATGTGTCATGCTTATTATTTAGATATTTCACTTGTAATTATTAGTTAATAAAATAATAAAAATTAATAAATTAATTAATAATTATATTATATTAAATTATTCATAATAATAATAATTTATTTTTGTTGTAGTATAGTTGGGTTTTTATATCTACATTTCAAATATACTATAATATAAAATTAATAATTCATTATAATTACAAATTTAAAGTAGGAAGTATTGCTTTATTTTTGTTTGTTCAGTGTTATATTTTTTTTTATATATATTTTGTATATATTTCAAATATATTATAATATACAAAAATACAATATTAATAATTTACTATTATTTGATTAAATTGTAGTTATAATTATTATTGTTTGTTTCGTAATATTATTGGTATGTTTTATTATTAACGTGTTATGTTTGTATATAGTTATATTTCAAATTTATTATATAATTTAAATATAAATTTATAATGTATTATTATTACAGATTTTGTAAGTATTACATTATTTTTTGTTTCATTCTAGTATTGGTTTTTTGATTTTTAACATGTTCTGTTTATAATATATATAAATTTATCATTTAAATATTAAACTATATAACTAATAATTTATTACTATTAATGTACAAAGGGTATTACCAGGGTACAAAGATAAGAATAATTCTATAAAGTTAAAGTAGAAAGTGAAATTTCGATGCCACTTACAAAATAATGTATTTTATTTCTATTTTCGATTATTTTTCATTCATTTTTACGGTAACTGTAAAACGTTTTAATTTATTTAATTTTTAAGTTCGTATTATACTTTATTTATTTCTATAACATGTGTTATCGTTCGCAAATATTTATACTTTATACTTTCGATTATGTATTTGCTTAAATTTGTGCTTAAATAAAATATCAACCAAACAATCAATAATAATAATAATAATAATGAATGAATATATTTATTTACCGAAGATTGGCTATAATAATCGGAGGGATACCCAGAAGCTATGATAGTTTATACTAAGGATACCCTTAATAAAATAATAATAATAATGATAATAATAATAGTTAGAATTAAATGAACAAATGTAAACATAACAATTTATTACGCATAGTTAATAGTTATAATAATTAATATTTATATTTCTATATATATTATTATAAGATACATTAACTATTATGTATATATTAATATTATTGATATATTAATATTATATAATACCTATATATAATTAAATAATATATAACATATATTATAATAAATAACTAATTAATAAACTATTATATAAACCTTTAATGAATAATAAACGTATTACTATATAATGTACTATACACATTATCTTCTTATCTTATCTACCACAACGTATACACCGTTATCACTACAGTGCGCATGTATTATAATAACGAGCATTCGATATACTATCTCATATGTCCCGTCCTATGTCATGTCCTTGGGGTAGTATGCAACAGATTGCTTACAATTATTACATGCACTTAATGTAAGTTAATTACATAATGGTCATATAATATTATGCATACATATTGTATATTATAATATAGTATATATATATATATATATATATATATATATATATATATCTACTATATAATAGTGTATACACTAATATATATATATATATTCTATGTTATGTTTAGAGGAGTCAACAACCCCAAAACTAATTTATTCATGTATGAATTAAAGTTCATACTGCCTGTCTCAGAGTATCATGTTTAGTAGCAGCATTAAGCGGCCCATCAGTAGTATCACCCAGGGTATTACTAACACTGACAACACGATGATTAATACTTAAGGTGGACTTTGGAATGGGTGTCACACACTGCGGGTATCCTGTGAGAAAGGGGTGTATACATAAGGGGTGTATCGTGAGGGTTGTATACAGGGGTTCACTAAAAACTGTAGGCATGTTCACTATTAAGTTATTTGTGAACGTACGACATAGTGTTTATTTAACTCCTTGTATTGCTATTGTTATTACGTAATAAGTCGATCTTCAGCATACGAATAACTCCGCCTTCGTATGTGCGTATATTATCAATAGATACTTGATCTATTGGTGTATCGATTGATAAGTATAATACTATTGATGAGCATAATTGTTAAGTGAATTCATCTTATTGGAATAGAGATGATCTGGATTATTTGTATTTTCTTTACGTCTTCTTATTTCAACCGAGGTATTTCAACTATTTAAATTATGAATATAGTATACTAAATTTAATTGTCATAACCATTTTACAATATAAAATATGTAAATAATTATTAAATTGCACCATATAGTGAGTTGATTAGTTCATTTTATAACATATATGGAAATTAATTTATAATTATATTCGATAATAAGTAAAATAATTATATTATAATTAATAATAAATATATTTATATATTAATATACACTAATTTAATTATAAAATAGTATTGTGCACAAGTACAAAACAATAACATATATGTCTATAGACAAACAATTTTAAATATATATATATATATATATATATATATATATATATATATATATATATATATATATATATATATATGTATATATATATGTGTGTGTGAATAGACTTTTAATGGCAACATAATAACAGCATAATAGCACAATGTAAAAATTTGAGGCTATTATGAGGATATTACTGTTAGCTGGGTAAAATCAGTAATCGAAGGACAAAAGAAGCATCACTTAAATATACTATTATCAAGACACAAATCAGAGATTATAGAAACAATATAATAAAGTGTATCATCAAAAAGAGAACCGAAAACAAAGCAATAGTGAAGATAATTATTGGAATTTATGAGTAAAAATACTAGACCTATAGAAATATTTATTATCATAAACTGTCTGAGTAACATAGTATTTGGATGTTTAATATTTGTACTTTCTAAATTGAAAAGGAAACCTAAAATGAATTATAATAGAAAAATGATCAGTAATCATATCAGATGTACTAGGCAAACTAACTATAACATAGAATGTTTATTCGTTAAAACTAAATAAATGATATTACCAAATTGACATCCATGATAAAGAATATTTCGAATGAATGAGCGAAAAACATTTATAATCTAAAATAAGTATTTGGTTATACTTTAGAGTTATAATAGCAATTATAATCACCTATAAATAACATATTTATCATATTGTTATTAAGGAAAAAAAATCATTAAACATGTAATATAGGTTCTATAGGTTCTATAGGTAATATAGTTCTAATGACAGGGAAAATATAAAAAATTACTAAACATAAGATTACTTTAGAGAATTTCCGAGTGACAAGAACGATTTACTGTAAGATAATCTAAGAATCGAGGAAAATATAATATACAAAACATTATCAACCAAAATAGCAACCCAACAGCGACGTTTCGATAATATAGTACTATAATAGCAATTATATGAAATGTAATTAGTTGGATAATTTATAATAAACCTTGTCTAAAAATAACATATTCATATGCGCAACCATATATATATATATATATATATATATATATATATATATATACTATATATTATATAGCATACAACGTAAGCATTACATGGATAATATTATTGAATACCCACTGCCACATTACGTATACGTACGTTCACTATAGGTAGCCGGGCGGATACGTTACTATGGCAACCGAGTAGCAGGTACGACGCGTCGAGGAACTGGTCGCCTAGCAACGCCACTCGTAGCCGCTGCGATACCGTCGTGTTCCCGAGTACTCTGCAGGTGCCGGTCCTCATCGATGTGGACGCTGTACTTAAGGAACTGGTACGTCGTTTCTTCAGTTATCAGTTGTCAATTATAACGATATGTAACGAGAGAGGCAGTAAAAACTGTTATGTTTCTCTGTATAACTGCGTGGTATTAAAGATTATTAATATCACGCAGTTATATGACTGATATAAACACTGTATATTATACAGTAAACAAACTATAGTTTATATAATAATATAAACATATATATATATATATATATATATATATATTCATTGTTAGTATGTTACACGCTACATATATATTGTATTATTAGATGCTATATCTGTGATCGTGTACTAGTTATTACCGTTGGATGGCTTGCTGACATTCGCTGAGGGTTCCTCCCTTCACTTCAGCGACGGACACGACGCAATGATCAACACTAACGAACTACCATGTTCGGGAAATGGTTATGAATATGTAGTACTATATTAGTATTATTTAGTGTTGGAAAATTTCAGATTTTTCACTCATTCGAAGGTTTCGAATAGTAAATAAATACACTTCGAAGGATTCAAATAGTATTATTTGTATTAAATTAAGTATACAAAGTTTTCTAATAGTAAAATTATTCATTGCTAAGGATTAAAATAGTAAATAAATACACTTTAAAGATTTAAAATAATATTATTTGTATTAAATTAAGTATACAAAGTTTTCTAATAGATAAATTATTCATTTTAAAGGTTTAAAATAGTAAATAAATACACTTTGAAGGTTTCAAATAGTAAATATATTTAAAAAGCGTTATGAATTTTGATTAATGATTATAATCATTGATAATTATCAATAAGTCTAATTTCTCTAGACATAATTTTGAACTTTTTTTTATTAAAATATTTGAAGCCATATAAAATATTCTACGAATTCGAGACTAAGGTTAAAAAGGATAAAACGGAAGTAAATAGACTAGAGTAAATAGTATTAAATTATTTGTTTATTGTATAATAAAATATATGCAATATATGCCTTATATCGTTTTTTTCGAATAGTTAAATTAAATATTCGAAATTTTCGAATAATTAGATTTAGGTATTCGACATTTTCGAATATCTGTCAAATACAAAAATTTACTATTTGAAAGAATCGAATATTCGAATATTCGATTCGATATTCGAAACCGTTTCCAACACTAGTATTATTTAATAATTCGATTTAAAAATAAAAAATATATTTATTTACATATGGTAATTATCTCAATAAGCTTAACTTTCTACAAAAACCCGGGCGTAAACTTAAATCTGATAATAATATACGTTTTGGAATAAAGTATATTACCATTTATAATCATATAGAATAGGTTGTTAATAAGACTACCATATTAATATTAATATTAACATATTAGCGTATATTAATTAAACAAAATCGATAATAAAAACATATAGGTACTAGAATTACATAGCCTTTTAATTAGAAATTATGATCCCGCGTGGTGTGTTTATTGATGAATATTTAAATACATCCCCTACGCAGAACTCGAATACATGGGCATCTACTCGGACGATCTGTTCGACTCGAGTAACTACTGTTTCGAAGGAAAGGAATGTCCCCGCAGTGATCTCGTAGAGATAGACCAGATTCCTAACGAGAGCTCGGACGTTGTGTTCCAGCGGGACGGTCACTTTCACGTCGACCTGTCAGAAATACCGATTGAGTTACGCGTGAAAAGTATCACTGCTAATGGAAAAGTTGGTATTCATTATTATCATATATATATATATATATATATATAGGTATGTAAAAAATATATACATGTATGTATGTCAAATATATATATATATAACATATATATTTAATATTTATTATTGATAAATAATAATTTCAGAAATATGAAGAAACTTTAAAGTTTAGCAAGTTCCTAATGACGGATGTAGGAAGTAAACAATTCTTATACAACGATTATAAGAATGCCACCCATATCGTTATAAGGCATGATATGCCTGACTGCAATAAGTATGGAACTTGTCATCATAATCAGGTTTATTCAATGTATAGTTAGTTATATACAGTGGATATAATTAGGTATATACACAATATATAGATATGTATATAGTATATACTATATACAGTCAGATATACCTATAGGTATACATTGTATATATACAGTATGTAGTTATGTATACTGAATATAGAATCAACATTATACAAATATATCCTGCTAATTAGTACATAAACCAAAAGTGATATGCCGCGACCGTTAATAACTCCGTGTAACCTATCCTAAGGTAGTCAAGGAATTCGTGTGTTCGCTGATACGATGTTCGGACACGCCCACCTGTCACTCACCGGCGATATCCGAGCGTAGTTGTTGTCCCCTGTGCTACGCCACCATTCTACGCATGGAGCTCGCGGAGAGGCTGAACGTGACCTTGTTGAGGAGAGTGGTTGACCTGATAGTGAACGTTAGTGTTTCGTTAAGGCGTGGAGGTCATGTGCATAACACATGTCACTCGTGGTTATATACCCAAGGACAGCATCCTTGATATGTCTATATATTGGTGTTGTTGTGTTTCATTGTTTATTATTTATTTTACATGCCCTTACCAGGAGTGTCATCACTTTGTAGCGGTGATTAATAAACCATACATATATATATATTATATATATATAGTTTTCATGTTGGTTTTAAAGTATATAATTTAATAATTATTAAAATAAATGAATTTTGTATATTCATATTACTTTATTAGGAATTATCTAAAATGTAGATATTATAATATAGCAACTATAACTCAGGGTGCCTGATAGGTTACAATATGAGGTGAGTTCGAATCTACTCAATGTATTTATTTGAACTTTATAAACAAACTTTTATTTGGTCGATGTAAATTAAAGTGGAATCAAATAACGGATCACTCATAAATGAGCGTGAATTCTTACCTGTAGAATAAAGTCGAATGTTTCATCAACAAATAGTTCACCCTATTTTTGTCACCCCATTGAGAAAGTTAAATGAATGTAATCAAAACACACAAGTTTATCTACTAGACTTTAAATCAATCACCCTAAAACTAATCTTAAAGCTTTTATCAAAAATTAATAGGTATTAAACTAGATAATCATTGAAATAATAGAATATAATTATTAAATTAAAAGTTAATAATATAAAATTACTTTAAAATAATACAGACGAAAAGAATAAATGTGAAAATAGCTGTAGTAAATGACAAGAGATTAGAGATTATATTTCAAGATCTACTCACAAAAGATGAAAATCTAACCTATAGGGAAGTTATTAAGTTCATGCGTATATTTGCAGGTTAGCAACAATATTCATAATTTTCAATTTTTATAACAATATTTGACATTAACTCTTTCTCTAGCATTTATCTTTGTTATTATATTCAGTATACATATAGTTAAAATATATCAATCCTTCATAATTCCTATATATGTATCTTATATTAATTTATATATACATATAAATATTTGTATACTATATAATTATTGACTCTATATTCAATTAATAACAATTTGAGATGGTGAACTACTGGATTTCAAACAACACAGCAACGTAAAGTTCAACATAATACGTTCCCAAGAGTTTGCTATTCCTCGTAAATCAGGTTTCTCAAGACGCATGTCAACTAGTGATATAGTTTAGTTGGATATATCAGAATTCAATGGACCGAAGTAATGAGTCTGAGATATCTGATTATTCTTACAAGTATTTACATAGGTACAAAACTAAACTTGTATTTGTAAAAGTCTAAGGTTTTCTGAGATATAGATCGCGACATATCAAGATTTCACTATAATATATAATAATAGTTAATGATAATAGAAACGGTGTTTAAATACCAGTTCACCCTTTACTCCAGGTAGATTAACACTAGTGAGCGCATTGTCTAGAACCTTCTACGTGTTCGCCGGTCTACTATTACTATCTATTGTGTTCGTTATCTACTGTTATATGAATGATGGCCGACTATCGAGGTTAGTAAGTAAACGTAGTAATACCTATTCAAGGTCGGCAAACCAAACCCAAACTCTTAATTTATTTTTAGGTTTTTCGTTGTTATTAAAAAAATATTTCATAAACTTCATTTTTAATCTTAATATCATAATATATTTATTATAGTATGAAAATTATTATAGTATGTTAACTTCTCAAAATGATATAGTAATAATTATAACTTTTAATAACACATTATTTATTAAAATTAATAACAAATGTTTATAACATAATGAACATCATTAAGTATTGAAAAAGCGTTTATATTATCAAAAACCCAAATATATAATTGTGGTTTAAACCTAAACAACCTTTCGAGCCTAATACCCCTACATCCTAATTAGGGTATTTACGCTTAGTTAATAAGTATAGCCATAGTATTAGTTTTGAAAAGATGAACTACAAATCTATAAGTTCATTGCAATGAATTATTTACTATAACATATGTTACATCGGATATGGAAACTGTAATTAGTTATACTCGATAAAATATATAGTATAGATATACTATATATATATATATATACTATGATATATATTTGTCAACTATACTATTTATTATAACGTGAATACAATAGCTATACTACAGTATAACATTGAAGTATGCATATATTTATAGGTATTTTATAACTTTTAAATGTAACCTATAGGTATGTGTATACTAATTCAAAATAATTTTACGATAAGCAGGAATACACTAACACTATTGTACATTTTAATCAACTACTATATATTCTTACGATTAATTATTCGCGCGATAACAAACACACGACAATTCACGCCGTATTAATTAGACACCCGCCCACCCTCTCTACATAGCTTCATCGCGAGAATGCCGCTATTGTCGCGCTGGTACGCGAGGACATACCGGGTACAGCGTATCGTGGAGAACATTCACATAGAAGAGATTGACCCCGGCGAAGGACAAGACCTTCAGTTCACTAATCCTATATACAATTGCGATGTTAGTGGTCAACGATTACGTTGTTATTCGAGAGCGAATAATATTATTATTTTTATATTAGTGAGTAGTGGATTTATAAATTAATTAATTTAGTTAATTATCCTTCCAAGAGTTTACTTGTATTGCATCTTGGCTATAACCAAGTATATTTGTTACAATAATCATTAGTTTTATGTGTTCACTATAACTATGTATATGTTTAATGTTATGATATTATTTATATTTATTTAACTTATTCTTATATTTATAATAATATTATGTTATATTAACTATTTATATTTTATGAACTATTATATTAACTATTTATAATATTTCTACAGTATCTGGATATTAAACAATATATTATATAACATTCCATAGGATATAGAAGGGGAAGCAACATTTCAAGTGGAAAATACAGATACTTAATTAAATATCCAATACAGAGTATATATTGTCAAAAAGTGTACATGCTATATAATTAAGACAGGCAGAATAATTATATACCTATACAATTATTAATTAGAGTTTATATGTATGTTTATGTGAATAAAATATACTCACTAATTTTATAATTAAACTTTGATTTATTACTGGTAATGTTTAATGATTAATTAAAAATGACGAAAATAAAATAAATGACAAAATAATTTTATTTTAAATATAATATAATCGTATATATATATATAAATAATAAACAATGTCAATTAACTAATTTCCACCAAATACATGTATTATAAAATAATCCTTCTCCTATTAATCACTATATATTGCCTATATTGCCTCTGTTAACTTGACTAGAGCTAATACGAACACATCATAATAAATCAGAAATAACATACGTAAATACATCGAGATAAAATCATAGAATACATATATATACATATATATATATAATTCAGTTAAAAAGAGTTTGCCGTCAAGCTCTCAGCCAATCGGTGACCAGCGCGGCGATACATCTACTGTCGTTGACGACGAAGGCGTGCTGGGTGCCGCTTTCGCACAAGCTTACGTACGCGCCGGAGAGCTCAAAGGCTAGCTGTAGACCCCACTTCTCGGGTGACCAGTGGTCATCGCGGCCATAGTAGAACCGCGTGGGACAGACGGACACCGCCGTACGGATGCCGGAACATTCTGACGCCGTCAGGTTGGGCGGTAGGGCGGCGAACTCGGTTCTCAGGAGGTAAAGGCAGTTGGCGATCCCTCGGGGGTGTATGAACTGTGTGTGCGGGGGGGGGGGAGGGGGGGTTATGAACTGTGTGTGCGGGGGGAGGGTTATGAACTGTGTGCGCGGGGGGGAGGGGAGGGAGGGGGTTATGAACTGTGTGTGCGGGGGGAGGGGAGGGGGTTATGGACTGTGTGTGCGGGGGGGGAGGGGTTATGAACTGTGTGTGTGGGGGGAGGGGAAGGGGTTATGAACTGTGTGTGCGGGGGGGGTGAGGGGGTTATGAACTGGGTGTGTGGGGAGGGGGGGTGTTATGAACTGGGTGTGCGGGGGGGGGAGGGGTTATGAACTGTGTGTGTGTGCGGGGGGAGGGGAGGGGGTTATGAACTGTGTGTGCGGGGAGTAGGGGGGAGGGGAGGGAGGGTTATGGACTGTGTGTACGGGGAGGGGAGAGGAGGGGGTTATGAACTGTGTGTGCGGGGAGGGGGGTAAGGGCGATCATAGAAAATTTAAAATTAACAGATTAACATTGGACTAAGTTTTTCTTAATAAATATACCATTAAAATGAAGCACACAAATTTTTTTTAATTTGTATTAATCTAAGCTCACACGACAGCCTCGTGAAGTTTAACATGTAGTTAGATACAAATTTTACATTGTAAAAAATAAATTATAAAAAAATAAGTATTTGAAACCTTTGTTATGAATAATTTGTTATCAAACTTTAACACACTATTTATTTTATAATAATGGAATAGAAAATATAAAAAATAGAATTAAAAAAAAATATTCCTGGATATTTCTTGGAATTGTACATGTAAAAAATCGTAAAAAATGACTAAAAAAAGATTGACAGTATGTCGTGTTGTCAAAAATGAATAAAAAAAAAATTGAAGTATACATATATTCTTAGAATTTCAATAGCTATAAGATGCAATGTGTCCAAAAAAACTTTTTTTTCTATGATCACCCTTAGAGGGGGGAGGGGGTTATAGACATTATCGGTATACGATGGTTATTGGTAATAGTATCTAATATATATATATATATATATATTATACACATAGTTAACTAAAATATTGTAAGAAATGTGTCTGATATATTAAAATTGAAATATTGAAAAAAAAATTGAATAGATATACATGTGATTAGATACAAAACCAAACTTACAATGCTGACATATCTGAAAGTTGACTGTATATATATAATATATATACATATATTATTATATATTATTATATTCATTATTAATGATTATCATACCGTTATAACATTAATTTATATCTAAGATTTGTATTTTAAGTTATTATCATAATAAGAATCATTTATTACATATATATTATTTGTAATATTATAAATGAAAAGAATTCAATATATTTTATCTTCTAAAGGATTAAAATTAAGATGTAAATATTATTTTTGATTTTATTTTTTTGATTATTTATGATTAGAATTTTATGAGAGATAGGTTGTGATAATACTCATGTAAATTGCTTATATGATATATTCATATAATAGATGTAGAAGCTATTATATGAGATAGTTATCCGTGGTTTAATATCTAAATGTTTGTATATATTGATTGCATATAATATTTGATAATATATTTTATAAGTAATATTATATGATTTTTTTTGGTTAAGATTTTTATCAATGACAGTTTCAAGGTATTTTTAATCATCAAATTGTTTAGTTAAGGTTTCTAATAATAATTTTATTAATATTTATTTTTAATTTATTGTATATGTAGCATAATTCTATTTTTGTAATCATGTTATCTATTGTAGTTATTAATTGTGCATTAATTATACGTTTAAATTGTATTGCTATTTCATTAGCTTAATCTATTAGTTTTATGTTTTTTTTAATAATTATTATTAATGAATAGTAATGGTAGATTCTTTAGATATATATATATTATAAATAGGATTCATTATGGTTCCCTGTAATACCTCATTATTATTTTCGAGAATATGTTTAATTATTGACTAAAACTACTTATTTTCTATTGAAGATATAAATATTAACCAGTTTATGGAACACACGTTTCACCTTAAGATCTTAAGTCATTACAGCGATTGTTTCTCATAATTACTTAATACTTAATAGAATCATTGTCACTAAATGTAATACTTATATCTACATATCCTATATAACAAAGTAAAAAATTAGATATTTTATAAAATCTAGTTTTCAAATTTATTAATAATATTATAAATAATAGATAAGTATTTTATTTTACCATATAACGTATCATATTATTATTTTATTTACCTATAATTATTTAAATATAATATATAATATATATAATATATAATAAATATAAATTCTGATATTTCAAACACGAATCTTAATTATAGTATACTATATTATAATATAATATAATGGTAATTACTATATATATATATATATATATATATATATAAATTAATTAAATGTATAGTAGATTGCTTAAATATACATTTTTTATTGCATTTCTGAACTCATCACTAATATAATAATCTATTTGTTTACTTTCGATTCAGAAAAACATTCAAACAAAGTATAGAATTGTAGATGCGATATATTGATGTAAGGGAATGTCGAAATGTAGAAATATTGTAATTTTTGAGTTCTTTTTTTTTACGAATACAGATTCTGTTATATATTATTTATATTGTGAAATTTTTATATACAAATATATTTTATAAATACTCTAAAAGAGATGTTGTTTATAGATAGGTAAAATGAAATGGATAATAATTATAAAATATTCAATAATTTTCCGCTTATTAATTTTACTTTTTTATATTTATATTATGATTGTTATATAATTTGTATATATATATATATATATCACTAGTATTAAACTTGTATCAGAGATCACAGTTTATGAGATATATTAATATTTTGTTTTACTATAGAAAGATAAATATAGATCTTGTAAGCTTGTCTTCTAATATATATATTTAGTTAAATATTTAAAAATAGTTATAAAAGTATATTTTTATTTAAATTTTAAATTTATCGACAAAATAAAAATAAATAATAAAATACACATTTCACATGATATTATATTTTATAAATGTGTATACTTTGTCTATATCTTAGGTCTAGTTGTAAGTAGGATTTTTGTTGTTGCCAATATTATAAAAATTGTAGCACTGGATATATGTAGAGTATTATTATGTATCCCTTACCTATTAACATGTAAATGGCGAAATTAACATTCAATGCACCATCCCC
Organism: Osedax fenrisi; assembly: GCA_964019155.1. NCBI lineage: Eukaryota > Metazoa > Annelida > Polychaeta > Sabellida > Siboglinidae > Osedax > Osedax fenrisi. The sequence continues at coordinate 55,945,070 of OZ025240.1, read as the reverse complement.
TTAACATTGTATACTTATACCAAGGCAGTCTAATTATGTATATTTTGTATTATGTATATTTAGTATATTTAAACTTTTACTTTATTCTTCAATGATTTTATCATATTGCTACATGGTCCAGGAGTACAAATTTGAATTTGTTATAAAAATCAATATAGACACTAGTATTTAAATTTAAATGATTTCTGATTATATTAAAATCATAATATAATGTAATACACAAATGTGTAAAACAATGATGTTCGCTGTGTGAACAGCTAATTTGCTCGGTAACAAGCGCAGTAACAAGTCACCGGCCTCTAGTAATAAGTCGCCGTACTCGCGGTACTTGATGCTCGCTATCTGAACACCAATAATAAGTTATACTGAGCATCAAGTGCAGTAACCAAATCGTCAAGCTTGATGCCAGCAGTGGGTACACCACTTTAGGCTTTATTTGGAATGTCGACATATAGAATATAGAAACACATCATTCAATTCAAACCGAATTTATAAATAAATGAGTAATTATAAAATATTTATATAGAAACAATTAAAAAATATGAATTTCATAAATAAATAAATATCTTTGATATCTTTGTTTCTAAGATTTAGATCACTGAATTATAATTAAATATACCACTTTTATATCATCACATTTCTGTACAATTATCGTAAGGATATCTCTAAATCTATATTAATTTTAATATTTAATTCATTTTGTATAATATCTATACTTATTACTGCATAAAATATGTTAAATGAACTATATAATATGTCTATTATGTAATATATAGAAATAGGCATTCATTACATTCATTTACATATTTACTAATTCTAATATATTTACCTATTTTAATATATAATATTTATATACATGATTCTATATTTTAATATTTAGCAACGCCCAAGTTTGAACTCTGCGGATAATTTTGATATTCCAGAAAAGATTAATACATACATGTATATATATATATATATATATATCTAATTATGATAGACTTTTATTTATATTAAGTATTTTTTATTATTTGTTATTTTGTGAATATATATATATATATATATATATATATATATATATATATATATATATATATATATATATGTATACATTGTCTCAATATGTTATTATTAGTGTATTGTTAAATTATTAAATATTATTATTTGTTATTTTTAAGTGGTTTTAATCTTATTTTATACATTAATTGGTATAGTTTTTAATCTATATTAAAATATTATATTTTTATGAGTTTTTTTATTGACATATTTATCACAAAATATATTAAAATATTCCTCTATTTTGTAAGATGGATTAATATGATTAGTTATTCTATATAGAATACTTTATTATATACTAATAGACAAGAAGTTGCATTGAGAGATTATTACATATACCATATTTCCTATTCGACTAATCAGGGTTGGGGTAAAATACGTATTTGTATTTGACCCCAACCCTGCGACTAATACACAAATATTATGACAGAGTACACAATAATCAATGATGGATAGTATACAAGTGTATGTGGTTTATGTAAACAAATGAATAGATAACCTATTGAACATATAGAACTTATATCATTTTGCGATCCTACAGTTAAATATAGAAACATTAGTTACTAGGGGGTTTCATTTTAGATGAGGTTAAAGGTATTGCTTGGATATCATTTACAGATATTGATGTTAAACATTATAAGAATTGTAGAATATAAACTAAATGAAATGTATTGATAATTTTGTTTATTTTAGTTAATTAATTAGAATACATAAAATATATAAATATCCCGTTATGTTTAATAATGTTACCTTTTAAAAAAATTCTTTAATAAACATACTTTTAGTAAGATATATTATAAATTTTATATATGACTATAACTTTCAACTTTAAAACTATGGAAATACATATTACTAATATGATATTAGTATAATTATATAAGTAAATAATGCTCTATAAATATCATGGTATTATAATAATATAAGCAAATATCTCTATATGCATTATTATAATAAAGCATACATACATGTGTATGTTATAGGCTATAACTTATAGTAGAGTTAGGATACAAATACTATATAAATAATAGTGCAATGTATATTGTAGTAATAACTATATGATCATGTATAAAGATAAGTTAAACCTACATAATATAAACTTACGATCGACTGCAATGTAGTAATGTTTACAATAATACGTGGACAAATTCCACTAATTTTTGTTACTGTGATATGATTCTTTTGTATACAAATACATATAATATTATGAATATTTATTTTTTAATTTTTAATTTTTTCTGCATATATTTCTTTTATTTATTATATTAAATTTGTAGTAGGTTTTTACGTTTGTTATTAAAAATTGTATTCATATCAAAGTTTTATACAAAACCAGTATAGATTTGTACATATAAATTAATCACAATTCTATTTATAGTTATTCAGAAAATCTTATATGTGTTTATATTCATTATCTGATAACGGCTTTAAATTAAAAGTACATACAACTATATACAATCAGAGTTCACTAATCTATGTTAATCTATAATAGAAGTAAACATAATTGAAAGTTAAATCTATTTATATAAGATTTTATAATAAAATATAATAACAATTTATTTGAATACATACTATTTTAGTTGAAATAATATAATTATCAAATTACAACATGAGATTATGTTTGATGATATTTATTTTGTGTATTAGGGTATGAATATATATTTGTAATGTAATTTTAGAATAATAAAGAGTTGTACATACATTATATTAGGGATATGTATTAGACAGTCCCTTTATAGTATAAACAAATATATTTATATTTATATTTGTATTAATCTAATATGCAATATATTTATATATAATAAATATATACAATATATACAATATGTATATATATATAATTATTTATATATTATGTTAATTTTTTAATAGCATAGTATAATTCATTTATAAAAAAGTCTATTATTATAAAAAATAGAAGGATATTATTATATAATATTCGAAAGATATGAAAAGTTACCATTCAGTAATAATATTGTAAGTTTAGAGAGAAATGTATTATCTCTATAAACATCAAATTTAACTTTTAATAAAATAGTGTGAATGGTATGTTGTATTAATAATAAACATATATTTTTCTATAGACTAAAATAAATACCAAATTTTATATTTTAAAAATAAATATTATAAAAAAAAAATTTGAAATAATTTTGGAAAAGTATATAGTATACTTGTTGGTATTTAATATACAATATTCAGAGAAATAAGTACTAAAAGTACTACACATTATAATATAAATATAATATTTATCAACTTAAAATTAATTTAAATGAATCTCATTACAAAATTGAATTTATTTTTTATAAAAAATAGTACATTTTTATGGTTAATATTTGTCCAAAGTTTTATAGAAATAAAAATTAATATTATATTTATAAATATTATAAAAATAAATATATCAATCAATGTATTGTATGCAATTACATACATATTATATAAAGATAATGATAACAATAACATCTTAAACTAGACATCAATATCTAATAAAAGTATACATATAATAATAATTTGTATTCTTTTAGTATTAAATACTAGAAGACAATTAATGTGTTCTGTTTTATGTTGTTGTTTATATTATAAATGTGATTTTTCATAAAGGTCTTTATAATAAGATAGAATCTTTTCTATTTGTCTCCTATTATAAATGATAGTCTATAAAATATATATATATATATATCGTAGATACATGTATATCTATGAATGATATACATGCGAATTCACATACTACACAGATAACAAACAGAGCACAATACCTGATGGGTAGCATCCACTATACACTCGGGAGGCTGGGGGCCTAGTTTCCATCTTATGATCGACTTCACTGTGGCAACTGGCAACCAACTCAAGCAGCGTGCTATCGATGGCACCACCCACTCCAGTAGGCCTAGGATAGGGTACAGCTTTCTACCCTGAGGGTACGTTTGTGAACGTGTTAAATATGTGTGTGTGTGTGTGTTCAATATATGTAGCATAGGTTCTAGTAATCATTAATGCGCAATATACATTTTATATTTATAAATATTTAAATATAATAAATATTCATTATTTAATTTAATATATATATATATATAAATCTATATTTAACATATATTATCAACGAAAAGCTATACTATCACTCTCTAGATTAAATATCTTTGATAATTAAAATCAAGATGCATGGCAGGGTTAAAATAAATATTTTTATAAAGAATTTAAATAAAGAACTTTATTAACTTTAATAAATTTATGAATGACAAAAATCAATAGTTATTTAATATTCATTATTGTATATAGAATATATTTTAGATTTTATTACAAATATTTTATTATATAACTATATTTTATAGTGATCACCAGTGATACATACATATTTCATTAATATACTTACTGTTATATAGTATTGTACTATTATTATCACTACGCTATACAACGAACGGCGTGTGTCGCACGCACGCCGAGTGCCTAGCATACGCCCGCGAATTCTTATACATACGTCATGCATGACCGCCTCTTGCGTGGCTATATCAGCTAGCAGCACATCACCACATGTACGGCACTTCTTTACGCTACCTTAATAAACGTATACATCAGCCTCGTCGCTTTTACGCATAACACTTAACACCAGGTGGTGGTACCGTACCTCGACCTCACGAACTACAAAGAACCTGAGGAGTGAGCTGCATTCGCTCTATAGCCGGGTAGAGCATCAAGCCCTTGCGTATGATCCTGCACACGTGTAGTCTGTTGATCACTTGCAGACATATGTAGCAGCCGATAGAGTGGCCTAGGGGCGATCAATGATTAGTGTATACGTGTCGGTATACTTGTATCGGTTTACGTTATTATTCGATGTAAATACATTTGTATTTAAATATATGTTTTTAATAATATAATAATATATATATATAATAAAAAAAATATAATAAACATATTTACGTGTTGGTAATATGAAATACTTTCTGTTTTAAAGATGTATCGAATATAGAAGAGATTAGTATGTATTATATATGATATATTAAATAGATTTTATACAATGACTAATATAGATTAATATCAGTGTCAAACCAACAAAGTATAATACATTCTTCTCGGGTACATGGTTATCAATATAATCAATATTGTGTTCAATTTGATCTTGCAAAGAGTATACATATCTAGTTTCGTTGTGAGCTCTTAATTCTCCTGTCAACTTTACAAATGATAGTATTATTAGGATACTCGTTACTTGGTATATATTATTTATGATACTTTATATTATGATATCGTATAGCATGGTAACAATCAAATTAATACGCAATAGTGTATTTAGATATTTATTGATAGTACTATTATAATTATAATTTTGTAAAATAAATTAAATAATAAATAATGTATTATAAAACGATAATAAGTAGTTAATTTAAATTTAAAGCAATCTATTCATAAGATATTATATATATAATATATATATTAAATACAATCTACTTAAGATACGCCGTAGCCTGCCCTCACCTCGTTATGACCAGGATTAACATGTCCCGCGTAGGACATACATACGATATCGGGAATCTTGACATCGGAACCCTCCGCTGCTGCTGCATCGTCCGTCAGCTTGTCCACGATGCACGTCATGAAGTAACAGTAGTAGGTATCTAGTCCGGGATTACCTGACACGGGGTGGCGGGGCGTGTAGAGCATTGCGATAGACGTTATATGATTGAGCTTTCGATTAGAATTTGCATTAATATAAATAGAAAAAGATTTGAATCGAATTAGCGGTATATGTAATTATGCAATCATGCGTAACGTGTGTGTGCGTGTGTGTAATGAGTATAAGTAAACATGTATTTAAGTGCGTGAATATCTATGGAACAGGTTAACGATGGCTTTGATTGCCACTTTATTATTCGTACATATATTGCTCGTCTTTTTGTTTATTTCCTAATTAATATATACCAGTTTCACGTGGATGTCCGATAGCTTGTGCCACTTTATCTTTATATATGTTATTATGTAATAATCATGTAAGTATACGCTTTACAGTTGTTATTGGTTCAGTCATAACAAATATGTACAGATCGTCTGATGAATACTTTTTAACGAAGAAATCCCAAAAAGAAAACAACAACGTATCTAACATATATAATATTTGCCATATATGTACTAAGATTTATTATATATATATATATATGTCTAGCATATGTACATCTGATTTACTACTTTTCAGTATATGCAGCCATAGTTTGCCTTATACAACTCCTACGACGCATCGATTGCGATGGATAGCTAATGATAAGTTAATAGTTACCTCTAATTGTGTATCAACCGCATTCTATCGTTATAGTTAAATATATTATATACATATTATTATGCGCATACTACTGTTTATACATATTCACAATATTTTAAAATTGTATATAACTTAGAACTCTAAATTAATAGTTATACACAATAGTTATACATATACATTAATAGATTTTATATAGAATTTACATTGATGAGTCACCGATGTATTTTATTTATTATATTTTCAATTTAAGATAAATATATTATATATATTTATCAATTTATACTACATATTTATTACATAATAATTATACAAAATGTAATTAAATATTATAATACTATTATTAGTAAACTTATACTAAATTTAATTATAAACAAACGCACCAACGTTCCATATTTATGCTTATACATTTAAATTCAGATGGGACTGTGATACGGTGGTACGTTAGAAAAAAAGCTTGCTAACTTAGTACTGAGGTACTTTACAAAAAGGTAGCGGGTAACGAATGAAAGATCGGGATCGGTGCCAATCACTGTATACATGTATATATATATATATATATATATATATATATATATATATATATAAATATAAATATATATATATATATTTTTAAATACATGTATAAAACTCGTTATTAAAAATAAAGTTATAAAACATATGTGTATTAAATATATTTAAAATGTGTGTATATGTAAACCAGTGATCTCATGGTAAGTGATCTCATGTGGATTGGTGATATTGTGCGCAGTGTAAATTCTACTATTTATAAATAATTATTTACATTAATATGTATTATCATTATGCACGATAACACTCCCCATGAAATAATTTCACAAGTGATCACTGGTATTATGTGCATATATTAGAGATGCCAATATTTATTGATACAAACGGAGAATTAAAATATACTTTATATATGTATACACATATTTAATAAATATTATATAAATTAGTGATCACTATAGTATCAATACTTTATCTTATTTATTTAAATATAGTTGAAAATCAACAATACACTATTATCAAAATTGTTCTAAATTAAATAGATTATTATTAATACTTACTATATCTTGTTTTTATTATAGTGTAGGTGATTTTAGATTTTTAATATTAATAATAAATTAGAGATATATTGTGAATATATTATATACAAAATTAATTAAAAATATTAAATTTACAGTGACCAATAACTTTTTTACAAGACCACCTATTTCGACCTATCTATTTACGTGTACATTTCTATACATAGAACACGAGTCACGTATGCAAATAAAATAACTATAACATTTTTATATATTATATTTATATTAGCGAGAATTAAGCGAATTAGCGAGTGCAATTAAAATAGAGTAAAGTAACTCTATAACTATTATAGAGTTCTTTATAAAAAAATGATCGAAAATATTATAAAATATAATTAGTGTTTAGAGTATTTTGGCTATATTACCACATAGCCTATAGTCATATCCCTCTTGAAATCACCATCTATAGTGCCTACTATATTACCTATCAACTCTTTTTCTGTATATAAAATTAATGTTTACATATTATTATTATAGGCTGACATGATAATTTATAGGCTGATAGTTATACTTTTATATAATATAAAATACTAATAATTATCAATATATATATATATTGATAATATATATATTATTATAAATTATAATAAAAATATTGATTATAATTTATATCAATATTTTTGATGATAATTTATAATCGAAATATGTGGATTTATTCTATATAAAAAGTAAAAACCTATCTTTTTTAAGAAAAAACCTAGGTTTTTCGACTAAAAAACTCGATTCAAGTTTTAGAAAAGGTAGGTTTTGACCAACACTGGTCGAGAGTACACTTTTTCACATGATGATCCTATAATATATTAACAATAATATGTGATATAATATATATATTATTATAGATATATATTATATTATATATGAATATAATATTCAAATTAATAATAATTATGGATTATAATAATTTACGGGAAATACGGGCGGTAGGCAAACATTAAATAAATATAAATAGCAAAGTCACGCGTAAGTCGAGCTAATTCAATATACGCTCTAGTGCATACGAACATAAAATCTGAATGAGAAATATGTATATATGGAATAATTCCTTTAGAAAAATATTCGTATAAACCGTTCATATTAATATATATGTGTGTATGTGATATTATATCACTGATATACACACATACGTTACACGTACAATCATATTTGCGGATTGATATTTTTGGGATGTTTGATTTATTTAGTTTAGTTTGGTGTCCGATCATTACGGATGGGTTGAGAATGTAAATTATTTACATTATTTACTAAATATATATATGTTCAACATAATGTTGTATTGATATTTTAGGTTTATTTCAAATAATATTTTATTTAATTGGTTTAGTTTAGTTCTGCTTTTTTTGTAGTTGCATTTCATTCCAAAATCACTTTGAAAGTGAGCCTATAAAAACTCAAATCGTCCTTTTTCACACTTCTTTATATTATAATAATTATTTCAACCTGTCCGTTAGGATCGTATACTATACGGTATAGCGTTTAGTTATATTGAGTCAATGGCGCGCAATACGTTTAATTCGGGATATAATCTTTATAATAATTAAGCTAAAAAAACAGAAGAATATAATTAAATTATATTCTTCTGTTTTTTTAGCTTAATTATTATAAAGATTATATCCCGAATTAAACGTATTACGCGCCACACATGAACTTTGTTATTTATAGTTATTTAAATGTTGCCTACCTTCCGTACCATCCTAATTTTCAATAAATTATTGAATAATTATTATAATTATTATTATAATAATAATTAATACCTGGTATGATAATGATCGTCTTATTACAATTCCCTTTGTATTTAGTAACCCTTGTAAGTATGTTTGCTACTAGTAATATTTCACTATTTAATAAGGTCATTTTAATTTTTATAAATATTTTTAAAAACTTAAAAAAAACAATAAATGATTAAAAATAATAAATAAAGAAAAATAAAACAAAATACAATTTAAATAATATTATTTTCCACTGAAACTAAATATTAAATACACACACAATCAAATAACACACATAATCAAATAATTAAGATGAAAATACAATACGTATAATAATAAAACATTATTTTAGGATAAAAATATTAAAAATAATGTTAACTACATATATTCATTTTAACTACACACAAACTTATTATATTTCTATTCATTATAAATATAAATTAATATATCAATGCAATAAAGAAATATAATAAAATATTTACATACATTTTATTTTATATTATTTTATATGGTAGAGCATTATTACCATAGGTGTATTACTATTATAAAAGTATACTTAGACTTATTGTATTATATTAAATGTAACATTTGTTATCTAAATATTAAATATATCTTTACAGTAGATACTCATGGCTTACATACAGAGCTGGGCACGATACTCAAAAAATATATAATAGATACAATTACAATTACACACTTTTTTTTATAATAGATACAACTACAATTACTTTAAAAAAAATCATAGTAGATACAATTACAAATACAGCATTTTCTTAATAGATACATCTTAGTAGATACAAATACATTATAATTATATCCACTATAATTATAGACTATATAATATACAATAGTATATATATATATATATATATATATATATATATATATATATCTGCCGAGCAAACTCGACCTGGTAAGGTAAGGTAATATATAGGCCTATATATATATATATATATATATATATATATATATATATATATATATATATATATATATATATATATATATATAGATATATATATATAGATATATATTATATCATAAATGCTAAAAACGGTAGAGCTCCTAACTCATGTATCAATGTTCTATCTGATCATCGTATTATATCAGTAAATATAAGACTTATTCTTATAGCTGATAACAAGAAATCTAGTAAAATTAAACATTATGATTTGGCAAGATTAAAGACGGATACAGAAACCCGATATACCTTTATTACTAAAGTGAAAACTAAATACGAATCTCTACATGACACCACATCTTAGCTATCTGCTAGCAAAAGGTATTATCACTTTGAAACTGTATGTAAGGAAAACTGCTGCTAAATTATCCTATTGAAACCTAAGTTGAAAAAATGAATACCCTGGGAAACAGATAGTTACAGATAATTAAAATCAACCGACACCAGAAATGTCAGACATTTCAACGAAGCTCAAAAGTATCTTGTACAAAAAATCAGCCTTAGCCTTGAAAATAGTAAATGAAATTAGTGGAATAGATAACTCAAACAGAGCCAAACTTAAGGCAAATAGAGGAAAAGAACGAATTAAACTATGAAACGACCATTTCAAGGAAATAATTGGTAAACAATAAATTTCCACATCAAACGATGAAAGTACATTGACTATACAAAATATACTAGATATCAAAAAAGGCATTTTACAATAGATGAATTAAAGATAGCTACGAAAAGTATAAAAAATGGAAAAGCTGTTGGCTTAGATGACATACCAGCTCAAGTATGGAAACTAGGAGAATTTTAAGAAATCTTACTAAACTAGTGCAATAGTATATATTATCAAGAACCAATAGACATACGGAATGAAGGATGCTTACTTCCTTTCCTAACAAAAGTAGTAATTTCTATCACACAAAAACTATCGGGGAATCACACTAACTCCAATTGCAGCTAAGATATATAATTTTATGCTATTAAATAGGATAAGACCAGAGATAGATCCTACACTGAGAACAAATAAAAATGGTTTCCGAACAAAGAGATCAACGACAGGAAAAATGTTAACCATTCGACGTATACTAGAAGGGGTAAAGTCTAAAAACCTACCAGCTACTCTCCTCTTTATAGAATTTTCACAGACTTTTGATTCAATAAATCGTTAAAAGATGAAAGATATCTTAATCATATATGGTATACCCACTGAAATTGTAAATGCCATATTGATGCTATACAAGAATATTCGCTCTTTGGTAAGATCGCCTGATGGTGACACACCTTTCTTCTATATAACTACTGAAGTACTACACGGAGATAAACTTGTACAATCTATATGCATTGTATTTATCCACTATATATCAAAAAAATCAGTGGATAGCAATTTACGAATCCCGGGTTCACTCTTGCAAAAGAAAAAGCAATAGATACCCTGATGTACAGTGTACACATTACCGATATTGACTATGCTGACGATATAGATGTAATAATTACTAGTCTGATAGATGCAAATAAACTACTAAATACATTTGAAGATACAGCTAAAGATATCGGTTTACATATACAATCAGACAAGACGGAATACATGTGTTTAAATCACGAAAATCAGATAAACATGAAAAGCCTATCGGGCCATGATATAAAACGTGTAGAATAGTTCAAATATCTATGTAGTTATATTGGTTAAACTCAACATGACGTAAGCATAAGAAACGGTAGTGCATGGGCAGCCTTGAATAGCCTGAATATCATCTGGAATCCAACCTTTCAAGTAAACTCAAAAGAAACTTATTTAGAGCTACAGGTGAGACTTTTCTTGTATATGGTTTTATCACTTAGACTCTAACTTCAACATTAGAGAAGAAAGTTGATATGAGCCTATACACGCATGCTGCGTGCTGCACTAAACAAGTCATGTAAATACCAACGTTACAAATAAGAAGTTGTACGGCAACATTCCAAGAATAACAGATACATACGCGAACCACGACTGCTGGAAAAATAGAAGCGAAGTAGTGAGTGAAGTATTACTCTGGAATCCACAACACTGACTACGCTCTCGAGGAAGGCTTATAGGCCTTATATATGAGAACATATTTATACCAATTAAGTCTTAATTAAGAGATGACACGATGTGCACACACGAGGAATTACCGATAGCGATGAATGATAGATAAGAATGGAGGTAACGTGTAAGGAACTGCCGAGCAAGCTATATATTTTTTATATTATAAAGATAAATATAGCATTTTTTTAATTATTATAATTATGATTTATTTAGATATTATATGAATTTATTAGAAAGTAGTTTAATTATAAATCAATTATATAAAATATATTATTAAAATAATTTCTTTGTTTTCAATAAATGTATATCGGCACCCGCTATATTTGTGTTTAAATAAACAATTCAATTCAATTCAATTCAATATAATGGTTTTTGAGAATAATTAACTATATTTATATATCATACTTTTTAACAATGAATTTATTTCAATATTTACAAAAGATATTTTATTAAGAAAATATTGATGATTTATATATTATATATATGATTATATATATATTAAAATTAATTTATAAAAAATATTATAAAATATTGATATAATATAAAAATAATATCAAATGATATTTTATTTAATTAAATGTATTTGTATTTGTTTACATAATTTTCTTAGTAGATATGTATCGTAGATACTATTTATGACTAATAGATACAATTACAAATACTTTTTAAATTTTTATAATATATACAAATACAAATACAAATGTATCTACGATACTGATTTTTTTCCTTAATAGATACTGTATCGGCGATACTGCCCAGCTCTGCTTACATATTGAAAACAATAATATGTTCCTTTAACTCTTTATTCACTACCAATATAAATTATATCGATATTCTCAAAAATCATAAAAATAATTACCTTGCTTAAATATTATTCACAATATTTTAATAATTATATATCTTCCATCCATATTTACTGAAACTGGAAGGACCAGAATTATATATTAATTATTTAATAGATTAATTATTTATATATTAAACGCATAGATTTAGAGTACCTATATCTATGATTAAAGGTAACATTCAAGTAAAACTTTATTTCTCATATGACTTTCATACAGCTGATCACACATCCTCATCTCCCGTCTTCTATATATTGGTATATTTATTTTTCGTTAATTGCAATTCAGATATATCTCGTATAAATAAGAATTTACTAAAAATATATGTATTAAATTAGATAAGAAGTTTCTAAAATATTTTAAAAGTTTGCGAAAGATAAACCTGTACAAATAATACTTACGTATTTTTAAATACTTATAGATAATAGTGCAAGATACAGTTAATTAACTGGTAGTTTAGATACATATTTAAATAGTTAAGTCATATATTATGATCATAGATTTATAGTTTACAAGTTGTAAACTATAAATCTATGATTATGATCTTCATTTGTAAATATAAACGAGCTTTAAATTAAATTTTAAATTAATCAAACTTTTAGTGTTAATTAAAATAATAAATTGTATATATATATATATATATATATATTAGTATATATTATATTTATATATTATAAATTGTAAATTCTTCTATCATCTCTTCTTCATATTTTATTCCTATATAATATTTTATGTGAGTATATATGCTAAGACCTAGAATAAGAGTATAGAATGCTAACATAGATTCTAGGTCTTATCATATATACTCACATAAAATATTATAAAGTGTATACACTTACCTATGTATGGAACTAGGTAAGTGTAGTGAAGCATATAATGAAGCTGGAATTTATACTCGGATGAGATATAATATAGGAATACAACATCAAGAAGATAGGATGAAAGAATTTACAATTTTTAATATATATATATATATATATAACTCATAGATATTGACTCTCCTCACTCTAATGTCTATGATATAACTATATTACACAGACTTTGAGGGGACCCCCTCAAAGTATGTGCTATATTAGTACTTACCATAGATATAGAGTGAGGCTCATATATATACCTCACTCTAATGTCTATGGTACTTACATATAACCAAAGATCGTCCAAAGGACTTTGTAGTATCTTTGATATAACTATTACAATAAATTATTTCTTCTATTTATTATGTACTCCAAATCTCCAAACTAAATGAATGAACTCCTAATTATATCGATCCTAGATGTTTGTCTTAGAGATCCACAATCTACATCTACCAATACCTCATATAACCTCGGTAGGTTATAGGAGGTATTGCATTTATAGATCTTGATTGTATATTATACAATGTATAATATATTTACAATGTATATCTCAACCTACTAGATATATTCACTATCATACGGTTGTATGTTATATACGGTATATAATATACCTATATAATACCTATATACCTATATAATATACCCATATATGGATTACTAATGTAGGTACCTAAATATTCCTAATATATCTATTCTATCTAATAATTTCCAATATCAGTTTCCTACAACCATGATTATATGTATATAACTAATTTATATTATTGGTATGTGATATTATGGGTTTTTATCGTAATTTTATTATTGTTCAATTTACTATAGGTAGGTTACCTACCTAGTACTGATTAATAAACTTTACTATAATAATATATTATTATCTTTTATTAATCATTAATTTTATAATTTAATGTTATTATCATTGCTTACTCATAATATTATTAATTTTAATAATATTATTATTAATATATTGGTATATATTAATGTATTAATACTTTGGTATACTAGGTATAATACTTTAGTATACCTATATATATATGGTATATTGTATACCAGTAAATAGTTATATTGTTATTAATAACTATAAGTAGGTATATTATAATATATAATGATAATATATTTACCGTATTGTACATATATTATCTTATAATAATATTATAACTTATATATTTATATATGTGGAGACTATAGTCTCATACTATAGGGAACTAGGGACTATATGGTACTACCCTCTCTGTGATAATGTATTACGAGATAAACTATAGTTTATATATAGTTCATATATGCAGAAACTAACATGTTAGTCTATCTGAACAGAAATTGTATTGCTTTGACAGTATTCAGTACAGAGTACTTAATAAAATATGTTCAATTAAATTAAATTCAATATATAAATATATATATATATATATATATATAGTATAATATTTTTATTATTCATAAACTGATGTAAACTATTATATACAATATTATTTGAAAACCTACGTAGATTTCTAAGAGGTATATTAGAATTATTGCTCTATAATTATTATTTACTATAAATATATATATATATATATATATATATAATATATATATAGGAAATAATAAGTATAATAGGAAATAAGGCGAATAGGTAATATTACCTGTCTATCTACCTAGCGTATTGCGTGAATTGTAACCGTACATATGAATGCAAATCTAATTATAGATATGACGTAATCAAGACGACCCGTAGTTTTATTAAATTTATTGTCAATCTGCATACGCATTTCGTAACCTATTATGTAACACTGAGGTAATCGTATGTAATCACTGTATAAGTAATAGTTTTAAATTATTTAGTTTTAATATTTGTCACAATTAACTATAATTGAACTATAGTTATTACGGTTGTATAACCTATATCTATAAGCTAAGTATACTTAGACTATAGCCTATATATAGGCCTATAGAGTATAGTTATGTATACATGTAACAATAATTAAATAAAAGCGATGATAAAATTTACTTTTATAATATATAAGTAAATTATATATAATATATTATAATAGTATACTATTATATTATTATAATACTATTAGGGAAAAGTCTCCGATTACAGACCCTACATGATTATTTTTAATAACTTATTTATAATAACATAATAAAGTTGTTCATCTACAAGATGTAAACGATAATGTAATAAATATGTATATTTATTTTTTGTAATTATAATTACAACATGTTCATGAAAATTGTATTTTACAACGGTCAATGACCGTCGGTCATATTTAAGTTCCTATAATAATTATCACTATTAGAGATTACTAATGTACATGGATATACTGATATTGTAATGTATATAATATAGCAATAGATAATAATGCCAACTGAAGTCGGTCGCATAGATAATACAACTATAGTATCAATGTTCTCTTGAACTAGCACGCATTAGACGTGTGTGGAATATCATCGAGATGATTTGATTTTACATAGTTATTTAAATGTAATACATATGATATTAATAGCATACTACATAATATAGTATTTGATTATATATAATGTACATATAGTACATTTAATAATACAAATATATCGATCATTTATATTTTATTAACATATTTTATAACATATATTAAATTTACTTGATAATATCAAGTTGAAATATCAACTATATATATAAGCACTATTGAATATAATATAACACAATACATATATATATATATATATATATATATATATATATATATAAATATATATATATAGGGGAAAGTCTCCGATTACCGACCCCTAAATGATTATTTGTAATAACTTATTCAATATTAAATATATTTATTTGAAATTTTGTAATTGGGGTAATATTATGGAAATGAATAATATGGCTATTTTAAATTTTGATATAATTATATTTACAAGAATAAACAGGGGGGTCGGTAATCGGATACAAGTGCCTAATACCGACCCCCTTATCATATTACCGACCCCTTAAAATAATAGTGGTATACATAATTATAGTATTATAATATCCAATAAAATAGTAGATATACATAAATATAATTAATTATTACATTCACGCAATATATTTTTTATTGAATTTATGTTTTAATAGTAATATTAAATTTAAATTTAAACTTTATAGTAATTATATTAATAGTGTATATTATTATTTAATATTTATTTATTAATCAGTATGTATATAATCAACTGGAATCATGAATCCTAAATCTATATCAATGTTAGGTACATAAACAATTTACGATACATTTTAAAGTAAAATACGGATCTATTTTGATTGGATATCATACATCACATGGGGTCTTTATTAGGGTATTTTATGGGGTCGGTAATAGGAAAATCATATGGGTTGCTATAATTAAGATATATTGGTTAATATTTATTCAAATTAAATTATTTTTCTAATAGTTATAAACATTTTATTGATCTACAATTTTATGTAAACAATTAAGTTTTCTTTTAATTAATAATGTATTTACAATGATTTAAAAAAAGTTATTATTCAAATATTTAAAAAGTAAAAACAGAATATTACATTTGATCAAATAACAATTGTAGGATTACATATTTTTTTAAACAAAATACTTATTCATATTTATCATTAAATTACTAACAGTTCATGTATATATAACTTTTTGATATCTCTTATAGTTACTGAGATACGAGAGGGGGTCGGTATTAGGAGGGGGTCGGTAATCGGAGAATTTCCCTATAGGGGGATATGTATACATATAGTAATTATTCATACATAGTAATTGTACAACTGTAAGATTATATTAATGTCACATCATATGTCACATAATTGAATAAGTTAGTGACCAATTTAATAAAAGAATGTGCAGTATACTAGTATGTAATAGGACACCTACATATTATGTATACATATTGAAGCTCATATGAAACTAATGAGCATATTTATATATTGTAAATAAGTTTCCAATACAACAAATAGTAAAGTGTAAAATACGCACACATACACATGCACTCATATATATAATATATATATATATGTACGTTTTTCATTATAAAACAAATATTATATAATAATTTATATTGTAAAGTTTAGAAAATTTCTATAGCTATATTTATAAAAACATTAAATATAAATATGACCGTAACGATTGAGGGTGTATATTAGTATTACGTAATCTTACGCAACCCACATTACGCAATAAACTAGAAGATGACGAACAATGTGTATGCTAATAGTGTTAATTTAATTGCCGTAAATAATCACTGCAACGGTTAATGAAGCGTGACGATATTGCGCATCATTACGTTATACTTCTCACTGACCACTCGCTACCATTCACTGACCACAGTAACAACACCGCTGTGGTCAGGGCCGCCGGACAACACAACTTTAATACTGTTGCGTAACAATAACAGAATATCCTCGCGGGGTATTCTACTTAGCTAGTCACCCTCCTACCTAGCTAGTCACCCTGCTACCTAGCTATAGATAACTAGCTAGCTAGAGCTGTCAACTTCTTCTTCTCGATATAATGAACTTAATTATCTCTGGCGATTATATAACTTTGTATAAGAATTAAAATATTAGATTTTAATGTGTATAAAGTCAACTCCCGACGGAGTCTCCCGTATACTCAACATTGAAGGGAACGGCAACATATGTCTGAGATATACAGTTTCTAATATATCGAATGAGTATTATATGTATTTACATAATTACACAATCAAACTAGAATTTGTGAAAAATCTGAGTTAACAAGATTTCTGATTTAATGGGAGTTTACATATTATATATATATATATATATATATATATATTTATTGTGTTATATTTTATTCAATAATGCTTATATATCAACTTGATATTATTAGTAAATTTATTATTAAAATTTATTAGTAAATTTAATATATGTTATGTCAATAAAATATAAATGACCGATATATTTGTATTATTAAATGTACTATATGTACATAATATATAATCAAGAACTATATTATGTTGTATGCTATTAATATCATATGTATTACATTTAAATAACTATGTAAAATCAAATCATCTCGATGATATTCCACACACGTCTAATGCGTGCTAGTTCAAGAGAACATTGATACTATAGTTGTATTATCTATGCGACGGACTTCAGTTGGCATTATTATCTATTGCTATATTATATACATTATAATATCAGTATATTCATGTAAATTAGTAATCTCTAATAGTGATAATTGTTATAGAAACTTAATATGACTGTTGTAAAATATAATTTTCATAAACATGTTATAGGTTTTTTTTACCTATTTATAATTACAAACTATAAATATAATACCTACATATTTATTACATTATCGTTAACATCTTGTAAATCCACAACTTTTATTATGTTAATTGTATACATATAATATAGTATACCATTCTGAGAATAACATATACCCGTTCGGACATATAACTCGTCACAATTTGCACGCCTTAACTATTCTCCGTGATATGTCGAATGTGAAATAAAAATAGTAAGACCGAGTTACGAAACGTAAAACGAGATAGGATGTATGATATATTCGAATAATCTGACCAGTGGTTCCCAACCTATGGGTTATGACCAAAATTTGAGTCATTGGGTTTTTTGTTGGGTCATGACTCATGAACCAATTTATAAACATATTTATTTTATATATATATATATATTATAGTTTATATTATTCATTTATGACTAACATTTAATAATACAAAAATAAAATGTGTCATTGGGACATGATATATTTATTAATAATTATCAAAAAAATGGTCACGATGAAAAAAGGTTGGGAACCCCCGCTCTAGACTATCTTCGTTAACTTTTAGGTATTGTTATGCACGGGTAGTTCTAAATGAAGAGAGTAACCCCAATCATTGTCACGTGATCCCCATACGACGGTCACTTCAAGGTACTAGGTAATATAGGTATTATTATATATATATATATATATAAAGTATTATTTAAAAAGTATCCTTTCTTTTATTAAACTATATATATATATATATATCTTAATCCAAGCAAATGCAAATAATGATATCTTTATTCTATTATAAGACGTAATTGTAATTATATTTATTATAATATTATAAGTTAAGTTAGTGACTATAGAAATAAATATGTTCAATATATATATATAGTGTTTGGAAAATAATAAATCTAGGTATAGCCTATATAGGGGAAAGTAACATAATACGGAAACTTTAACAATAAATAGTCTTAATATTGGTTTTAGTTTTATTAGTTTTATTCAAAAATTACACTTTTATAATCTTAAAATAAATGTTAAAATCACAATAATATATATATATATATATATATATTAATATTATATGATTATAGATATTATTGTTATTTTAAAATTTTATTTAATCTTTTAATTTCATAAATAACGGGGGTGTCCGTATTCGGTACACATATCCTAATACGGACACCCTGTGTTATAATACGGATACCAGATATACCACTAATAAAGTATACATTATTGCTGAATCAATCAGACAAATTACAATTACATTATTTATAATTAATTTTATGAACAATTTATTCTAATTCAATTAGTTAATAATTTATTTATTTTTATTATTTTTTAATTAATAATACAATTTAAGTATCTAAATAATACCATTTTTAGATTTAACTTTATTGATGGTATTAATATTATAACGCATGCGATTTTTATGAAAATCAGAATAGTTTATACGCTGTGCGCTGATTGGTTATATATACCCTATAGGGTGTCCGTATTAAGACAGTTAGAGTGTCCGTATTAGGGACTTATATGACCTCTAGATATATGCTTATAACTTAATGAATATTTGATAACAATATAGAAATCATATACATATACATATTTTTAGAATGCTATAATTTTTAATAATATATTGTTATATTTTATATCGATACATTTGTATATTCTTGAGAAGGTTTTAAGTTGACATTTTGTTTCATAAATTGAAAAACGTAATAAACAAATCAGTTTATTGGATATATCAGCAATATTTTGAATAATAAAAAAATAAAAAAATACTTTTTCTGACTATAGTTTGAAATATATTTATTTTTCTAAATATATTTATATATTTATGAAAGTTATTCATTACAAATTTTTTTGTAGGATTTATGGTTTCTGAGATATCGAGAGTGTCCATATTCGGGAACTCTCCGTATTCGGTTACTTTCCCCTATTAATGACGTATATTATAAAAACTAATAATTACAATATTATAACTACATCTAATTGTAAACAAGTTTGTAATACACTTGTATTAAACGTATTACACTTGTAACCCTCAAGTAGTTAACTCACTTGATATTTACATACGCTTATGAGTCACGTGTGACTTATCTATGAGGTTGCGAGTGAATGTCTTATCGATATATATATATATATATATATATATATATATATACTATAGAATATATTCAAGGTTAACTTAAGTTCCTGGATAAAGAAAGGAATCCACAATAATACAAAATATATCAAAATAATATTACATATTATTAATATTATACATTTGTATATTATAATAAATTTATAATATTATAATAAATTACTAATATTATAATAATATAATAATATCAAAATCTGTACATGTGGAACGTATACTGTAGAACCTACACGGTCCTACAGGCATATATATATTATATTCAGTATTATTTCTCCGAAATACATAGAATTACATAGAAATACATATAATCAAGAGCGGGCGTGGCGTGTATTACGATTGCGTGAGTGCGACGTAAACAATACCCTTACGTATCGTTACGTAACCCAGTGGTTATTACGTAATACATCGCGCTATTTCCGGTGCGTCCCTTTGAAGGCTATAGCAGACGACGTATCGTTTACCGCACACGCGGGCCCATATGGTACCGCGCACGCGCGCAAGATATACGCGATGATGACGTCACGCGAATATAGGTGGCGATACCGGTGGTGGAACTAGCGCTGTACTTCCTTATAAGGGCGTATGTACGACGTCGATGACTAATCGATGACTAATTGGCACTCGTCCGAGGTAGTAGTTAATTAGCCGTGAAGTAGTGCACAGATAACCTTCGTATTAATAGCCTATTAGTTCGTGTAGTAAACACGTATACGCACGCACACACGTATGCGTGTACGCGTGTGTAGATACGCATGAACATGTGTTACAGTGCTGTATTTGTTACATCTCATACTTAGTATACTGTATACGGTGTATTTGTTATTATTTAAAACTGATAATTTATAATTTAAATAATTAATAATTACAATTAATAATTGTATGATTTTCTCTAGATTTATGAAAATAATAATGTCATATTTATATATATTATTCCGTCTAAACACAATTGGTATACCATAAATATAATATATTATTAAAAATTACTTTATTAATATTAATTAACTTTATTAGTATTACATTAAACAACTTTATGATAGGATTTTATGATTAGCGTTATATAATATTGAATAAAACATATGTTAAATAAAATTTTTACAACAAATATATATATAACTTACAAGCATATACAGTTAAAAACCAATTCCTATTTGCGTTATTATTGTTTCCTGAGTGTCTTCATGAGAATCGGTTTTAAATCGATTTCTAAAATTCAAGTTTAGAAATCGGTTTATGTGAAACCGATTCTTAAATTTCTATAGGAAGCAGTTTATTTGAAACCGATTCCTAAACTATTACTATATATAGTATATCTTATAGGAATAGGGTGTAGGGTATTGCATTTTGGAACCAAATTGAAGATATGCTGTTGTGCTCATCTGAGCAGTCATATCTTTTAACCATTATGCTCTACCTAACTCTCCTACTCTGGCTCCAAGCGCCACACCCTGGTAAACCATATCAACATATGGACTACACTAGTAGGAGGGGTCTGGGAGAGGAGATGGGCGCCACTCAGAATAAAATGCTTATTGAAAGAATTATAACAAACAACAACAAAACTATCATACCGGATTGGCCGTGCCCCGGGTTAACAACGACCGCGCTATCTATCGGAAATTCCCAGGATAGAGGTGGAAAATGTGCTACTGGCGATATATACACAAACAAAGATAATATAAGTAATGAATTTAAGAAAATAAAAATGGCATCTAATATTACGACAATTGGAACTTGGAATGTTAGGTCTCTTGCAAAATGTGGTAAATTAGAAGAACTCTGTCGAGAACTCGAAAACTATAAATGGGACATAATAGGACTATCAGAAGTAAGATGGAAAGGAACTGGAGAAGAAGTATCTGACAATGGACATACATTTCTATATAGCGGACAGAACAGACTAAAAAGAAATGGTGTTGGATTTCTAATAAGGAAATACATCACAGACTCAATACTTGATTATTCATATGTCTCAGACAGAATCATATCTATAAGAATAGAAGCAAAGCCGAAAAATTTAACTATAATACAGGTATATGCTCCTACTTCCGACTACTCAGATAATGAAATTGAGGAATTTTATGAAAAAATAGATGAAAGCATAAAAACTACACCTAAAAAAGATTTTATTGTAGTCTTAGGTGACTGGAATGCTAAAGCCGGAGAAGATGCATACCCAATATGGCAGAATGCTATAGGACGCTTTGGTCTTGGTAAAACAAACAGTCGCGGAGAAAGACTACTTGAGTTTGCTGAAAAACATAAGTTAGTTATATCCAACACATTATTTAACCACAAATTGTCAAGGAAAACTACATGGCACTCACCAGATGTACAAACTCATAACCAGATCGATTATATTCTTACATCACAAAGATTTAAATCTAGTATCATTAAAACTAGTACTGGAACATATCCTGGAGCTACCATAAATAGCGACCATGATTTAGTTCTATGCAATATCAAAATGAAACTATGTCTTAAGAAAAAAGAAATAAATAATAGAATCCGATACGACCTTGAAAAGCTACGAAACCCACAAATTGCAAACGAATACAAAGACAAACTCGAACTAGTTTTATTTTATAATTTAACACCTTACTGCGGAAACAGTAATAGGTAAATATCGTAGAAAAAAACAACCCTGGATCACTAACGATATACTTGATTTGTGTGATAAAAGAAGAGTTTTAAATGCATTAAAAAAGAATAATTCAGACATAAAAGAGGAATATAGAGAAATAAATATTTCAATCCGAAAACAATTGAAAAATGCAAAAGAAAATTGGATACAAGAACAATGTAATGCTATTAACGAAGATATGGCTAGAGGTAGATCCAATAAAAGAGCATATCAAATTTTAAAAACCCTAACAAATCCAATAAAAAGGAAAACCATGATAATAGAAGACAAAAACCAAAACAATAAACGTATTGCTGATAATGAATAATTATTAAAAACATGGACAGAATATTGCAATAATCTGTATAATTATCCAATTAAACCAAATATTAACAAATTAACTAATCGTAATCAAAATAAAACTGACATCGAAGAAACACTGCCAATACTAAAATCAGAAGTTGAAAATACAATTAATATGCTAAAAAATTATAAAACCCCAGGAAATTACAACATTTCAGCTGAACTAATAAAGCATGGAGGAATTATAATCAAAATATATACAGAGATATGTCAAAATATATGGAAAACAAAAATATGGCCATATCAATGGACAAAATCATTAATATTCCTATTCCGAAAAAAGGTGACACAAAGAAATGCTCAAATTACCGAATACTAAGCCTAATACCACATCCGAGCAAAATTCTGTTAAAAATAATATTAAATAGACTAATACCGCAAGCTGAACAAATATTAGCTGAAGAGCAAGCAGGGTTCAGAAAATCAAGAAGCACTATTGAACAAATTCTTAACAGTAGTATAATAATGGAGAAGCACATCGAAATTGAGAAAAATGTGTACCATAACTATATTGACTTCAAAAAATCATTTGATAGAGTATAGCATAATGGGCTATGGAGTGTCATGGGCCATTTTGGCATATCTCATGAAATTATAAGAATAATTGAATCGCTATATGAAAATTCGAATAGTGCTGTAATACTAAATAACAAGACAGGGTACTTCTTCCACACTACAGTTGGAGTAAGACAGGGTTGTCTGTTATCCCCAGTGTTATTCAATATTTTCTTAGAACAAATCATGCAGGAAACACTCCATAACCACAATTCAACTATATCTGTTGGTGGTAAGATTATAAATAACCTTAGATTTTCTGACGATATCGATCTAATCGCTGGAACCAATTACGAATTACAAGAGCTTACTAATAGACTTTCTGACGCTTCTAAATATTATGGGATGGAAGTAAGCAAAGAGAAAAGCAAGACAATGGTAAATAGTAAAAACGAAAGTGCAAAAATAATGATGGACGGAACCCTACTCGAAAATGTCAAAACATTTAAGTATCTTGGATCGACGTTGAAATCAGATGGATCATCAGATAACGAATTACGAATACGATTAGCAACAGCAACCCCAGCAATGGTAAAACTTGGAACAATATGGCAAAGCAAAAAAATTGCATTCCTTGTAAAATACAACCTCTATAAATCACTTATATTATCAATACTTCTCTACGGCTGCGAAACTTGGACCTTAATGGAAAAAGAGGAACAAAGGATACAAGCATTCCAAAATAAATCGCATAGAAGATTACTGTGTATTACATATCGCCAGAGAAAAACAAATGACTATATCCATGAACAAATGATAAATCTAATAGGCAAATATGAACCACTCATAAGCACTATAAAACGAAGAAAGCTTAAGTATTATGGTCATATTTGTCGACACGATGGACTGGCCAAAACCATTCTACAAGGAAAAGTAGAAGGCAAGAGGAAAAAAGGCCGGCCACGAAATAATTGGATGCACAACATAAGTAAATGGACAGATAGAAGTACTAGCGAACTAACACGGATGACGGAAGATCGCGAAAAATGGAAGAAATTTGTTGTTGATACTTGTCTGAAGATCCCCCCTACGATTCAAGAGTCAAGGGAGTAAAAGTAAAGTAAGTATAGGAATGGGTTTAAGTTGTTGATGTAAGTTAAACGTAAGTTTAGGTATAAAATATAATATTAAAATATATATTATATCATAGCAAAGTATTAACTCATATATTATAATATAATATATAATTTCATTAATGTTAGATTTAAAACTTAAATTAAATATTAATAACATTATAATATTGAATATAATATGTAATCAATATTCAATTACTATATATTCAATATTGAGAAATTAGTTCTAAATGATTTCCAATTGTGTTATAAATATAATTATGATTCAAATTGTAATTCAATATCAAATGTATTCAATGTCACTTTAATAAGATTATGATCATTTAGAAAAATACATAAGATTACTTAAATAGGTTTAGTATAATTACTTATATAATTTTAAAACAATATTTATGTATTAAAGTCAGTTATATTAAATTAAATATAAAATTAAAATAATAATTAATAATTATTTTTATAAATAAAAATTAAATCTATATATTAAAATAATTAAAAGGTATAATATTTTATTCTTTCTATATATAGACATTTTGTATTCTTTCTATAATATATATATATTACACACATAATAAAATACATATAACTTAAGGTAATACTTACATCAATACTTTAACCGATTCTCAATAATTCGTTTAAGAATCGTTTTTATCGATCATAATGCGATTTCATAACGATAATTGTAGGAATCGTTTTTATAAACAGTTTTATAAACACACTTTACAGGAATCTGTTTAACAATTTTAATCCGATTCATATAATAAAAACGTCGTAGAAATCGGATTATTTTACCTGGTATAATTATTATAGACCTGTATTATATAACCTATATTTTATATTAATACTATAATTACATTAATGGCTCCGTGTTATTTTCAACAATTCCCTCTTATTTTATTTTATATTTAGTATATTTAAATCAGCTATATTGTAGCTTTATGGAATACAAATACATACATTATCAATACCTATAGGTATATAACGAACGCATTGACTAATCGATGGTATTGTCTATAGATAATCGTATACAATATATATATATATATATATATTAATGTTCATCAATTATTGCTAATCTTCCACATACTTCCATAGTGATTCTCAATCTTATAATTTGATTTTCTTTTCATACTACTTGTAATATTCATATACAGATTATATATATATATACAGATTATTCATATACAGATTATATATATATATATATATAATGTAGATAGATAGATAGATAAATAGTTTATTGTTTAGCAACACGAATACAATTATAATAATAGTAGTGAATTTAAAATTAAGCGAAACAAACCGACACGAAACAAGAAATTAAAATAAATATATTATAAAATTTGTAAAAAAATTGATTTAAACGGGCAGTGTATACCTATGTATACATTATAATAAACTATTAATCAATATTCTCTATATATATTATAAATATTTGACTTCCCTTTAGATCGTGCACGGCATATTAATATAGTACTAATTTTCAATTACACATATAGTATACTATATATTATTGGACATATGTTTATAGAATGTTGAAATATTTCGATGTTATATTACTTATATATAAGTAATATAACATCGACATATATCAACATTCTATAAATATCTATAGATCATATATATATATATATATTTTTGTTGGTGGAGTCCTTTTTATCCTATAGGAATACCCAGGAACTTAAATGAAGTTTTATTAACTTATAACAAAATGGATATAATGTCCACTCGAATCCTCTCTCATTTTAAGGTATATATGCCGTATATACATGATTTTAATAATATCCGATTATTATTGTATTATATGTTGAATATAATATGTCTATATATATTACATGTACAAATATGTGTATTTATTTTAAGATCACTTATAAATATTATTTAAATATTACTTACATTTAATAATACATATAGGTATGTTACGTATTTGGATTGAACCCTATATATATATACCCTATAGGGTATACTGCATGTGTATCTGACGCCTTAGCCAACTAGCCACTCAGGAAGTTTTATATTATATTAAAAAATTAATATTACATTTATTAACAATATATATTTTTAATTAATTAATTAATTTATTAATTTATTTATATATTTAAAATGATTGCACATGCGCATTATTTGTGTTTGTCATTAATTATTGAAATTATTTCAGAAAATAGTAAAGTTTGAGCGAATAAAAATCTCGATGGAAAATATCCACAAATAATTAATCTTAATATTGTCATCAAATTAATTTACTTTAACGCTCCCAAGTAAGTATACACTCATGAGTATACGTCTTGCATTATCTTACAACTATAGTTATACCAAATGGTTTTTGTTATACTATGTCTATATATATATATATATTACATGTACAAATATGTGTGTTTATTTTAATTATACATTATATTTAGAGGTATAAAGTTTAAATAATTTAATAATGTATGTTAATATAGTATTATATTATTAAATAAAATACACACACACATATATATGGGTAAAATACTTGATAAGCTCTGCTTATTCCTTCACCCAGGCAATTGCCAAATCTCATTTTATTATTTATTATGTATTATTATTATTATTATATATATATATATATATATATATATATATATTTATATATATATATGTGTGTGTGTATTTTATTTTTTTGTTATTTTTTTTATTTGGTGGAGTCCTTTCATCCCATCCAGGAACTTAGATGAAGTTTTCACTTATAACCATATATGGCTCTAATGTCCCTTCGAAGCCGCTCTCATGTTAATGCATCCATGGTTTTAACGAGAGCCGATCATTTATTTATACACAATTATATAAGATCACTTCTAAATAATATTTTAAGACCTATTTTATAAAATTAATTAATGGTCCGGACGAGGGTCGAACCCATGTCCTACTGCTTGTGTGTCTGACGCCTTAGCCACTGAGCCACACAGGCAGTTAATAATATAATACTATATTAACATAAATTATTAAATTATTTATAACTTTATACCTCTAAATATAATTCACATTATAATTATATTTATATTATAAATATATAATCTGATGACATATCTATACTGTCATAGTATCGAATATTTTTCTAAGGATTTGTCTACCCAAAATCGTTGGTAATATACTGAATAGCCCGGATAGTGCAGTGATCACGAGATCATGCATTATCTTTAACAAATCCACCCGATCCCTCGGAGAATAACACACTCAATAATTCAACAACGATATTCTCACATACTTAGTCGTCGTGGTTTACACGCGCGTGCTGCGTGATGATGTAACATTAACACCCGCGATAAGATGACACTCGCCCTGGTGGCGATATCGGGCACGATCTATGTTTACACCTGTCAATCAACGGTAGTGCTAGTAGTCGGCGGCGGTGCTGACGTTAATTGTTATACTTGTGTTAATGTGATTTTATCGTGACTAGAGTTGATTCCTGTAGAGTGCGCCACAAATCGAGATGAACATAAGTGATGATTAATCAGCTGCCTGGTATATTTATAGAATGCGCCGGTCGCGCTTTAATGTGATGTACCCGTGGCAGTAATTGCTTCTTTAAAGATGTATGTTCTAACAGAAATAATGAATTGTACACACACACATATATATATATATATGTATACCCTTTACAATATACAGAAAGGAAATGGATATCACCGTAACATTACGTGGTTATCTACTATATAATATATTATATCTATATAATACATATGTTTTGTTAATTATATAACTATATATATATATATATATATATATATAATATTTAAAAAAAAATAATTATTACAATTATTTATATGTAAAATATAAAAAATATATTAATAAATTTAATTCATAATATATTTATATATAATATTACAAAATATTATCAATATTTTAGAAATAATTTGAATATTTTACGATGTTTTAAAATATATCCTTATATGAATTACGTGTACGACGTACACTATACGACGTACACTGTACGTGTATAATTCTAAGTAATTATATATTAAGGCTAACTTTAATTGGTTAAGTCAACCCTTAAGTGTTTAAAGAATTATAAAAAAAAATCGGTAATGTTTCCCAATATATTATTGGTAACATTTTTATATTACAAATTCAGAAATAATGAAAATATAGCTGTGTTTTTAAAAACAAATACGCCTACTTATATTACAAAATATACTATTAAATATTATATTATCTTTGGTAAATAAAATAAAATAATTAAAAAATAATTTTTTATTTATTTTTATTTAGAGTTACTTAACTATAGTTTAATTTATTATATTTAAAATGAATAATCGTATCCACATAAGTTATTTCTCGACATAAAGTTATTTAAAAGTATAACTAAAGTTCAAATTGGTGCTAAAATTGTAAAAACCCTCCTTATTGATGCATACACATATTTTATATTTATATTTGTATTTGTTTACATTATCGACGATATCACGAGATTCTAGAAATAATTCTAAATAAACTTTACATGGTTATTGTCAGAAATATTTTCGATAATATCTATGGGTGACAAACCGGAATATGAAAGTGTTAACGATTTTACCCTCAAATATCTTCGACATTTTGTCAGGATATATTTTTGCAAAGAAATGACATAACAAATAATATATAAATAGTTTAACACTACTATACATAATTAAGAAGTAATGTCTTTCAAATTAAATAAACTGTCTTCGAATTAAATTATATAATAATAATATAAATAATAATATAATGATAATTATTGATAACAATTATAACTCATATTACGTTAATAAATCGTTATTTTTCTATAGACAAAGTTGTATGCAAAGTTATAAGTATTTAAATATATATAATCTTAATTAACGATAAAATATATTACATATATGTTATTAATTTGTTCCCTCAATAGTTATAAAAAAAAATGATCTAGTAAACTAGAAACTAAATTTGATTACTGATTTACTGATTCGGACCAGTACATTTTAAAATTCTTTAATAATTCATATTTTTAAATTCTGGTATTTTATATAGATACTTAAAAATATATACATTTATTGCATTTGACATTGCATAAACATTGCCTTACAAAATATTTTCATCGAAAACGTTATTTAGGAAAAATACAAATTTTTATTTGTATATTATATGACTTCGTTATTGTTGCTCATTATATACTACTCTCCCACTTTATTTAATGCACAGATTTGAAAATAGTCAACGTCGTGCGGTTAGAATACTGTACAAGCTCAAACGTCGTATGGATGTTTCGATTACATCTCTGATGATTTCTCTTGGTTGGCTTCCGTTTCATTCTCAATGCAAGTTTCGTCTCCTGTGCATAACGCAAAGAGCCATTTACCGATATATTCCCGAATATCTCGCTACGTTAATATCAATTCGTTCCGACTCCCGACCTCGCCGCTCTGGATCCACAATGGTTCTACACCAACCAATTACTTCTACGAGATTTTCTGAAGCAGCATTTGCTGTTGCAGCACCAAAATATTGGAACTTATTACCAACTGATATACGTATAACTAAATCTGAGTCATTATTTAAACGTAAATTATATAAATATTTTCTTTATTTGTAATTCCATTTAATTCCATTTTTATCATTGTTCTCGTTATTATGTATTGTTCTAGTTTTCGTTCTTTACTATTATTTTTTGTTTATTTTTATTTTATTATATATGACGCCGATAAACATATAATGTTTTGTTAGTCAATAAACTATTTAATAATAATAATATAGGAGCACATTTAATATAAGTTTAAATAACTTAATGATTAGTGCATATATAATTATATTATAAGTTATTACTTGAATATAAATAATCAAGTTTATTTCATATATTTATTCGTTATAATAAAATAAGTAAAACAAAATTAAAAAGAATATATAATATAAGTATTACTAATTAAGGAATATATAAGGATATTTCAAAATAGTAATATTATTATATTAATTTACATTCTGAAAATTAATATAAATACACTTTTTAATTCAATTTAAAAAAATATATATTTTACTATAGTATTTAATTATTTAATAAATGTAAACAATTTCTTAATTCTTCGTGTTTGATTAAATTATTGTAAATAGTAATATTGGAGGTGGTCCGAATTAAGGTTGGATAGTCTCCCCTATAGTACTATAGTATCCCCTATAGTAAATAAGATTAGTTGAGACTAACAATATGCAAATAGATAGAACACAATAATTATAATAAACGTGCGAAGATCTCGAACGAGACAACATAATATAATAATTAATGTTGTAATAATATAATAAAATAAAAAAAAGTAATTGTTATGAAAAAAATTTATAATATAATTAGTACGAACTATTTAAATAAATTAATAAACATATATATTAAAATAAATATCAATTATATTTAATTATAAATAAATAAATATACAGTAAAACTAAAAAATATAAGTTCATGGAATAGAAATTCGGTAGTAAATATCAACAAGAATAGTATATATATATATATATATATATATATATACAGTCAACTCTCGGTAAGTCGGACTACTGATAAGTCGGACTTCTCGATATGTCGGATACATATAGTTGATTTGATTTGGTTTTGGTTCCATGTTAAATTAATCGGATAAGTCTGATAAGTTGGATTGGATAAGTCGGACTTTTCTATAAGTCGGACACATATTATAGTCATTTTTTGATTTTTATACTGGATTAGTCGGACTTGTTTATAAATTGTCAGAAATATTTACTTTAAATAATGAATATTATAATTTTAGTAAGTAATATTATTGAATACAATATTTTATATTTCGGTAACCATTTTTAACTCGCGCTGCGAATTTCATGTATTATTTCCATGATATTCTGAATCTCGGATAAGTTGGACATCTTGCTAAGTCGGATACTTTTACCGGTCCCTTGCGAGTCCGACTTATCAGAAGTTGACTGTATATATATATATATATATATATATATATATATTGATGTTGTTAAAATGTATATCGATGTATGCATATTATACATTGCATACTGATTATAATATATATATATATATATATATATATATATATATATATATATATATATATGTGTGTATATATATATATATATATATATATATATATATATATATATATATATATCTAGGGACATCACGTAATCCATCAAGAAATCATTAAATACGGTTACAGGCACGCAAACAAAGGCTTATTATTAGTGACGATAACAACAACCGGTAATAGATGAAAGCAATGCGTCATCACCGCGTGTTTGTCGCGTGTCCCCTATATAATTATAGGTTAGTAGGTAGCGCCGTCTACAGTGAGATAGGCACACCGGGAGAGGACGAGATATGGCGAGAGTGATACATATAGAGATATAGGGGCGGCGGGTGGGGGCGTGGGCAGGAAGTAGGGGCAGTCTCGTGGGACATACGGGCCTACATGCATGTATTGCATACGTTTCACCATATATCACATGTATATATCTATCATGTATATGTTGTACAGTATCTATCTTGATAAATATTGTACACATTCAGCTATTTCTGTAGATAATACGATAAACAATATATAACGCTATTTATGTATGCTTATAAATATAAACATTCAAAATAATAAGCCATCTAATTTATAATATTATAATATTATAATATTAATTTTATATATACATATATAACATTATTTAATATTAATAGGATATATTAAATTTGAATATAATTAAATTATAATAATAAAACTTTATAATGGAATTACCTATCCCCTTATAAGGTTATAACATATCTCCTTAATATATGTACATTTGATAAATATATATATATATATATATACATATATTCCCTACAGTGAATATGTCACTATAATATACTATATATATACTAGTATAAAACTATACTATAGTATACAATAAATGGTCTTACAATTTTATAAAAATATATTTTTATTAAAAAATTACATATATTAATATTAGATGATTATGTATATTATTGTGATTTTGAAATTTTATTTAATCTTTTTTATTAAATAGAGAACATATTGTATTCGGTATCTATGTCATAAAACGGACACCCTGTGTTATAATACGGACACCCTATATGTCACTAAATAAACTATATATTATTAATGAACCAGTGAGATAAATTACAATTACATTATTCATAATTAATTTTATGAATAATTTAATATAATTTAATTAGTAATTAATTTATTAATTAATTTATTTTTTAATTAATAATACAAGTTAAATATCTAAATAATAATATTTTTAGATTTAGCTTCATTGGTGGTATTCTTTTTATAAGGCACTCGATTTTTATGTAAATCAGAATAGTTCACACGTTGCGCACTGATTGGTTATATATACACCATATATACTATATATAGGGTGTCCGTATTAATACATCTATAGAGTGTCCGTATTAGGGACTTATATGATTTATAGATATATGCTTATAACTTAATTAATATATGATAACAAATATAGAAATTAAATATAATGTTAAGAATACTTTAGTTTTTAATAATGTATGGTTATATTTTATTGATACATTTTTATATACTTGAGAAGGTTTTAAGTTACATTTTTTTATATAAAATTAAAAACGTAATTAAAAACCAGTTTATATCAACATTATTTTGAATAAATAAAAAATAAACAATACTTTTTTAAACTATTTATGTTATTATGAATATTCTATTCATTAACATATTTGTCGGATTTATGGTTTCTAAGATACCGATAGTGTCCGTATTCGGGCACTTTCCATATTCGGTTACTTTCCCCTATAGGGTATACATCCCCTATAGTGTATACATACAGCTATACTATATAAGTAGTATTGATGTAAATATATATAGCTATAGCTTAACTATAAATAATAATGTAACATTATCAATGACATCTATTGTTTTCATATATGTATTATTTATTAATTAATTATTCATATTTTTTAATACATATATTTACAATATATTTTCACATATATTACGTAATATTCTATATATTCTCTATAATCTCGACATTTAATTATAAATTAAAATGATTACATTCATAATAATAGTAATCATAATATTATATTTTTATTTTTAATTCAAAAATATTTGTCGGAACAAATTTGTATATACAGTCAACTCCCGATAAGTCGGACTCGCAAGGGACCGGGAAAAGTGTCCGACTTATCCAGTATAAAAATCATAAAAATGACTATAATATGTGTCCGACTTATCCAACCAACTTATCCGACTTATCCGATTAATTTAACATGGAACTAGATACAAATCCAACCAAACCAACTATATGTGTCCGACTTATCGAGAATTCCGACTTTCCGAGAGTTGACTGTATATATATTTAAAAATATTGAATAAATTGAATAACATAATTGTTTATTAATTTATATAAATAATTATATATGTAATATTATATATTATACTATTAAATTAAATTAAATATAGTAAATATATTAAATTAAAAATAATATATATATACACATCTATATATATATATATTGGTATTCAAACTTGTTTCAAATACTGCAGTGTCAATAGTATTTACTAAATAACGAATGCGTGCAATAGCTACGTTAATATGATTTATTTCCTAACCTGGTTATCTTTAACTATTTAAATAATAATAATAATAATATATAGAGTAAACTATAGAGCTATAATAAGAGCTATTATTCTGCCGTTATAACGGCATATATGAGTACATTCTCTATAGAGAATATATACGAATTTATAATATAACTATTTTTAATATAAATTTAATAACATTTTTAATTTTTATTACAAGAAATAATGTAAATAAAAATAAAAATGATTCCTTCAAAATATATGATCTTTCACAATGTTTTAACTTAATATATATTAGTTATTTAGTGTGTAAGGAAGAGATATAGCTAGCTATATTCTAGATATTTATAAATATAGTGAATATAATATTATTAACATTTATGAATATCTAACTTTTATTTATTTTTACATTTCGTGAAGTTTTCATATAGTATACTATGAGTCTAATTCTTTATCAAGGAAATATCTTAAATATTTATATTTATAAATTATAAAATTATAAATTATAAAAGATTATACCATATTGTTGTGGAACTCCGTAAACAATATATTTCATAATGCACACAACATAGAAATGTCAGATTTGCAAGTCACGTGACCTGTACACCGGTGTGCTGTATACATTAGATAACACGTGATATACCGACAACGCTTATTTAGTGGGACCTTAATATATGTATTATAGATCTACAAGGGGTTGGGAATAGGACATGATTATATAAAATAAATCACACATATATATATATATATTTATATTTATATTTATATTTGTATACATTCAAATATGTTCTTTGTATTAATATATGATATATTAATATATTAATATTAATATATGAAATCTTTAATTTATAGTAAATAATAACAATATTCAAATTTAATTTCAATTCTTTTCGGTTGTAAGATATTATCTCTAATATTATATATATATATATATATATATATATATGTTATTTTTTTTGGGTGGAGTCCTTTCATCCCATCCAGGAACTGATGAAGTTTTCACTTATAACCATATATGGCTCTAATTTCCCTTCGAAGCCGCTCTCATGTTAAGGCATCCATGATTTTAACGAGAGCCGATCATTTATTTATACACATTATATAAGATCACTTCTAAATAATATTTTAAGACCCATTTTATAAAATTAATTAATGGTCCGGACGAGGCTCGAACCCGTGTCCTACTGCTTGTGTGTCTGACGCCTTAGCCATTGAGCCATAAAGGCTGTCATTATATATATTTATATATATATATATTGATATATACATAGAAACTAAACAACACTAATACCTCACGACCCGAGTATAATAACGCACGAGTGTTCTCTGATACTGAACCGGTGTGTACGCAAGATACTGATGCCGCAGCCTGTCTGTTGCACCGCACACGTGCATGTTAAGCCGAGCCACTCGATTAGCTGCTAACTAAGCAGAAGACGAATTAGCGCCGCCCCCCCGTAAGAGACCCCCTCTACCCCCCCCCTCTGGCCCCTTACGCCTTCACCCGTCCGCCCGCGCCAACATCTCGTGATCACTTAGCGGAGAGTGCGTTCTGTTTACTTCCGGTTCTCTCGGCGTAACCGCAGGTGGCGCGACACGCGATACGCCCGCCGCCGCCCGCCGATACGTCACGTGATTCGCCGATATGGGCGTGGCCTAATTAATTAACTATCGATCGATCGTTTACCGTTCACCGCCGTAGTTGAGGTAGTGATAGTAGTAGGAGTAGTAGTAGGAGTAGTAGTAGGCGGGCCGACGATATGGCTACGTTTGAAGTGAACGGGTCGGCATCGATATTACGTAATTACGCATCGATTAATCGGCCGGTACTAAAAGACCGTGTCCGTGGCTTGTTGATGGATAACGGAATAATAATAACTCGAGCGCTACGCGGCGTTCGCGATTTTAGAATAAACAATATTTTTTATTATATGAAATCATTTTTATTATAATAATACATTTTTATTTTTATTATTTAATCTAATTAATTAAATAACAATCTCTAGATAATGATAATCATATATATATATATATATATATTTCTTTCTTTTACACATAAAACATATATGTATACCATAAAATAATAAATAATACGAAATAACATGATGTAATAAATAATAATGAGTATTATAGGTACCTTGTATATATGTTTGATTAATAGTATTTAATTATTATTAATCATTTATAAATAATCTTTAGGAATAAAAGTAACAAGTATTAGCGATAATAATAATAATAATATTCACATTATATTGTCTTAAAACTTATTAATAATATTATAATATATGTATTATTCTAAGATTTAAATTATAAAACATATATATATATTAATATTAATATAATAAATAAAATATAAATACTAAATATATTTAAATAAAATTCTATGTAAATTTGTATACCTTATTAATATTGATATATGTATATATATAAATTTATATAAGGTATATATATATATCAAAATAATTAAATGAAATATCAATGTGATATCGATCAATTATTCGATTTATTCCGGAAGTTATGTTGTCTTATTGGAGATCTTGTTTCTGTGAAATGTGATATTATTGTCCTCTCTATAGCCGCAGTTTCTCGCCCTTAACAATAGCCGGTATTAACAATGGCCGTATTGTATTGTTATTCACGATGACGCAGGTTTCCTTACGAAACACATGACTGATTAATGTGCGCGTGCGTGTGTGTATGTGCGCGTGCGTGTGTGTGATTTAATATCAACACCACGTGATGCTCGTAATGCACACGTGATATATATGTAAACACTAGCGGTCACGTGGTATTGCCAGATTCGTATTAATACTAGCAAAGACAGGTCCTTGATACTACTATACTGACGAATACACATATGATGTCCTATAGTATGTCCTATAGTATGTCCTATAGGTAGTAGATATACTGCTCCCTCCTCGTAGTGTACACGACGTATGCATATAATATACGCCTAATTGATCTCTATTGAGTAATGCGTGCATTATAGCAGTGTTCAAGTGCGTTTGTCATAGAGCATTGCTGCGGATAAGCGATTCGTCAGATGTTTCGTAACTCTAGTCAGCTATAGCTATACGTGTTCAGATATAATATTTAGTAGATATGTAGATCTATAGATTATCTCAAGTACGTGATTCATATACTAAATATATGATGTACTATACATATTATATTATATATAATTGTTATATATAATCTAGAGCTATTTTAGATGGAGATAGAGATCGTGATAAGATTAGAACCCGCCAATACCACGTGAGGTCAAGGTCGCTACAGGAGATAAGCGTTATCTCTAGTTCAGTTCTAGCACGTGATTAAGATAAGAGATGTAGCAGATGGCCAGTCGTAGTATCTCTATCTTGCTGAGTTTCTTATCGGGCGGAAGAGTGGGCAACAGACTTCTCAGCTCGCAGAACGATACGTTGAACGCCTCCACGCGAATACGTTCTCGGGTGGCGTGCGCTGTGCGGTACTGTGAGTGAGACAGTGTGTGTTGGTGTGTGTTAATACGCGTGTGTATACTATAGTGTATACTCTTGTTATACATATTGTTATATATTGTCTACATGTGGTGCACTATATATTGTTTATATTGTTATATATATTGTCTAAACTATATAATGTTATATATATATATTGTTAAATATTGTTATATATTGTCTAAACCATATATAGTTAATACTAAGTATACTTTAGTAAACTATAGTAATGTCGTATATGACATCATATATTATATAAGTATTACTACGGTATGTCGACATTAAAATGCATTCGAAATTATAATACGCGCCTTAAAATAGTTAGAATAATAAATATTAATTAGTGTTAATAGTTAATATTTGTTTGTGAAATACATCTAGATATATCTAGATATAACTATTACGTAATATTTAGTTTTTGTTATTAAATTAGACGATATCTATATGATTATAGAGAAGTTATAAATTATATTGTTGCGTGAAATGATTGTATATATATATATGTATTACTATACCATTTCTAAACATTACACACTGCACAATACATTATATTACATGTATAACAGGTTAGCATTACATAATATAGCTACCAACTTTATCAGTCGCTCTCCTCCTTCTCCTTCGTTCCTCACGTGACAGGGTGACTGGAGATGTGGGCAGGTCACACTTGTTCAGCACATTGTTATCCAGAACAGACTTCCTATTGTCACACAAGTAATCTTTATTGAATCTATTCGTATATATTAACAATAATCAGTATATATATATATATATATATATATATATATATTATATACATCTATAGATCTATTAATACAAATTCGATTAGAAGATAAGTTGAATCGTTAAATTATATATTCAATAATCAATAATCAATAATCAATATTCTATAGGCATTATAAGAAATAATTAATATTATATAATATATACGTATATACGTATTTATACGTATTATATACGTATTGTATACGAAATAATAAATGATCTATACTATATAATAACTAATTTATAATATATAAATAAGGTTAAGAAAAACCACAAAATATTGATTTAAATTTAGGGGTTTTTGGGTTTTATTTTTATTTTTATATTTTTATTTTTTTGTGGTTTATAATTTTGTGGTTTGATCAATAAATAATAACATTTCATAAAATATTAAAATTGAGTAAATATTTTAGAGATTCACGTTTATTTACCGAAACTAGATAATTTTGATCAGTAAAACATAAATACATCTCATTTTATAAAAATGTATGACATTATTTAATACTAACATCGAAGCATAAAAACCCAACAACTTGTACAATTTATAAAATTGTTATATCCAATAACCTAACAAAATAAGGCATAATAATATAGTGCATAATGCACATGGTTTATATACCACATCACAATGCTCTAATCATTATTAGAGCTTTTAATGCAAGAATAGGGAAAGATGACGGGACTCTTACATATCATCAAGAAACAAATAAAAATGGTGTATTATTAATAGATATTATAAATAAAAAACAATTAGTAATAACAAATATATGTTTTCAAAATAAGTTGAATAAACTTTGGACATATATGTATCCGTGCTGCAGGAAATACCAGCTTGACTATATCTTAATAAGAAAAAAATGGAGAAACAGCATCACAAATGTGGAAGCATACAGTACTTTTTCTAGCATTGGTTCAGATCGAATCATATCATCTAAAGTAAGGCTAAGTATACGAGTGAATAGAAGACATTACCAAGAAAACTCTATTATAACCGGCCTTTATTTAAATCTGACATGTCCCTCGGGAGAAATAAGCAGTTGAAATAAAAAATCGATTTATCTTGCAAGGCGATGCAGACATTTTAGATACATATGAACGATTCGTAGATATACATTCTGAAGTTACAAGAGAACTAGTTCCACTTTTAATTAAAACAAATACAATTTGTCCATCCAATGATAATACTGTTTCTAGAGCTAGAGAAGACACTCATATGGCAAATAGAGAGTATGAAGATAATGTAAATGAGACTAATTAACATAACAACATCGAATCGCGTAATAAACTATATACAGCATATACATATATATATATATATATATATTGCAGTTGATACCCTAGAAAAGATCAAACAAATTGAGAACACTTATCTCAACAGAAAGTACCTATTAAGCTGGGAATTAATAATGTTTAAGAACTTTTACTGTCTGGGAAACAACAATTCCGAAATAAAAACCTAACAACCCCATCAATTGCAATAAGCTACACAATTGTTTACTTATTTAATTATGTCATTAAATCAATTAATTTTTGAATTTCAGATATATTAGTATTACAGAGATATATTTAAAAATTATTATATTTATATAATATATCTAAAATATAATTTTATTTTGATCATATAATATATACATTTCTATATATGGATAAAATATAAATTATATTAAGAGTTAGCTATTATAAGTGTTGTTTATTCGTGCAGATATATTTGTTATAAATACATTACATGATATATATTGATGACTTTCACAGATGACCCAAGGGTATATGATATGAGATGTTCACTAGTGTACATCAGTATACTATACTATAATACACTATAGTACCTATAGTATACTATACTATAGTAATGACGTCATCGTCTATTATATATAACCTGAATTTCGTGCTAATACATATTACAATAATTTATAAATATATTGTATAACATTGAAGAAATTACATAATATCGTTATAAAAATGTCAGTGATTTCCTTTCTAATCATATTATAGAACACGTGATATAACCTGGAACACATCAAGAGAACACGTGGTTTAACCTGGATTACAGTCTGTAATACAGACTCTGGACTACACTCGTACACTCGTATATCCTAGATTATAATAATGATATAGAAATAATGGTCGGTTAGGTTTGGGACCATACTGTTGGTACGAATGAAGTTTACCAGCTAACAAATGAGAAAAAGGAGATATATAACATCTAAACTCTATTTTAAGGGCGATTGTGATGATGATAGTAATTACGATGAGTGTTATCATCATAATATATTTAAATATGTAAATATAACGATATTACTATCTCATAAATATAGAAATAAAATAAAATATACCTATAGGTATTTCTATAGAAATGGTATATGATAATAATAGTATAAACAATGTGTTATTACTTATATATAACTATTTACTAACTTATTATTATAAATATATATAACCTATAGGTGATAATACAAATATAGAAAAATGTCAGTTTATCACTTACAATTATGATATATATATATATATATATATATATATATATATATATAGAATAACACATATTTATGTATATATTTATATACGAGATTGAAAGGTCTGATATTAATAAGAATATATTATTAGGAGGGATATTGTTATAACATATATATATATATATATATATATATATATATATATATATATATATGAAGGAAGATCGGTGGGCTAGCATGAAGTAGTGGGAGAAATACGGTGGGGATGAAACGTATATATATATATATATATATATATATATATAGTTGTAAAGAGATAAATTAGGAGATGGTTTCTATGGAGAAAGTGGGAAGGAGTAATAGTGTGTTACAGATGGATAATGTATGTTGTAAACGATTGGATATAATGCAATATAGGGTGTTCGGAGATGGTGAGAGGGGGGAGAGCTAAGAAGATGGTCTGATAAGTAGTGCTAGGTAGGAGTGGGGGTCGGGAGAGGGGCGGGGAGAGCGATGTTGTGCGGACGAGTTAGGGTTGAATACGAACACTTTGCTCATGAATATAGCGTCGTTATTACAGTATCGCGAGGATTCGTTGTATCGGGGTGATTCATTGTATCGAGAGGGAGTCCGCTTGGTCACGTGGTAAGAGTTAACAGACGTACCACCACCGCCACCACCGATGTTCATGTTAGAGTGCGTGAGAGACAGAGAGAGAGACACCGCTCACTTCCGGTATGATGTTATTAGCGGAACTTGCGTAATCCTGCGTGAATGTATGCTGCAATATAAGTGTATATATATATATATATATATATATATATATATATTATTATTGTATTCAGATTTTAGCAATTCCAGGGTAATTAATAATTACCCTGGAATAATTACTAATTATAGAAGTAATGTTGCTTATCGAGACAATTACACTTTTATTAATATGATAAGTTTCATTATAGAGTAATAAATAAATAATAATATTATAATATTATGACATCCTCTTTAATTATACAGTGAAAGCCGCTTATAATAAATCTGCAGGGAAATTGAAAATTGTTGACTAAAAGCGGGGTTTACTATAAATAGAGCAAGCTAAATATATGTTATATATATAACATATTCTAGTATCATAGGCTAATATATGTTCTTATATGAATTTAATGTTATTTACTGATATGTATTGTCGGAATTTTCTATAAGTCGGACACATATTATTGTCATTTTTATGATTTTTATACTGAATAAGTCGGACTTTTTATAAATTTTCGGAAATGTTTACTTTAATCTATATTATAATTTTAGTAAGTAATATTATTGAATACAACATTTTATGTTGTTGATTGTTGCATATTTTCACATTTTGGTAACCCTTTAACTCACATCTCGCGCAACTCATGTCTTATTTGCATGGTATTCTGAATCTCGGATAAGTCGGAAATCTCTTTTCCCGGTCCCTTACGAGTCCGACTTATCGGGAGCTGACTGTATTTATAGTTTGTTATGTTTTATCAAACGTTTTTTGTAAATGTATATTTTCAACATTTGTCTTTACTTTATTTAAATATGTAGATATTTCATCTGCGCTATCTGCAGTATTATGTGATATATATGTTCAAGATATTTTAAAATCTCTAAAGATGATTTTATTTCAATATTTTCATTTTCTTCTTCGTCATCACTAATATAACTTTAATCTTTTAATGATGACATTATAGATGATATAGAATAATCTAAGCTATTATTATAAGTCACAATATTACTATCAATATTTTTTATATATTTAGTACATTTTAGACAATATATTTATTATAAGCGATAAAAAACCAAATTATGAGAAAATATGGTTTATTATAACCGATTATTTACTATAAGCGATGTTTACTATAACCTATGAAACTCACATGTAAATAGGTTGAAATCCAAAAAATTATTTTAAAATGTTTACTATAGATATATCTATATACAACAGGTATACCTGTTTACTATAACAGGTATTTACTATACGTGACGCTTGCTATAAGCGGCTTTCACTGTATAAAATATATATATTATGATAAAAATAAATAATATATATATATATTATTTATTTTTATATATATATATATATATATATATATATATATATATATATATAATAAAATATAATGAAAATATCTAAATTAAATCATCATATAATAATAGAATCATGAAATAATATAAATAAATTTAAATTTAAATTAAATTTAAATTATAAAATTAAAGCTACGAAA
Organism: Osedax fenrisi; assembly: GCA_964019155.1. NCBI lineage: Eukaryota > Metazoa > Annelida > Polychaeta > Sabellida > Siboglinidae > Osedax > Osedax fenrisi. Next base: position 55,900,864 of record OZ025240.1, on the reverse strand, counting down.
TATATTAAAAATTAAAATAATATAAAGTAATATATCACAGAGGAACTAAATAGGAGATAGCCATCATTTCCAACTAAAATAAAAAAGAGAAAAAAATAACCAAAAATATTATTAATACTATTAATTAATGATTCAAATATTCCTGAAGTAATTTTTTTAATGTCAACAAATGTAAACATAAAATAAATATTATATTTTTAGTAAATGTATATTAATATATAACAATGTGTATAAAGGCAGTTGTTAATATATAAAAAAAAATTATTTAATGTATGAACATATTTTTTTAATATTTTATTTGTATATTTATTATATTTATTTGACATTATATAAATACTTACATATTATTAAATTTGTAAACCATAAAAAACTTAATTTATAAAAATTATTATATATTGATATTGATATTTAATAACAATATAATTTTATTGACACTATAGTGTTAAATTTAAAAGAAAATTAAAATATATGAATTACAATAGACTAATTATTATATATTATTATTTTAAGATTTTTACAGAATTATAATAAGAAATGAGAATTTCTTTACCTATACATAAATCATTCATATTGGTCCAAGTATAAGTACGGTATTATTCATATAATTATAATTAAAATAAGGTATTATTCATATAATTATAATTAAAATAAGGTATTAAAATAAATTATTATTCATATAATTATAATTAAAATAAGGTATTATTCATATAATTATAATTAAAAAAGGTTTAATATAATCACAGTTATTCCTGGTAGTACATATTTGTGTAGGCGTAAATTTAAAATGATTACAAATAATAGGATGACACAATTTATAGAATATTTTATACATGTAAATACATATATATATATATATATAGTTGTATTATATATATATATATATATATATATATATATATATATCTATATATATATATATATATATATATACTCCATGTGGTATATACCAGCATATTTTCTGGTTGTTTACATAATATTAAATACATATTCCGTTATAGTTTGATAATAATGACGATGCCTGCATGTATTATATCTAGATAAAGAACAATAGCATTCGGAGGCAGTTGATAACAATGACCATATGTTGCATAATAAATCATATTATTCACATTCGACAATTATTCGATGTTATTAATATATACAATATATTGTAGGCACTGTATGATTAATTATATATATATATATATATATTCGACTTTAATAATATTAAGTATATTATGTAAATTAATGTTTATATTAATATATATATATATATATATATATATATATATATATATATATATAGAATACTACACTATATTGTTAAGAATTTTATTTATATTAATAACTAAATTGTTTGTTAACCCTTTCGGTTACAGAAATTTATTAAAATATTACTAATCATTCCATTACTTTTTTCATTTATAAATTGGGTTTTTAATATATATTTTTTAATATATATATATACATTTTTAAAATGGCTGTGCATTGTACAAATATTAAAATATAACATTAATAATTTACTATTATAAGAGATATTAACATAATTATTATTAACTATAGTTTACGTAATATTTATATTATATATAGTACACGTAAGTATTACATTATTAGTTGTTTGTTGTTGTTGTATTATTGGTTAGTATATTTGTTAACATGTTTGGTTGATAATATATATTTACATAATATTAAAATGTATCATATACATATTAAAATACATAATCAATAATGTATTACTATTATATAGTGAACAATCGAGTGTATTCAATTTATTCAAAGTTGAATACGACTATTTCAAATATATCAATGATATAATATCATACATTATATTTAATTTATTATATTTTCTATATTCGATTAGTTTCCATTTAATGTTATATCTTGTTATAATTGTTTTAATTTTGTGTATTCTTTGTTTACCCTAATATATTCTTGAAGCAAATATTTTAACTTTACACTTCCGAAAGTTCCGACTATATTTATATTATATATACAATATAAATTTAGTTTTCTTATATAATAAAATCCATCAATCAATAATAATAACAATAATTATAATAATAAATACATATTTATATTAATTTCATACGCAATTTTCATAAAAAACGGCGTAATATAAAATAAATCTATATAATATAATGTGCATAAATAATAACATATTCATACACATGTGCACACACACACACACACACACACACACACACACACATATATATATATATGGTATAACTATTAATATAGATATTAAACAACATATTATGATGAAATCTTACGTACTAAAGTATATATATATATATATAGGACAATACGGAAACTATTCGACGCTTACATCGTTTTAAACGATAATAAACAAGTAGTACCCGCATCTAATCTACATCCGCCCCTTCGATCACGTGGTAGCTAAGTCACGCGAGGTCTTCCTGAGGGGGCTATAGCCTTGTAGTAGGGGCTATAGTATACGCGCTAATATGTTTAATATAATTTATATCCGTGCGTTTCGTTAAATAATTCATAGGCGGGCACCGAGTTATTGGTCGCCGTGAGACCCACGCTAGCAGCGCGCAGGGAATTCTCCCGTCAGTAATCCTAGAGATACGCGATGTTAGCTACAGCCCGTTGTATAGTTGTTTATAACTCTGTTTATACTAAATATAGTTATAGCGAATAAGCGGGAATACCAACGTATGCGTACAAAGATATAATGCCGTACTTTATTATGCGATTTTCTATGCAATGAGCCGTATATATACGCTATTTATATATGCTATAGTATATACTATATATATATATATATATATATATATATATATATATATATATATATATAAAATTAGAATATAGTATTCTGATTTTCTAAACCCTAGGGAATATATAAAAGTTAATATATTACGTATACGTCTATAGATATTGATTACATTGTTAGTGAATTCTGTTTCTAATTTTAATAAATAATATATTATCTGCATTACTTTTTATACTAAAATTATAATATACACATAGATATATATATATATATATATATATATATATATATATATATATATATATATTATACGGTTCTAATATAGATAGCGATTAATTATTGTTAGCGAACAAGTATGTGTTCTTATACAATCATAATCATATTATAGAGTATTATGAAATAAGCAAAACAGGTGAACTTGTATGTTACTGTAATAGGGTGTTCACACGATGCATGTTTTACTTGAGGTATATATGTGCTTGTCATATATGAACAAATGCTGGACCGACATTTTTCGGTCCAGCATTTAAAAAACACGAGTGTTCACACGACGCGGGTTTAAATTGTCATAGTTACCAATAACTGACAGCGGAAATAAAAATTAATGTAAATAAACAAAAATTTAAATTCAAATAATATTTTAATTTATCTATTATAATTACATTTATTATAAGTAGGATACTTATTTAGATACTTATTTAAATAATGTATTATGTTTAATAACTGTCAAAATTGCACTGGATATTTCGTTAGAAAATAACAGAACGAGAACTATATGGACGCATAATTATTTACAACAATTCTCGATCTTTAAAGCATTTAATTAAACTACTTTTTATTATATCTTTACTTGAATTATTTAATTTTGTATATTCTATATAATTCATGTTTATATTGTATTTTATATTGTAGTAATACGATTAATTATATAAAAATTATTCAGTATAAAATTGTTATAAAATATTGTAAACATTACCAAAGATAGTAAGATATTTCGGTCCAGCATTTATTTCGGTCCAGCAAAAATTAGGATATTTTCTATTTTTGCTGTACGACGAGAAAAATAGGAATCCGAGTAAATGCTGAACCGAATCTATGATTTTGAAGAATTCGGTCCAGCATTTGTTCGTACGACAAGCAAAACCCGCATCGTGTGAACACCCTATAACGTGTTCAAGTGTAGAAATAGTAAATAATCGTGCATTCAATTATCGTAAAAAAGCGGCGGTGATTAACTCACTACAATACTACATTAGGACTAGGTGAGAAGTGTTGCGTTACGTAATGCGTGCTGTTACGTAATCGCGCATTCAATTACGCAATTATGGTCCCGTATCCACGGTAACGGCTAGCTCGCCAGGTCTCTTCAACTAGCTCTACCGGCTTAAGTCGTCCTATAGCTTAAGCGTCTGGCGCGTGCGCAAACGAGATGAGTCACCGGCTGGATGACGTCATAAGTAGGCGGAACTTATTGCACACGCGTAGTGAGTGAGGCGGGCGGCGAGAGCTACACGTGTACGGTTGCGCCGTTAGCGCGGATAATCTCGCGACGAAGGACGTGTCCCACGGGAGATTATCGATGTCCTCCCCGACGTAGGAGAAGACGTAAAGTCGATACGTCGCGGCGAGTAATTAATTCTCTCACTTTTAGCGTGCAGGCATTCTTCAGCGTTTCTATTTATCAACGCACGCGCACATAATGCGCCTCGTACGCTTTAACGTTATACCGTTAAGTAAGTGTATGTATGTGATTAATTGTTTAAAATCACAATTAACATTATCTATTAATCTTATATTAAATACATATTTTATAAATATATATAAGTCATTTTATTATGTACTATAGTATATAGTCTATATGTATAATATATATATATATATATATATATATATATAGTATATAATATATACTAAAACTATTTACATGTATAGTATATAATATATTATATAGTTACTGTATACAGTTACTTATATATAAGTAATATATATATATATATATATATATATATATATATATATATATATATATATATGTATACAATATTCATTTGATTAATATGTGATTTTAAACTATTATAATATATTAATATGTATTATAATTTAATAATAGCAGAGGTTAACAAAGCATGATGTAGATTATAATAGCTATAATTTATATATATATATATATATATATATATATATATATATATATATATATATATATAGGTTTCTCATTACAATGTATAAAAAGTAATATTTGAATACTACTGGTCAGTTAAACCATTCCATACAAATACCTATATATATATACGTTTATAATATTATATGTATAATCTATTGGCATATATATATATATGTTCATATACGTATATATATATAACATCCATATTACCGAGAGAGAAATCTCGGCCGTTCTTTTCACTTAACCAGGATTGAAAATGAGTATATCGCAGATAAACATAGACAATTTGACGTTTAAAAAATGTGTTGAAGATTTGTTGACATTTATTTCTAATAGAAACAAAATATTTATATCTTTGTTTGAATAGGTTAGACACATTATAAATGCAAGAACTTGTGCCTCATTCATTAGTTCACTGGTCAAGAGATTTCTGTATACAATGCAATCATTTTATTATAATGACTGACGGTTTTCATTGCATCAGTTTGCACGTCGTCATACGTTATAACTCATCAACTTTATCCAGCATGTTATTACATAACTGGTTATTATTTACTTGTTGTTCTTTAGAGTAGAAATAAGGATGTATGTTTTATTTGAGAGGAATTTACTGGTAATATTTTTTACAAATTTATTAAATAGTCATTTGTTAAAAAATATGTTGACGATATATTATAAACCGATAATGTATATACAAGTATTACATAGTCGCAAGTATTACTTCCCACTATGCAGATATATCTTCTCGGAACTATAACAATAAACATGTAATGTATTCGTTAAGATTACAGATCAACCCTTGATATACGGCTAAGTATGTATATACAGGGATACAGCGATCCAGTGAATAGTTACATATATATGTTATACGATATAGTTGATCGCGAGTGCTATAGCAGGACTATAGTCAACATAACGAAGAAGCTATATATCTGTTAGTCGATATTCATAAATGGGGTAATCATTATTCACGATATTAGAACCATTACTAACTTAACTTAATATAGTTATATATATATATATATATATATATATATATATATATATATATATATATATATTATAGTGTCTTGTATTGGTTTGATATCTGCTGTGATCAAATAATAAGTTATTATACAATTGGGAGGTCGACTACAAATATTGGAAATAATGTTGTTTTCTTGTTATTAATTGTTATAAATCAAATTTCCTGAATAATATTATAAATATATTAAATTTTAAATGTTAGTTATTCAAAGGATAATCTGATTAATATAAATGGCGCGCAAATTTTCATTAATGAGTGTTCTGTTGTATATTTTCTATGAATATATGAAATGAACAAATACGTAATAACTATAGATATATCTTAGATATTGTTTCTTTTGCGTATATTAAGTTTCTTTTGAATATGTTAACTTCAAGTGGACTACAAGTGAGAACTATAGTTATATAAATTATGCAATGCGAACTCGAAAGATTATTTATATATATATATATACATATATGTATATATATATATATATATATATATATATATATATATATATAAATATATATATATATGTATATATATATATATAAATATATATATATATGTCATTCTTCATTTGTTTTATTAGTATTAGTATTTTGTATCATAATATATTAATGGTAACTCTACCGGTACCCGTATGCATATATATATATATATATATATATATATATATATATATATATATATATATTGATACATATACCAATATACAAAACGTTGTGGAATAGTCACAGTATGTATACCCCTATATAGGGGAAAGTAACATAATACGGATACCTTAACAATAACTGGTCTTAATACTGTATAACTCATTATTTGTATTCAAAAATTATAATATATTAATGTTATATGATTATAGATATTATTGTGATTTTAAAATTTTATTTAATCTTTTAATTCCATAGATTACGGGGGGGGGGGTCCGTATTCGGTACCCGTGTACGAATATGGATACTCTGTGTTATAATACGGACACCCTATATAGTATATACCACTTGATAAACTATATAGTATTGATGAATCAATCAGACAAATTATAATTATATTATTTATAATTAATTTGATGAACAATTTATTCTAATTTAATTAGGTAATAATTTATGCATTTTAATTATTTTATTAATTATAATACAATTTAAGTATCTAAATAATGAAATTGTTAGTGTTTCATCTTTATTGGTGATATTAATATTATAACGCACGCGATTTTTATGAAAATCAAAATATTTCATACTCTGCGCGCTGATTGGTTATATGGTGTCTGTTTTAAGACATCTAGAGTGTTCGTATTAGGGACTTATATGACCTCTAGATGTATGTTTATAACTTAATAAATATTTGATACAAAATATAGAAATTATATATATATATAATTTTAGAATACTTTATTTTTTAATAATATAGTGTTTTATAAATATATATATATATATATATATATATATATATGTAATTCTTCATTTGTTTTATTAGTATTAGTATTTAGTATCATAATATATTAATGGTAACATTTGTATATTATTGAGAAGGTTTTGAGTTAAAAAATGTTTACATAAATTTTAAAATGTAATAAAAAACCTTATTATTGGATATATCAGTAATATTTTGAATAATTAAAAAATAAAAATACTTTTTTAGACTATTTATATAATTATGAATTTGTATTCATTAATATTTTTTTGTAGTATTTATGATTTCTGAAATACCGAGATTATCCGTATTCGATTACTTTTCACTATTACTATATACGACGATTAACGGTTTAACGTTTAGAATACTTCTAGTATATTAATAGTATATATATATATATATATATATATATATATATATGTACAAAAATATAAATGTTTTACAAATACATATACTAGATTATTATGATAATATAATTTAAAATTATTATTAATGATACGTCAGTTAAAATATATGACAATTATTATAGAGATAAATTATAAACTCTATTTGTATTTCATAAAATAAACACAATTTATTAAAGGCAAACACATTTTTTTAACATTCATATTTAATTAAATTAAATTTAATTTGACATTCATTTAAGTTACATTATATATTTTTTATTTATATTATATATTTTTTATTGCCGTATATTAGTTGTATCTATTCATTGAATATTTGAGCTTTAATATATATTACAAATTTACATACAAAATATAAAATTAATAATTTAGTATCATTGATTGTACATTATTGAGTAACATTGTAAAGTAACGAGTATTACATTGTTGCTCATTTGTTTATTTTTAATTATTATATATTATTAAATATATTTTATAGTATATATTATTATATATATATATATATATATATATATATATATATATATATATTTAATATTATATATTATATATATATAATATATAATATATATACCAATATAAAGTTACTATTATAATTTACATTTACTATTAATTCAGATTTAAAGTTATAAGGTAAAAAGTATTATATTAGTATTTGTTTGTTTTATATTATTATTGGTTTATTTAAATTATAACATGCATATTTGTAATATAATTAAAACT
>OZ025240.1:55857429-55887429 GCA_964019155.1 Osedax fenrisi | reverse complement strand
CACCTTTCCTAACTAATCCAATCACTCCTATAGTAACTATATATATATATATATATATATATATATATATCTGTACAACATCAATAGCGATACATAGAGTAATAAGAATTAATAAAGTATCAATACAATTACGAATATTAGATTAGTATAAATATAGTTCAACATGCATTAAAAGAATTATAATTATATATTGATTATATATATATATATATATATATATATATATATATAATGAATATGTATATATTTAATATGTATAATATTTAATATATAATATAATATTATTATTTTCATAATATTAAATATTTCCTATGTATATATAGTATATAATATACTATAAATATATATATATATATATATATATATATATAATACAAAACAATAGTATTATATTATATATTAATATAATATATTATATAATATATATAATTTATATCTACATAGAAAATATTTAATATTATGAAAATAATAATATTATATTATATATTAAATATATACATATTAAATATTTATATTATATATTAATAATACTTAATCAGTAATAAATATTATAATATAATGTATAAGTTATATATTGTAAAACTATATGTTGATATATAAATATATTAAAAAAAATATACGATATATACGATTAAGTGATATAAAATAACCGTCAGATATAAATTTATTTATTTGTAGTAGGGCAAGTGGAAGTTGGTTCGATATTGATTTTTTAACATACAATTAACTAGGTATATATACTAATGTTACTTACCAGGTCGAGATATATCAGTACTCCATGATACCCAACAAACAATTTATTCAGAACTTTTTAGAACTATTGGAACTATTGAGAACTTTTTGGAACTTTTTGGAACTTTAGTTCTCAATAATTATAATGGGAACTTTTTTAGAACTTTTGAGAACTTTAGTTCCAATAATATTTTATATTGAGAACTTTTTAGAACTTTTGGGAACTTTAGTTCCAATAATATTTTATATTGAGAACTTTTTAGAAATTTTGGAAACTTTAGTTCCAATAATTATAATTGGAACTTTTTAGAACTTTTGAGAACTTTAGTTCCAATAATATTATAATATAATTCTAAAATTAGTGATATCACCCATTAAAATTATAGATTTTATAGATTTATAGTTTGGTAAAATTAAAATCTAAGATTACAGTGTAAACAAATATATGTAAATATATTTTTATATTTAAATATTTAATTTATAATTATACACATACATTTGAATTAATTATATTACAATATATAAAAACAAGAATGTCTTCTCAAAATAGTTAGTAAATAATTATTTAGATTATAATATATTTTTATCAGTTTAATGGTATTATAATAATAAGATATTTTAAATTAAATTAAATATATTTGATGATTGATAAATTATAATTATATAATATAATTGTATATATATATATATATATACATTTATGTATTTATATGTATTTAGGAATATAATATGCTAATTTTTAAAATAAAATGTTGTTATTAACCTTCAATGATTAACATTAATAACTTATTTTATATTAATTAAATAATTTAATTAGTTTATATATATTATTATATGTTATTTACTTTTTATCACTTATAAATTAAATTAGTATACATATATTATATATTTATATATTATATATTATATATTAATTACATTTATTACTACTTAATTTCATTACTTAATTAAATTATCAATTGAATTAATTAATTCATTTAATTATAAATTTAAAAAAATGATCATATATGATTATAATCACTTTCATATATATATATATATATATATATATATATATATATATAATAGATAGGAATACATTTAAAATATAATTAGGTTAGTTATAATTATATTAGCTAATATAATTGTTAGTTATATATAGTGCATATATAAATATACTGGTTTGGTTAATTATGTGTTATTGTATTTAGATATATTGGAGCAAGGAAAGTGTGAGGAGCCGTATACATTAATTGCATCTGGGTTGAAGGTGATATAATGGAAATTAAAATAGAAAAATACTTGATAAAGGTACTATTATATATATAAATATATTATAATTACTATTATTTTACAGATACAGATACAGATAAAACTAGAAATTATTATTATTATATAAATGTATTCACGTATAATACTTATATACCATATCAATGTTTACAGTAGCTATCACGTATTCTAAGCATGTAACTTATCAATTTTAACATAATTTGTATTATATTGAATAACATATTATTATTTTTTATTTTGATATTATATTATTTATTAAATAAACCTTTATGACATATAAATTAACAATAAATAATAATATAAAATCATAAAATAAACATCATTATAATAGAATACAAAAAATAGAAAATAAATAATGTAGTAATGGAATAAGTGTAACAAGATTATATATAACAAGAGTATACTCTATATATATAGTAACGATTGTATATATGATTTCCTAGTACAGGTCCATTATTTGATCAACCAATTATTACACGATGATAAATAATGCCTTAAAATAATCCTTCTCTTGGTCTATGATTCATTTGCGTCTAATTTTCTTTTATATAACCGAATTTGATTTGTATTTCTAAGAAAGTCTCCCAGATTGTTATATGATATCTTGACTTGGAGTACTATAATACTATAAGCAGTAGGACTTGTAGTACCTACCTACAATACTTTGCTACTCTACCTACCCAGCTAACAATAATAGCCTCATAATAGTAATATAATAGCATATATAATAGCCTCACATGTTCACATTGTACTATTATGCTGCTATTATGTAGCCATTAACATTCTATTATGCCTCTATTAATTTTTCATGCTATTATGTTGCCATTAAAAGTCTATTATGCTATTATTATTCTGCTATTAATTTTAAAAGTATATTATGCTGATATTATGTTGTTATTATGAGGCTATTACTGTTAGCTGGGAATTGGTAAATTATTATTAATAGTAAGTTTTGTATAGGTATATTATAGTATATAATAGAAAACAAGCTGTGTTTTCTAATACTTATTATTTTAAATTATACATGTATATTAATGCATTAATATAAATATTATTAATAATATAATTTATTCGGAATTTTTGAGAACTTTTGAGAACTATAGTTATAGAACTTTTGGGTAGTTTTATGGACAAAACGAGCCTAAAAGTTCCAGAACTTTTGAGAACTAGGATCCCAAAAGTTCTGGAACTTTTGAGAACTAGGATCCCAAAAGTTCCGGAACTTTTGAGAACCAGGATCCCAAAAGTTCTGGAACTTTTGGGATCCTAGTTCTCAAAAGTTCTTGAACTTTTAGGCTCCTTTTGTCCACAAAACTACCCAAAAGTTCTAGAACTATAGTTCTCAAAAGTTCTCAAAAGTTCTAAATAATTGTTTGTTGGGTACATCAGATTATTTCTATAGCTCATAACATTTGGTAGGGCAGCGTCCATCAATTGTTGTATAGTTCTTTAGTGGATATCCAGGAAACGTCACTCATGCGATGACATAGAACATCTTTCACAAGTTTCTCTTTATTGCCAATAGTGTCCTACAAATCCCATATAGATAAATATATCAATGTATCGAGATAGACAAGTTAAATTTAATTACTTATTGACCAAGATTATTTATTCATTAATTATTAAAATAACTCTTCATTATTATGTAATCATAGTATAACATATTTATTTAGCTACACCTATACAGTATATGATATACATAGTAATCAATGTATTGTTCAAAAACCAAGACATTTCACCAACCACCCAACTATAATTATAACGAAAACCAGTAACTTCGTACGAGGTAATTTCGTACGACTTATTAATTTAAATTTATTTATAAATATACAGTTCTTATACGAATATATACAATACTATATATTATATCAATTCATTAAGTTGATATACAATATTATTTATTGAAAATAGTTTATTTTCTAAAAATATATTGATAGCACATGTTTTAAATTTTGATATAAAAGATTTACTTATTAGATTAATATATATAATATATTTATACACTTTTATAGATAATACCAATATTTAAGTAAGTTCAACAATAATTAATTAATATAGCATTTTTGACTTTAAAATTATAATAAATTATTATCTAAAAATTATTTATACTATAACTTATAGCTCGCTAAACATGTAATATTATATTAAATATAGTAAATATTATATTTAATATAGTACGTATATTTATCATAAATATACGTATATCATAAATTTTATGATATACAATTATTATAATTATTATATATATATTAATTGTTATTTAATAACATAATATATAATAACATTATAATAACTTATTATATATATTTATAAGTAAAAATAATAATATTATATATGTAAATAAGATATTAAATAAATGATTTATTAAGTTGATATTGAATATTATTAATTGACAAATTATTTTTCAAATAAATTTAATGTAACATTAATACATCTATCATTTTGAAAATCATTTTCAAACAATAATTGTGATAAAACATTTGTTCAATATTTATGTAAATCATAATGATATCTATTAAAGTATTATTAATTGTAATTATTATATATTTTAGATTTAAAATCTAATTTGCCACCATTTAAATGTCAATATTTATTTAAAATTGTGTAGTATTTTATGAAGTTATTATAAAGTATATACAATATAATTATGGGCACCTTTATAGATAAAAAGTTCATAATTAGTTACATTGTAAAATTATTTTCCTAAAATAATCATTGTTATCGTGCTTTTGATGATAATAACACACATATTTTCTTACCTGTATCAAAGCTTTGCCTGTATCAGGAAAATTCTAGAAGAATTGAATACCAGCTTGACGCTGATTGGACATATAAATGGATGTTTACTTTTTAATTTTACAGTTCAATCAAGGACATGGTTCTATGTCCTCGGTTCAATTATAAAAATTGTTTAATAAATAAGTGTTTTATGATCAAAATAAAACACTTATTTATGATAAAAACCGTGTAATATATTGTATCCACCAAGGAAAAATACAACCTGTAAAATAAGCCATTTTTGAATATCGTGTCCCTTTTAAAAATAGTTTAATCCATAAAATATTTATAAAATTTGTGATGGTAATTAATATTTCTAATACCATTAAACATTTAAGTGAATGTACTTATAAATTATTTATATTACAATTTTATTTTCGATAAAATAATATATTAAATATATAAAAATTTATATTAAGTTAAAAGTTATAATTGATTATGATAATATAATACAATAATATAAATCAAAATGTTTACATTAATGTCAGCATAATAACAACATAATAGCAGCATAATAAACTTTTAAAATTAATAGCAGCATAATAATAGCATAATATACTTTAAATAGACTTTAAATAGACTTTAAAAATAGCAACATTACAGCAGCATAATAGCATGACAAATTAATAGCAGCATAATAGACATTTAATGGCAACATAAAGTAGCACAATTGTGCTATAGCATATATAGCATATAGTCAGAGCTGGGCAGTATCGCCGATACAGTATCTATTAAAGGCAAAAAATCAGTATCGTAGATATATTTGTATTTGTATTTGTATCTATTATAAAAATTACAAAAGTATTTGTAATCGTATCTATTAGTCATAAATAGTATCTACGATATGTATCTACTAAGACAATTATTTAAACAGATACATTACATACTATACAACACATACTATTATGTTACTTTATTTACTTTTTGTTTTTGTTTTGGTTTATGGACTGCAAGTGATTGAGCAATCGGCCGTCCGTGGGAGGACAATTATTGAGTGGGAGGGAAGGCAAGGGAGAAGTAATGAGTCTTGAGGTGGCGTTTAAAGGAGGGAGTTGATGAGTTTATTCGTAGGTGTTTGGGCAGGGAGTTTCAGTGGTAAGGGGCAGAGAGGGAAAAGGAGCGTATACTTGAAGAATGGAGTTTGTATAAATGGGGAGTGGTAAGGATAAATATGTTGTAGGAACGGGTCTGGAGTGTAGTAATTGGTGTTTGTAGATGTAGGATGGAGGCAAGGTAGTCAGGGGAATTGTGGTGAATAGCTTTGTGGATTGTTAGTGAGAGTTTGTACTTTATACGATAGGGGACTGGAGCGGAATGGAGCGTCGGATTAAGCGGAGGCAATGTGCGGTGGTAGTGGATGGATTTGTGCATATGTGTAAGATGATAGTCAAGGGAAAGGGTGGTATCAATATGGAAGCCAAGGTTTCGGACGTGTTGAGAGTAGGGGAGTGTGGTATTGTCGAGTGAGGTGGGGGGGGGGGTGGTTCATGGAGGGTGGAGGAACGTTGTGGTAAGTGGAGAAAAATAGCTTCCGTTTTAGTGGGGTTAAGTTTTAGGGAGTTGGAGATAAGACATTGGTGTATGGACTTGATACAGGAGGAGAGTCGTTCAGGAGTATACGTAGGGGAGTCTGTGCCGTTTAGATATAGTTGAAGGTCGTCAGCGTAAGTATGGAAGGAGATGTCGGGGTGGTCAGTGAAGATGTCAAACATGTGGAGGAGGTAATTATTGAAAAGGAGTGGGCCGAGGACAGAGCCCTGGGGGACACCATGAGTAATGGAGCGGGAGGGGGACGATTGTGTGTTAATCCTGTCTGAGGAATTGCGGTTGGTAATGTAGGAGGTGAACCACTTGAGGGCAATGCCTTTGATGCCGATGGCGGAGAGTATGTGTATGATGACATTGTGGTCAAGGATGTCGAAAGCGAGGACATATCAAGGAGGATAAGTATGGTGCCATGGTTGTTGTTCAGGCCATAGAGTATACTTCCGTTATACCTCCGACCTATAGGTCGGAGGTTATGAGGGTTAGGTCGGATTCAGTAGATTTGTGGGGGAGGTAGGCGCTTTGGAATATGTTAGGGATATTGTTGGCTGTAAGGTAGGTGATGAGTTGGGAGGATACAACACGTTCGAGGACTTTGGAATGGATTGAGAAGTTGGAGATGGGTCGGTAGTTATAGGAATTCAGGGAGTCAAGATTAGGCTTTTTAAGGATGGGGGGAGATGGCAGCTACTTTGAAATCAGGAGGGACGGAGCCGGATGAAAGTGAAGTGCAGATTATATTGTGGAGGGGTGAAGCAACGGTGTGGGTAATCTGTTTGAGTATAAGTAGGGGAAGAGGATCAAGGGATGAGGTTGAGGAGGTGGAATTAAGGAGAGAGATTTTGTTGCCATTAAATTTCTATTATGCTGCTATTAATTTGTCATGCTATTATGCTGCTGTTATGTTGCTATTTAAAGTCTATTATGCTATTATTATGCTGCTATTAATTTTAAAAGTTGATTTTAAAAGCTGCTATTAATTTTAAAAGTTTATTATGCTGCTATTATGTTGCTATTATTATAATAGCCTCATAATATACTTTAAATAGAAACATAACAGCAGCATAATAGCATGATAAATTAATAGCAGCATAATAATAGCATAATAGACTTTAAATAGCAACATAACAGCAGCATAATTGCGCAACCAAAGTGCATACTAAAACATGCATTCTACTTTGCGTATTTATTGCACAAACAAACTTGCATACTAAAACATTCATTCTACTTTGCATCTTTATTGCACAAACAAACTTGCATACTAAAACATGTATTCTACTTAGCGCAATTATTGCGCAAGAAACTATTTTATTTTATTTTATTCACTATGCAAATAAATAGATGCAATAAAGACGCAATATTTGCGTAATGTAAAATCTGTTGTTAACTGGGGTATTAGTATTAGTAGTAGTAGTAGTAGTAGTTGTAGTAGTAGTAATGTTAAGTGAATGTCACAGAACTCTATGGAGTTATATAGCATTATCTATTTGACTTAAATATTGTTATACGAAGGACATAAAATGTAGCGTAGATGGCGGTGGTGGTGGCTATATTAGTGGTATAATAGTATATAGCATACATTATATATATATAAAATAGTTAATTTCCGTTTTATAAAAACTGAAACTATACAGTCATCTCCCGATAAGTCGGATTTCACTATTAATCGGTCTTTTCGATAAATCGGACTGTGCAATATAGAGTGTACATTACATAGTGTTCTAAAATACATATAATTAGTATATATATATATATATATATATATATCATAAATTTATTATCAGTATTTATATACATATTAATTACACATATTTTATATTTATCATGTATTATTAAAATATATTTATATTTGTTTAATTTGCTTATTTAATAGTGAATACATTGTATATTATATGAACAAATTGTATAATAGTGTATATTATTTACATTATTTATTATCAGTATTTATATATTTATTTATATAGATATATATTAATTACAAATACTTATATGTTTATCATGTAGAATTCAATAATATATATTTGTTTAATTTTCTTATTTAAGTATTGAATACATTATATATTATAAATTAATACGAAATAAAAGATGGCAAATAGAATGTCTAATTTAGAGTTGTCTGAGACAATTAAAAATTACATTAAAAAATTATTTGTTGAACATATAAAATCAGTAATTGATGAAAATACGAAAATAATAAATGATCTAAAAAATAATATCACATAATTGAAATATATAATAAATAGTGTAAATATTAATAATGATAAATGTAATGATACAGAATCATATGCAAATATATTAAATAAAAACTTAGAAAAAACTATTGAAAATATAATAATTAAATCAGTCAATAAAAATATATATGAAACTAATAATGTAAATTGTATAAATAAACTATTATTCTATACAATGTAAAAGAACAGATATTTAATGAAATAAATTCTAAAGAAAATTCTGAATTTAAATCAATATCAAATATTATAGATATAGTATCTGATAAAAATAAAAATATAAAAATAAATAAATTCCATAGAATTGGTAAATTTAATAAAAATAATATAACAAATTTATCTAAAAATAGATCGATGAAAATTGTACTTGATTCTGAAGAATCAAAATCAATATTAATCAGAAATGCATATAAATTAAAAAATTCATCTTTTAATAAAGTAGGAATATCTATTGAATATAGTATAGAACAACTTATTCAAAAGAGAGAATGTTTTAAAATAGCTAAAGCCAAATGTAAATTAGATACTATTTGTAAAGTTCAATTTATAAATAATGAATTTAAATTAATATATAATAATACAGATAAAAAAATCTATAATACAATAACAAAATATTATAAATATAAATGAATCTTTTAAATATAGATGAATATAATGAAATACATTATAACAATACAAGCCTATCAATGATATAATTAAATATACGAAGTTTTAATAAAAATATAAATAAATTATTAATATTTATCGATAACTTGACCCATAAACCTAATATTATTATATTAACGGAAACATGGCTTACTGATAAAGATTACCCAGATATATATTTCCCTAATTATAATATTTTTATAAAAAATAGAATATTATCCAATAAAAAGAGAGGCGGAGGTGTACTTATATTAGTTAGTAAACTGATAGAATGTTGCATAATTGAAGACCTCTCTTGTTCTATAATGGATTATATTGATTATTGATTATATTGATTATTATATTGATATTATATCAATTACAATAATTATTAATTCTAATGATTTTAAAATTATATCATCTGTTTACAGATCACCTGATTATAATGGAAATGATTTTATTGATTTATTGTTTAACTTATTTCATAAATATATATGTAGAGAAATGTATGGTGATTATAATATTAATTAATTAAATAATACTGTATTATCTAACTAGTTAAAAAATATATTGATCCAATTAGATATATCTAATATAATTGATATGCCCACAAGAATCACCCAAAATTCAATATAAAGTTTAGACAATATTTTTACAAATTGTTCTGATGTAATAAAGGTGTAATACATACAGACATTAGTGATAATTCATTAATATTTTGTATTTTTAATTATAATCTATTTGTTAAAAGAAAGGATCAATATACATATTCACGAAATATTAATGAATTAAATTTACATAATCTAAAATTAGAACTAGGTACAATACATTGGAATACCATTTTAAATAATCAGAATTGTTGTAAACTATACAATACATTTATTGATATATTAACTAAGAGTATTAATAAGAACTGTCCTTTTATTAAAAAAAAGAATTAAATTGAATCACAATTTTAATCCATGGCTAAATAATAAATTAAAAAATGTCATAAAAAAGAAAAATAAATTATATACAAAATACAAAATTAACAATTGTCCTTGTATATTTGGTAAATATAAAAAATTAAAAATAAAATTAATAAAAATATTAAAATTAAAAAAAAAATTACTATAAAAATCTTTTTACTGCAAATACACAATTAGAAAATTGCAAAGTCATTAATAAAATAATAAAACTTACAGACTCGGATTATCCAAATACTTTTATAGATAAGAATATTAAAATGAATTAAAGGTACGAACAATGTAATGCATTTAATGAGTATTTTTCGAGCATTGGAAGTAAAATAAATAATTCAATTAATAATATAAATAAAAATGATTTTAAAGAATTTGTATCTAATAATTTTAGTAGTTTTTACTTTTTACCAATTGACAATGATGAAATAATTAAAGTGACTAAGGATATTAAATCAAAATGATCATTAGATATAAATAATCATGACATGACCTTAATAAAAGATATTATTTAATATATTTTAGAACCATTAAAAAAGATATTTAATTTAAGTATCTAAACAAATACATTTCATGACAATATGAAAATTGCAATTATTAAACCTTTATATAAAACTAATGATAAACAACACATATCCATTTACAGGCCAATTTCATTACTACCACAAATATCTAAAATTGTTGAAAAAATTATTTTTAATAGATTATCAAAATAAATATTTAAGAATAATATTATTAACAAAAATCAATATGATTTTGTTATCAGATCAAATACAACCTTATCATTATTAAATATTCAGCATTTCATTTTACATAAACTATATCAAAAAAAAAAGTAGCTACTATATTCTTAGATATCAAGAAAGCATTTGATGTAGTTTATCATGATATTTTACTTGTTAAATTAAAATATATAGGGATTAGAGGTGATACAAATTTATTTATTAAAAGTTATCTTAAAAATAGAAATATTATAACACGAATTGATAATACTCTATCATCTAGAAAGATTATTAGATATGAAGTGCCACAAGGATCTGCTCTAGGACCACTACTATTTATTATCTTTATAAATGACATATCCAATATTTTTAATAATGAAAAAGTAAATAATATTAATATAAATTTATATGCAGATGATACATCTATAACTATATTTGCTGAAAATGATACATTATTAACATATTATTTGCAATATTACATGGATAAGTTAAAAAAATGGTTTGATATAAATAACCTTAAGCTTAATATCGAAAAAACAAAAATATTGCCATACATAAATTCTGCTATATTAAAAGATATAACAATAGATAACATTAAAATCGATATAGTTAACAATTATAAATTTCTTGGGATCTACTTAGATTCCTAAATGACCTACAAAAAACATATAAATTATGTATCGAATAAATTATCAAATATTATATATACTATAAAAAAAATATATTGGATACAAAAAATTTAATTTTGTTATATAATTCGTTCTATTGATCTAATTTATCATATGGGATTGAAGTATAGTCAAATACTTATAAATCAAATATTACTAAATTAATAATGTTACAGAAAAAAGTTATAAGAATTATTAATAAACAAATAATAGATAAATCAAAATTACCATTAATACGTCTAATACATACATGTCCTTTTTAAAAAAAAAATATTTTAAAGAAGATCTAATTATATATAGAAACACATTATTAATCTATAATTTCTTAAATAATAAATATAAATTAGATTATAACTCATATTTCAAGTTAAATAAACTAAAAAATAAATTTATTCTACCACTTATGAAATCAAATAAATTAAAAAATACAATATTTTTTAAAGGACCAAAGTTATATAATGAATTAATGTTTAATAATCTTTTACGAAAAAATAATATTAATAATGTATTTATTCTAAAAAAAACATTAAAATATTCATTTATAAGTAAATATTATTTTTTTTTATATATCTTATATATTTTAATATTTATTTTTTTAATATTTATATTTGTTTTACATTTTGTTTCGTTTATTGTTTAAATATTTTTTAAATTATTATTGGTATTATTAGTCATCTGTAATTTGACAGGAATGTGGCGCCATTGCACGTCTTATTGAAAGATGATTAATTTTTGTTTAGTAGTTTTAATTTTATAGCATACTTTTAGATATTTTATATTTATAATAATTTACTATTTTTATTAACAAGTTCTCAATATTGCAATATTATAAATTTACATATTTTACTAATATATATTTTAATACATTTTAATATTATACAATTATTTTATTATCTTATTTTATTATTTACTTTAAAGTAATGGATTGAAATATGATGATAACTTATGTTCATGAACAGTTTTTTATTATTTTTATTAATTTATATATATATATATATATATATATATATATATGTATCTTCTATTTTATTGTTTTCTATTTGCTAATTATATTATAAAGAATGCTAACACATGAATCATTATTATTATATTATTACTTTTACTAATATTGTAATCTGTACATGAACATATTGAAGGTATCGACCAAATAAAGCCTAGGCTTTCACTGATCCTCCATAGACGTATGATATACATAGTATGTCGTATGTCTATAAACTGATTTCATTCATTCATATATATATTTAAATGCAGGTTAAATACTAAGTTACTATAATAAGTTAAATACTTGTTGCAAATTTATTTTTATAATTTACTCGAACATAACCCATTAGGTAAACATTAGGGAAACAATTATCTCCTTACAGACACATACATGAACATAAAGGAGAGCCCTTTTACGATATCTGAATTTAAACACAGCATCACAAATATAAATAATTGAAAATAATGTAGTATTGGATAGATTACATGATACATTTAGATATCAATGACTTCCACAAAATAGTGTTACACTACTGTAATAATGAGATTAACTAGTTTTATCTAGTTAGATAATTAGATATACGCCCATTACGCTCATCATGTGATCTCGTTATTATCGAGAAGTTCGGTATGATATGGTTTATTAGTGCAAACAGCGTACAATGAAAGGCTAGTAAATCATATCATATTAATTGTAAGAACTTCTCGATAGATACATATTTATTCATGACTGTTGATATTTATGATTTTCATATGTATCCATATTTGTTTTAGTTTGAGGCTTCTTCCATACTGGATTCGACCAACATGTCCATCCTCCATTCCCCATAAATCTACATCCACGAATACACCCATTCCCCATATACCCCCATCCACGAACCACACCACCTTCCCCATCCACGTCCACTTGACGACATCCAGTCGTTTCCATTCAATAAATATATAACCTGTCGAGAACTATTATTCTCCGTTTTCCGAAGATAACATATATATATATATATATATATATATATATATATGTATATATATATATAGTATATGTTATATACATATATACATTTAGTATCAATTATTTATATATATTTACATACACATAACATATCTTTTCAGGTATATATTATATATATATATATATAATAGTAATATTGAAATTAATACTACTCTATTTAAGTGACACGTGTCTCTATTAAAACTACAATAACGACGTGTGAAATAATCTAGATGGTGTATGTGAAATAATCTAGATATGTATATATATATATATATATATATATATATATATATATAGTATTTCACGTTATTGTAGTTTTAATAAAGACACGTATCACTTAAATAGAGTGGTATTAATTTCAATATTATATGATATATGTATATATATATATATATATATATTTTATAATATGTATCTAGTAAATAATAATGTAATGGATATATGTCATGTGATGAATATGTTAGTGTATATAAAGAACAAAGTTTCCGTAATTATAAAATAATCAAGGTTAGTTATATATATATATATCCAACAAAATATCCCAAATACCACATCAACATATTAATACATATATACATATGATATATCATATATGAAGTATACTATATAGAAACTATAATATTACAAACATTAATAAATTTGCAAATAATATTTGATTTTATAAATAATATTATATATATATATATATATTTATATAATTTATATATTATTAGAGTGAAAAATGAAGATAATTGTAGGCTTAATCGTTTTAACTACAGCTATAAGTGGTTAGTAAAATAGTAAATAATAATAATAATAATAATAATAATAATTGTTATTTCGCAGCTGGTTTGGTATGTGATCCATCGACAAGATTTCCATGGATGACTTCACCATTAATACTGGATTCCCCATGGGCTAACTACGCTGCACCTAATGATCAATGTTGCAACTCCGTTAATGCCGATACTCCTATCGATTTCAATGGTATAGCGATGAGTCACCCATCGTATTATCTTATAAACTAACCGCCTCGACCCGCTAACTTTAAACAGTTGAATGTCACCTATGTTACGGGCGTACCCATTCCACTCCTGGTTTCATGTTAGACCCCAACAACTGCCAGAACTTCTACATGTGCGTACCCAGCGGTAATGGTGTGTTCGTTGCTCACCAGATGACATGTCCAGACTGCATGTTTTGGGATGACGATAAACTGTCATGCGTAGAAGTCGATACCAGTTGCAGAGTGTCCGTTTCCGTCCCAACCGGAACACCCAATCCTGCCAGTTAGTCGTTATCTAATAATTAATAGAATCTATATTTAAATTGTATATTAATATTTATGGGTTTCTGTTGAGTTATGCGACCTTATGTATGTCCTATAATTAACGCACTATTTAAACGCTTACAGTTACTCACGAACCACTCATAAGTTGTATCGATTTCGAACATGCTGATGATTTGTCAACTAAAGGAATGTATGTATTCAACAACGGAGTGAAAGTCGTGCAAAACGGAGTGGATGGTACCGCTCCCAATTTCTGCCCCGAAGGAAACAGTTGCGGATTCTTTAATTCCAGTCAACTCGAGATTCCATTCTTCTCCAATAACTGGAATCATCTTCCAAATATCAAAATTACATTTAATATGTTGGAAACTTCGACTTCATTTTCCTATTTGGAGGTTTGAAATTAATAATAATTAATGAACTGTATACACGATAACAATAAGCATCATATAATATAAAATAATTGTCATTACATCGTAGTGTAGAATATGAAATTACAAATTCGGCATCGAATAATTAAAAAATCCGATCATTAAATTGTAGCCACTTTATAAATTATAAATGTGGATAACGTTTGATATTTGACCAGGGAATCATTAGCAACGACTGCCACAACGACAATTCAGGATTCGATTCTAACTCGTTCCACTATTCAATCTGGAACAGTGATACTCTATTCGGAATCATCGATGCTAATGATGTAGAGTTAAATGCCTATTCTACTGTTTGTGATTTAGTAATATATCATTATATCCTATATGTATATATTTGTTATGTTTTTATATATAGTTAAGTTCATAGAATATATATAGTTCATGAATTATAACTTATTATATATACATAATTAATGTACATTATATTTATTTCTTATTTTATATACTAACTTTACCATATTACTGATACATATTTTGGTAAACTATACACACTAAATGGATACCAGTGATCTAGTGCGCAATAATAATACATATTAATATTAAGAATTGTATATCTATAGTAGAATTTACACTGCGCGAGAAATTAATAAACATAATTAAATCATATCGAACGAAATCACTGGGTATCATACTAAACTATTATTTGAATAAGCTAATATACAAATTCATATTATAGTACACGATGGGACTAAAATGGAAACAAGTCGAAATCGAACTAACTTCCACTGAGATCAAATTAACAATTGACTCTGTAACTGTATCTGAACCTATAACTAGTTAGTTTTAATAGCCATTATATATTACTGTAAATTGTATTCGAATTAATATTTGAATAGGCCCATTCCCTGGTATTCGTGAAAGTAAATGCCCTCTTGTGATTGGATCTTTGATTAAAGAAGCAGCTGACACCTATTTCAATGGATATCTCGATAACGTTAGTATATATTAAATGTGAATTACTGAATGCAGAACCGAATATAATATATATATATACCAATAGTTTGTGAATAGAGTACAAATATTAAAAATGATGTAAAATGAAAATATTCATAATGTTGTGTATATTTATAAATTATAATTATATATTTACATAAATATATATATATATATATATATATATATATATATTAGAGCTTATTTTTTAATAATATTCATATTCTTTATACTAATCCTAATCCTATTCTGATTATTTCAGATTTGCTTCTATGTCGATTACGATTTTAATGCATAAGAGATAATTTAATGCATATTTATTTTTAAATATTAATAAATTGAATTATACATTAGTTAATTTTTAATTTGCTAAAATAAACAATAAACCGAACCACAACTGAACTATGTGAAAACTATGTAGCTTACATTTAGAACAAAGAAATAGTTTGTTTAATATTACAATAAAAAATATACCCGATACAATAACAAATAAATTTAGAATTTTGTTAATTAATGATAATATGTAAATTATTAATTTAACATACTCTAAACTTGGATCTGTTAACATAACTAAGACTGATAAGTTATATTTCTCTTCTAATATTAATAGCAGATTATACTTCAATGATCGTAATACTTGTTTAATTTTCTATTCCATTCCAAACGATAATATCGCTGTCCTTGATTTGAACACATTCTAGCTGTAATTATAATCATTCAATTATTATGTCTCCTTTAGTTTCTTATTAATATTGTCTAATATCAACGTAATAAATATGTTATTTTGCAAATCTTACTACGTCATTAATATCAGACCGTAAGCAATGCAAGCTATTATTAAATATGAACATTTATATTTCCCTTAATACTGTAATAAGTAATATTAATTCGTTTAATACATCTATAATAATTCATTTGGATAGTTTATCAGTGATAATGCATCAATGATGAATCGTCACTATATTTAGTAGACACGTCTATCGAATAAATAAGGATATATACAACATATAGATAATATTTTAGTTATTTATACGTGATAATATTTCAGATCTAAAATTTAAATATATTGAGATCCGATGATATAACCTCCTGTTATACACTACCCTATATATAATGTATACCGATATGTAATCGATTTTTAGTATTAAGCATAATACATCTATTGGAGAGGATAATTTAAACAATACTCTTACATTTTAGGTGACTTTAACATACCTATATTCAATAATCCACATTACTCCAAACTACTTAACAATACTATCGAATCCCACAACTGTATTCAACATGTCAACAAACCAACACACTGAACTGGAAACATCCTAGACTTAAAAATAACTTACGACACGAACACGTCCATCACAGATATTACTAATAACCGACTCATAACCGACCATCATATAGTTACTTTTTCAATACACTATCCTAAACACAACCGATAACCTATAATCATACATTACAGTAAAATAAAAAGCATAAACATCACTAACTTCATCGATGACCTCAACAACTACTAATTATTTCCTCTGACCACACTGACATCACAAATTTCGATATGCTCATTACAAAAATAATGATCAAACACGCATCCTTGATCACCAAAACAATCACTAAACGCAACAACACTATATTGTTCAGCCCCCAACTTTCCACAACTAAACGCAAGATGAGAGCTGCAGAAAAAATATGGAGAAAATCTAAAAGTAATGATGACATTCTTCTTTTTAAACAGCAATCTACAATATATATGCATATATGTATTCATTCATGTATGACCATAAGAGCTAAACAAGACTATTATATTGACACGATTAAGGCTGCTGGGAATAATACTAAAAACTCTTTGAGATATACTACTCTTTACTTGGCCGTGCTACAACTCGTATTCTCACAGACATTCCAGTGCTATCAATGCCTATACACTACTACGATACCTACTTCAATAATAAGATAACTAACATAATCCATTCCCTTCCATCTTTAACGCTACCATAGATAACAATCTCCATATGTAAATTTAATACTTTTAATATCCCAACCTTGAAAACTATCGACTCGCTCCTACAGGCTGTCAAATCTGCATGCAAACTTGATCAAATACCAACTCCATTACTACATATTCACTTCCTGTTTACATAAATTTATGAAATGAGTACACATATTTTGTATTATATTAATCTTTAAAAATCACAATAAGTATTATTAAATTATTATTTATTTTTATATAAATCAGTATCTTAATATTATTTGTATTACAATAATATATAGGTTTGTTGATTTATTTAGTTTAACATTCATTTTATTAGTATTTTTATGTGTTTTTTACATTTTTATTTTTATTGACATTTTATTTAATGACCAGTTAAAAAAATCACTATTAGTATTAGTAAATTATTACTTATTTCTATATATATAGGGGCGGATACAGGGGGGGCTAGGGGGGTTCTAGACCCCTTCATGATTGCAAAATATATGATTTTAAAATAGTAAATATGGTTGAATCAGCAAAACCTTCAATATCAATTATAGGTAGGTTTATACATATTTTATTTTAAGTATATTCATTAATTTTAATCTAATTTAAAGATATTGGCACTATTTGTAATGAATTAACAATAAAACACACGAAGAAAGGTATATTCTGCTAAATAAAATACTCGCACAACAATCCATCAAAGATTACGTTTATAAATCACATAAAGAAAATGGAAATACTCGTACATTTCAAATGAAGTGGTTACACACATAATCTTGGTTATCCTAAAGTAAATCTTTAAATGGCCGATTGTATATACTATGTGTTTTTCATTTTAAATTAATCATAATCAAGTTGGAAAATGTGTCACTTCGTCCATGATTAGGTTTAAAGATATGATTGCAGATTTAAGAAAACATAAATCAATATTTATCACAATAACTCTTTGGAAGAAAATTATCGTTTTATTGCA
Source organism: Osedax fenrisi (assembly GCA_964019155.1). Classification (NCBI taxonomy): domain Eukaryota; kingdom Metazoa; phylum Annelida; class Polychaeta; order Sabellida; family Siboglinidae; genus Osedax; species Osedax fenrisi. The sequence continues at coordinate 55,868,350 of OZ025240.1, read as the reverse complement.
GTGATAGAAAATAAGAAGCATGCTTTTGCAATCAGCTATAATGCAAGTCAAAAATAACATATCTAAGCAAATTTAATGTAACAGAGCAAAATTGAATTCAATATTAAGGGGATATCCCACTATACATGTTTATAAGATTTTCTGGTAACTTACCGGAAATATTGTAACTTTAAAACATTTTTATATCAAGTTGTAATCAAATGTAGTGGGATACCCCTTTAGATATAATCATTATTTATAGAAGACAACATAATTCATTACATGGTCATAATGAGTATTCTACTAATCCACATTTTAATCTAAGAAATTTCAATGCACTTCTAAAACTATATATTAACTCTGGAAATGATATATTAAAAGAACACTTATTAATGTGTAGTAAAAATGCTAAATACACCTCAAAAACAATACAGAATGAATTGATATTTGAATGTGGTGAATATATTAAAGAAAGAATAATTATTCTTCAATTATAATTTATGATATAAAAAAGTTAAATATGTTAGTGTACTAGCTGGTGAAACCACAGATGTATATAATACTGAACAAATAGTTTTAGAAATTAGATAATATAATGGTAAGTGTAACACTGAAAAGTTTAATTCTTTCATAGGATGTGAAAATCTTAGTGGAGAAAGTAAAGCTAATTTGATTATGAATACACTAACTAAAACTGAATTAAATATTGAACATTTAAGAGGGTAAGGATACTATGGAGAAGGATATATGTTTGGAAAATAAAAGGAGTGTCAACTATAATTCTGAATAAGTACCCTAAAGCTACATATACACACTGTATATAACATGTATTAAATCTATCAATAGTAAATGAATGCAAAATGCCATTAATTCAAAATATGATGGGCATATTATTAGTAATTTGCATATTTTTAAATATTCTGCAAAAAGATTTATTAGAAGAAAATATTACACAAATTTGTGTTGAATCTTCTAAAAAAGAAATTAGTTAAAGTAAAACAAGATGGATTCCTGACATGATGCTTTGCGAGTATTTATCGAACTTTATCAATCAATACTTGAAAAAATATGAGAAATATATGAAGATAAAACTTGGAATTCAGAAAGTATAACAAAAGCTAACGGTCTTTACAATTCTATGATTAATACACAATTTAGTATGTCATTTGTAATAATTCATAGTAATAATTCAATTAATTCCATAGAAAATTTAAAAAATTCTCTTCAGAGTAGGTCGCATATAAGGTAAATCATATATTCAAAGTGTAATTAAAGGGATACACGTTTGTAGATATACTATTGATGAAGTACAATTAGAATGGATTGAATAAGTATCACATTTATTATCATATTCAAATGAATGAGTTTCTTTACCAAGGTTAAATAAAATACACATGCTTCATCATCTGAAGAGTATTTAAATAAAGTAATATCTATTACATTCTTGGATCATTTGATAATGGAGATGAAAGAAAGATTCAATAAATATACATTGTATATATCTCTTGGAGCATTATTAATTCTAAAAGTAATGAATGAAAACAAGGATTCATGGAAAGAAAATATATTAAATTTGTATGAATTAGTAAAAGATGATTTATCAAAGATACATTTAATAAAAACCGAATTGATTTGCTGGGAAGTTAAATGGACAGAGAATAAAGATATATATATATATATATATATATATATATGTATATATATATATATATATATATATATGTATACGTAATACGATACAAATTGTTAAGTAATTAAGTACGATAACATAATAACATGTCAAGGTAAATTGATATTATTAAATAATTTATAATTTATAATTTATATATATTATAATATAAACTTTTTCCTAATATCTAGGAAATGCTTTTATTGATGGCTACTACCCTAGTTACCTTGTGTGAATGTGAACGTTCATTTAGCCGATTAAGAATAATAAAGACATATTTACCTTCTACTATGAGTGAAGATCGACTAAATAGACTTTCTTTATTATATATACAGACACAGAGATCTCTATCGATCGATCGTGATAATATTATTTCCAAATTTGCATTAAGTAATCCAAGAAGAATGCAATTGATTAATATATTGGATTAATAGTTTTTATTCAATAAAATATAAAATAGTATTCTATTTAGTTTAATATACTATTTAATTTAAATATATATATACACAAATATTATTCAATTGAATATTATCATAGTAAATATATATTATTTTAAAAATATACTTTTATTTGAATGGCAGCCCCCCTTGACAAATTCCTGTATCCGCCCCTGATATATATATCAGAATATTATATTTATTGTACATTATTGTATTACCATAATATATAGGTTTATTATAGTAAATAGTTTAACATTTATTACGTATTTTTATCTGTTGTTTACCTTTTATTTTTATTTACAATTTTAACACTATTTTATATTTTCAAAGATCATAGAATTTTATTATTTTTATTTATTATTAATGTACACTCAATATTCACTTGAATTCGAATCTACTACTACATTATACGAATATCCCGAGTTAAAGTAAATTATACTGGCCACTGTCCAGGAGGATGATCCCTTGCCTGGCTTGCTTTCGATGTCGGTTACCCGGGTTATACCTTCGTGGCCTTAGTAGATTATACATCCAACTAGTTTAAATGTTGTAACATTGTAACACATGTAATATTATATTATATAGGGTATTAACATATATATATATATAGGTAGGAATATATATTTTAATTTTTAATTTAGTTAAGGGGATTCACGGTCTTTAAAATAAAAAAATTTATAAACAACATTTTATTTTTAAAATAGAATACTACATGTATAATGTATGATATGTTAAAATATCATATGTTAAAAACATATATAAAGCATAAAAAACATAATTTTATAATACTACCTATTTCTAATAAAATAATAATTAAAAAAATGGCGCAAAAATAACATTTACATATATCATAACACTGTTTTTCAGCGCCATCTATTATTACCAGCGCCATCTGTTGGTTTTATTTTATAAATGCTAGTGATTGGCAGTTGGCTTTGTTCTATAATAATAAGATAACGTCATTTCATTATTATTATTTGATATGGGTCGATTGACTAAACGACAACTTTCGAGGCGTAATCGAGATACAATCAAGGTTTATATTATATATATAATATGTAACTATTATATAACTATATAATAGTATCATATATTATTTATAAAACGTCAGTTAAATGTGTTTATTTAGGAAAATAATATCATAATATATTTACAATATTTCAATTTGATAATATTGAAACAAAGCAATTAGATTTTATTATATTTATGCTAATCTAATTTTATATTATATATAATATATAACTATTATATAACTATATAAAATTATAATATATTATTTATAAAACGTCAGATAAATGTGTTTATTTTGGAATATAATATCATAAAATATTTACAATATTTCAATTTGATAATATTGAAACAAAGCAATTAGATTTTATTATATTTATGCTAATCTAATTTTATATTATATATAATATATAACTATTATATAACTATATAAAATTATAATATATTATTTATAAAACGTCAGATAAATGTGTTTATTTTGGAATATAATATCATAAAATATTTACAATATTTCAATTTTATAGATTTCACGGGTAGATGCGGCGGCTAGAGATGCTACAAGAGTGTAAGCCTCTAAGAAGAAACAGGTGACAGAATCTAGGGAAGGGAGACGGGCAAGACAAATAAGGCAAATTTCATCAAAGGATTATGGAAGTGGATTACTTTTATAATATCTAATAAAAAAAAAAATTAATCATAATTATAATAACATTTATTTTTTGTATATTTTTATTCTTTCATATGCAACTATAATATATTATAATAATAATTTATATAGATGCAATGTATTTCAAAAGCATGACACATTATACAAGTTATATAAATATAATATAAAAATTGTAATAATTAGCTAAACTAACTTTTACCATAATAATAAATGTCAAAAAGCAAATAAATAATATAGTCAATCTTTAAAATCAATTATCTCAGAATATAAGTTTTTTTTATGAAAATATCTATTTCTCAATATAAAAATTATAAGCATATTTTATGAATATTCCAAAGATCAATTACTAGAAATTAAAAAAACTTTCCGCAGAGGCTAAGGAAAAGTCTAATTAAGAACAAAAGTTTGTAGTAAGAAGTATAAAAAATATTTTCAAAATAATAGAATTACAAAAAATGGATGAATAATTATGATATTATCAATGAATATATAACTAATATATCAATAACTTTAATAAAATACATAATAAAACAGATTAACATAATTTAACAATTATACATATTAATATTAGAAGCTTAAAACATAATTTTATAAATGTAATTTAATTCCTAATTAATCTTACTATAAAACCACATATAATATGCCTTTCAGAAACTTGGCTTAATAATATAAATATACCAAATTATAAACATGTCATAAATAATAGAAATTAAAATTAAAATGTCGAGGAGGGGGAGTTTGCATATATATTATAAATAACGTAATCTATAAAATAGTAAATGAACTTACATTTAATATAGATGATCGCCTAGAAACAATATCTATAGAAATAAGTCAAGAAAACCCTATAAATAATATAATAATATCTTATATATATAATAGTCCATTTAATAAAAAGAAAAATTCATTAATATAGTTTAGGAAAAATGTCATAGATTTGTCAATAAAAAACTTATAATAATAGGGGATTTTAACACAGACACATCTTAAAATATAAATTTAAAACTTTACCAAATAATGCAATAAATATGATTAAAACCACTTATTAATTCATATACAAGACCAACATACAACAAAAAAATTAACATCAATAATAGACCACATTTTTACAAACATAGATACTAATTGCATACGAAAAAATGGTATTTTATTAGAAGAACTACTTATCATTTATCAATATACACAAATTTTAACTTATATAACAAAATAAAAATTGAAAATAATCTAATAACAACAAGAAAATTAACAAAAAATAATATTGAAAATTTCATCAATGTACTAAAAATAATAAAGTGAGATAATGTATATAATAATAATAATGTATAAGAAGCTTACAATGTATTCATTTCAATATATATTAACTTAATAAATACATGTTTACCTATACGTATTTAAAAGTACCTATCTCTACAAATGTTCTTAAAAAACTGGATAATATAATTTATAATTAATTATATAATTAACAAATAATATATAAGAAAAATAAATAAAAAACAAATACTACTTAATATTTATATTAAAAGTAAAACTGAATTGGGTTTATATAATTATAAATCTTTTACAAAGAACTAACTAGAATAGTAAAATGTGCTAAACAAAACTATATAAACAAATAAATAAATAATAATATAACTTCTAAAGAACATTGGAAAATGTAAATAACATCATTAATAAAACAGAAAATGAATAAAATATTAAATACATCATAGATACAAAAAAAAATAAATTTATGATTTAAATAAAATTGCAAATATATTCAATGAACAATTCATAACTAATATTCAAACAATTATGATGAATTTAAGAAACAACAACAAATAAGTAATCCAATTATACTAAACTCAAATAATTCAATTTAAATTGAACCAACAACCCAACAAAAATAATATTCTTAATAACGAATTTTAAATCAAACATTTCATTAGATAATAATTTAATAAATATGAAAATTCTTAATTTATTTAACAGATTATATATCTTAACCATTAACATATATATTTAATTTATGTATAAGTGATGGTATATTTCCAACACAAATGACATTTTAAATAATTGAACTTATATATATAAACAATAGCCGTTATGAATCTAGAAATTATAGACCCATATCAATTTTATACCAACATTCAAAAATATTAGAAAAAATAATTCACATCAAATTTAGTTCCTTTTTTATAAAAAAAATAATACAATAACAAACACTCAATATGGATATATCAAAAAACTAAATACAACATATGCCATATTAGATCTATATAATAATATTTTAATAAGCAAAGAACAACATACACCAATAAATTCATTATTCCTTGATTTGAGTAAAGCTTTTGATACATTAGATCATAACATTTAAACAAATAAATTATATAAATACGGAATTAAAGGTAACTCACAAAATTAATAAATAGCTATCTAAATAGAACAAAATCTGTTTTAATTAATAATAAAAAAATCAAATAAATTAGAAAATAATATTGGTGTACCGCAGGGATCGATACCACTTCTTTTTATAATTTACATAAATGTTCTACCATTATTAAATAATAATACAAACATAAAACTAACGGTTTATGCTGATGACACAGCCATAACATTTACAGGTATAGATAATACACATTTAAAAAATACTATAAATAATACAATTACAAAAATAGTAAGATGGTACATTTATATTAAATTGAAAATAAACATTAATAAAACAAAAATACTAAACTTTAACTCTTTAATAAATAAATCACAAATAATAAATATAGATGAATATAAATACATTGGAATTATAATTGATAAGAATCTTAATTTTAAAATCATATAAAAACAGTTTATAATACATTATCTAAAATATTATATTTAATTAATAAATTATCTAAATATATTAATTCTAAATCACTTATGACTATATATAATAGCCAATTTCGTCCACATATGATGTATGGAAATATCACATGGGGACATGTTTACAAGAGTAATAAATCAAGACTATAACTAACACAAAAAAAATCAAGAATAATAAATAAAACCACAAACTGTTATGAACATACTGATAATCTATTTTAAACAAATAAAATATAAAAAATTAATAGTCTTATAAAGTGTAATACCTAGATATATATGTACGATCTTCATAATAATAATCTACCTTTAAATTTATCCAGTGTACACATAAAATATGAAAATAAATATAAATTAAGAAATAAATCTTCTTACAAAATACCATTTTCAAAATCAACACAATTAATAAATAGTATACTAATAACCGGACCAAAACTATAGAATAATCTACCTAATAATATGTAAAATATAAAATATAAAAATCAATAAAAAAAAAACTAAAAATATACTCATTGAATCAATAAATTATCAATAAATTAAATTTATATATATATAAATATATTTGAAAAATTGACACATTATAATGTAGTATGTATGTATATAATAACATAATTAATAACCAGAATTAATTTATATGTAACAATATGTATGAGTATATGTATGTATATATATATATATATATATATATATATATATATATATATATGTGTGTATTAATATATATGTATATGTGTATATGTATATATATATATATATATATATATATATATATACATATATATATATATATATATCATTATTTTATTATTATAGTATTATAAAAACTCTATTTAAAACGGATTATAAATTTTAAAGGATATCAAGACAATAAGAAATATTAAAAGAATTAAAGTATTAAAGAAAAGGTAAACTATTAAGATAAGAAAAGAAAAACTACAAAGAAACCAAAAACTATAAAGACAAGACACACAATAATAGAAAAGGAAAATCATAGAGAAAAGAAAGAAAATCAAAACATAAATAAGAGGAGAAAGCATTTCCAGTAAGGATCTGACATGGGCAACAACTACAGAAAATACAATCAAAACTAATCAATACCACAAAAATATACAAATCGTCACACTCATTCAGATAAACAACCATGAAATAAAATACTCACTCTACGCAAAAAATGTTGGAATCACAATTGACCAAGCACTGAATTTTACCCAATATACAACATACTTATTCAAATCCAGTAACTGAACACTACACACAATCCGACTAATCATACCATATATAACTACCGAAATATCAAAATTACTAGTAACCTACCTCATTCTTCAACGCCTTGACTACTGTAACTCCATACTTCACTGACTCCCCAACAATTCACTAATACCACTCAACCGATTTCTTAATTCTACTGCACGAACTGTCTATAGAATCCCCAAATACTCCAGGACTCACATAACTCCATACCTAAAATCTCTTCACTGGCTTCCATCACACAACGAATCCAATACAAAACATTACTGATATCCCACCAAGTCATTCATCATAACCACCCCAACTAGATAGCTATCTTACTGAAATACTATAGAAAATAACACATATAGAATACAACGAAAAACCAATACATTTATTTATTTAATTTATTTATATATAGTTTATTGACTACAAAAAAACATGGTGATTATAGGCGTAGTTAGATAATAAAAAACCAAAATAAAAATAAATAGAACGAATAATAAAATAGAACGAATTACAATGACTTAAAATGGATATACAGTTTACGTTTAAAACCGAGGGTAATTATGAATTCAAAAGTTGGTAGATATAGTAAAAAAAAAAAAGGATGAGTGATTGATAGAGGAGAACCTGGTCTCGAAAATATGATAGTATCAGTTTTAGTCATATTTAAGGAGAGAGAGTTATGAGAGAACCATCCAGTGAGATCAGTAATACATTTGAATCATATCAGAATCACTAGAACTAGGAAATTAAGTATATATCTATAGATCTTCGGCATAAAGATGATAGTGAATATTGGGATATTTGTGAAAAATTGATTTAATAGGAAGAATATAAACAATGAACAATATAGGCCAAAGAACAGAGCCTTGTGGAACACCATGTATGTTAACATAGGAGACAATGAGGAATTAATATTCACCGAAGATATTCTAGATGAAATAAAAGACATAAACCAACTATGGATTTGACCGTATATACCTATTTCATTAAGTCTAATTGAAAGAATATTGTGATCTAGGGTATCAAAGGCACTAGATAAATATATCAACAATAGCATTTGACGTAATGTAATTAATAAGTTGAGTGTACACAACTCGTTCTAAGGTTTTAGATATGGATGATAACTGGGATATTGGACGATAACTTGATAAATTAGATTTGTCAAGAGTAGTTTTTTTTAAAATCGGAATAATATATGAATTTTTCATGGAGTGTGGAACAATAGATGATATAAGAGATCAATGAATGATTTCAGTGATAAGTCCAATACAATATTATGATAATGAATGAAGTAGAATGAGTAGAATTGGATCAAGTGGGGAATTAGTTTTCAAGGATGTCATCAGAGATAGTACACAGTCATGTGTGGGAAGCGTTACACATGACCAATGATTCATATTTGATGTTATATTGGTATTAAGTCGTACCGAATTAATGTTTGGAAGTACATTGATAATACTAGACATTTTTTTGGGAAGAAATTGGCAAATAAGGAACAAAGAACTGAATCAGGTTGGTCAGGAAGATGCTTGGTCAGGATGTTACCAACTAAGATGAAAGATAATTAGTAAGCTTTCTTAGAGGATATTCCATAACTACCGAATATCAGTGAAGTATGATGATTTGGTAGAGAGAAGTTTATTCTTGTAAAGCGATCGACAAACTTTAAATGCAATAAGACCAGAGTCGTTGTAGTCTACGAAGTAGTTGCCTTAGTATAATAATCTCAGTATTAAACCATGGAGACTTAGAATAAGTTCGGTTGATAAGAGTAATGGAGCAAATGGTGCAAAAATATGAAGCGAATGAGATAATGCCAAATTAAAAGAATCAAAGAGTGTAGATAAATTAGAAGATACTGTTGTTAAGTTGATGGAATACAGAGTTAACAAATACTGGTTTATCAATAAAGGAGATTTTCCGAAATGATCTAGAAGGTCGATTAATTTGTGACACCTGCAAGTTAAAATCAAATAAAATAGTAAAGTTATCAGAGATATATTAGATATTAGAGATATTAGAGAATTTTGAGTGGGATGTGAAATTAAATTAGAATCAGCTAAAGATAAGTCAATAGTATTACCATTGTTGTTAGTAGGAAAACGAATATGTTGCGTCAAGGAATACTCAAATATAAGTTCATTCAGAAATAAGGAAACATAATTATAATTATTAATTTGAATATTAAACCACCAAGAATAACTGTGTTAACCGATGTGAAAGATTCTAAGATAGAGTAGAGGTCAGTTAAGAAACTCCGTAGGCTAGATGAAGGTGGATGGTAGATAAGTATAATTACAATGGTACATAATGAAGGAAACTGAATATTACAGATTAGAATTACACATGAAGAGAAACATGGGATAGATGATGAAATAAGCTTAAGTTCCGATGAGAATAACATAGCTAGGCCGCCACCACGATGTTATATAGACCTATTAGCAAGCACTCATTTAAAACCATCATAAGTCAGTTGGGAAGCTAGAGCAGAATCATCATTAGTTAGCCAAGTCTCAGTAATAGCAGATATAGAACAATTAGAATCAATAACTGATTGAGTAATTAAATTAACTTTATTACGTACTGATCTAGCATTACGGAGATGAAAATAATACTTTCTGGGAGAGTGCACAGGTCATTCAACCATTCTATCTTTTTTACGCGATTCACATAAGGAATTATATGATTGGGACCATGTCTCGAACTATTCAGTACTATGATTATAAGGATCAGCTTTCCAGTCAATAGGAACATCATCGATGGTAGAACGAAGTTGGTATGTTAAATTAAAATTATTTATTCCAAATTCAAAACATATATCATGTAAACAAGAAATAGCATTCCCAATATCGGCCCCGAAATTATGGAATAACCACAACTTCAACCTTCAACCCCAATCTTTAAACGCAAACTAAAAACACACTTGTTCGAAATCGCGTATAAATAACTTCGAAACACGGCCGAAAACTCACACGATGTTGATGGCAGTGTATAAACCATTAGGTTACAAGGTTACTACTACTACTATTCCTACTACTACTACTACTACTACTACTACTACTACTACTACTACTACTACTACTACTACTACTA